>WBMY01013084.1:663937-739078 GCA_013397315.1 Donacobius atricapilla | reverse complement strand
AAAAAAGTCAAATCCCTGAGAGAAGAGAACACTCTACAATTTTTAGCTAACAAAATTGTAGCAGTTCATGCTGAAACAAAGTGTTAATTAAAAAACAACAGTATTTTTAGTCATCTTTTATCTAACTTGACTCAGGAGGTGTTTTGTTAGGAAAAAGCCCTATTTAATCAGCCAGCTCAAGAGCAGTCTCCAGTGGCCAGAATCAAAAACCCAACAAAGCCAGCACCCTGTCTCCAATAGCTACAAAGAGATAAAGAAGATGCAAGGTATGTAAGAAATTGAAGAGATAGTTTACTTTGTTTTTAAGAACTTGCCTATCTTCTAAGATTTGTAGCTCTGAAAAATCTTAAGCCTGTCATAATTTTTATGTAATCTTCAGTGGATTCTACTTAATAAATACATTTCATCTTCTTTTTCAGCTCATGACATTTAGCAGCCTTATTCTCTGTGGGCAAAGGATTCAAAAATGTGGTTACAGTTTCTTGTTTTGACACATTGTGGGTACTAACACTAACAATGAAGTTACTAGCATTAAATTCAAATCAGATGAATATGATTTTTCAAAACCAAAAGGGTTCAGAGTATGGGCACAAATTTAAAGAGGGGAAATTTAGGCTGAATATTGGAAAGAATTTGTTTACTATGGGGGTGGTGAGGCAGTAGAAAAGGTCACGCAGGGAGGTTGTAGATCTCCCATCCCTGGCAGAGTTCAAAACCAGGTTGGATGAGACCTTGAGCAACCTGACCTAGTGGGAGGTATCCCTGCCCATAGCAGGGTGGATTTGGACTAAATGATCTTCAAGGTCCATTCTAACCTCTTAACGTTCTATAATTCTGATAATTCACATTCGTTCAGACATGCTGATATGTAAGCTACTATGGACAATCCTGTGACTACGTTTATGTGATTTTGCTTTGTATTAAGTTGGTCTCCTGTTAATTTAACCCAACACAGTACTTCTGTGATCAGATTTTATCCTTGAATAAGCCTACAAATTAGGAAAACGCAAATGGTGAATTAAGCACAAGAAATTTTGTGATTTGTTCAAATCCTCATAGTAAGTGCTGGTTACAATTAGTGATGAGTTTCCTTAGGCAAGATCTAACATTCTTGTAATTGGAATACATTTTTCTGTAAAAGGAAAACAAGAACTTCCATGTCTTTTATTTATTTCAGCCTTTTTTAGGATCCTATTACGATGGTTTTTTCTCAACTCATTAAGAGCTATTAGACTTTTGTTGTCCTCACAGGTTTTCTGGCTGAGATTAGGACAGGTTGATGCCTTAAGAATGTTGTCTCTCTGCTTGTAAAGATACATTCACTCATGTCCTCCTAATTTGTCTTCATAAAAGTATCTTCTCCCAGACATCTCATTTTCTTTCCTATTTTCTACTATTTTGCCTTTCCAAAGAATTCTAAAGAAGACAGCATTTGTTCAGCCTTTTACCTTTTCTTCATATTTTTCAAGTCCATGTCCTTTTTCCTCTCACAAACAGACCTAGCACAAGCTATTTGTCTCCTTTGACATTTTTTTTTTTTTTTAAATCCCCATGGTTGCACTATGAAAAGCAAAGTTACTTGCATGAATGAATGGGCTCCAAGGAACAATTTCACAGCTAAGATGTCAGCGGTTATGGCTTTCCTTTTACACAGTTTTATTTGTAAATATCAGAGCTAAGTAAAATGTACCAGTTGAGTTGGTCTTTATCTCCTTCATGAATGGTCTGATGTCTGAGCCCCACTATAGCAGATATTCCTCAAGAATGGACTCCACTGAGATGGTATATAGGCTTCTCTTACTGTGCTATTCCTTTAGGCAAGCATGTGCACAGTTGCAGTTGACACAGAGACCTACAGGGCATGGCAGACTGCAGACACAGATCCAGTAATCATTAGAGTACACACCCCTCACTGCAGTTTACCAACACGGGGCCACTTTCCAGGCGTAGCTGCCAGCCTGGGAGAAGCTGTAGCACTATTTTGAAAGAGACATTTAAAATATTCATGATGGAAGCCACCATCATGAGACGTGGCTCAAAGAATGTAATGCAAGTGGAAAGAAAACAGTTTAATGGAATGGATTGAATCCCTGATCTTAAAGAGAAAGAAACGTAAAAATGAGTAATTTCTTTCTCTTGTTGCTAAGGAAGATGTCAAGAAAAGATCTTTAAATGTACAATGAAAAAAAAAGTACAGATTTTCTATTTTATGTTCTAAGGAGTGTCCAAAGCCCCACATTGTTTTAGTAAATAAATTTAAAATTATGAGGCATGAAGGTAAGCTCAGTTGAAGTGATCATGGCACCAAAATTGGCAGCATCCAAGAATTGTTTGGACAACACTTTCAGGAACATTATGTGATTATTGGGGTTGACCTGTGCAGAGCCAGGAGTTGGACTTTGATGATCCTTGTGGCTTCTTCCAATTCAACATATTTTGTGAATCTGTGACTTTCAAAGTGAATCATATAACAAGTTGTCTATAGGAACTAAAATTTCTGAGTTTATGTGCAATACACAGAGGTTTTCAAGACTCTTTAGGAAAGCCAAAATTTTGATAAGGCTTGAGAATCCTAAAGGTATTAAGCCTATTGAATTTGAGTATTGCATAGCTATTCATGTGAGATGATTATATACTTAATATCAGCATTGAATAAAGTCAGTGTCATAATATATGCAGTTGCAAAGATAAATTTCTTGCCCTTCCACTTTCTGGCATCCAGTTATATTCTAAAATGATTTATGATGGCTTATGGTTTTTGATTGGTTTATCTAAAATGGTTTATGATTTTTCTCTTTCTTTTACTTTAAAACATGATAAAGGGGACAACTGAAGAGATGTTAATCATCTACAGGTTTTTGAAGACACACAGGAGTTAACTTGTGGGTTTTCCTCATAAAAGGAATACATCACTATAGATTTATACAAAGTCAGCTTGATTAACTTTCAGAATCACTGCATGAAATTGATAGCTTTAAAATAGACTTTATCATAATGGTTTTCTATTTAAAAAAAAAAAAGCTATTTATCACTATTCATATTGTAGACTTTTGAGGTCAATATTAAGATGCTGGAGGTAATCTAATTAAAAACCATCTTGCATAACCTTCTTTGCAAATTGGCAGCACCTTCCCTACTGTAAGGCCTGTTATTCTTTTATTGATTTAATAAAGTAGCATGCTTTATTTATACTACCCACTTCCTGAATGTGTGCTCATCTCTAATGGTAATTTGAGGTTAATAGAACCTGTATATTAGTATTGGTTCAACTCAGCCAATTGCTATTACTCTTTTGAGGTAATAATTTATTCAGACAAGTAATACTCAGCTCTTCCCACCTGAGGAGCTAAAGTACCTCTTCAGACATTGATCCATAGAATTTTCGAATTCAGCCATCTTAGTTTAGAGCAGGGAAAGAACAAATTAGAATTTGAAAGGCTAGCATTGCAAATTTTAGTAAGAATATAATTTAGGCTGTAAAAAACCCCATGTCTCCCTACAGAGGACACAATCAGATGTGTGGCATATACTTGTGAGGGCTGGAAAGGCAAAGCAAAGCTTGAGATATCACTAGTAAAATACAAAAGATAACAAGAATTCACTTCTACAAGTTCAGTCAGTTAACAAGAGACTGAGGAAAGGATAACTGTTGTGCAACACAGGAAAAGGATGACAAAGGAATGGTATCAGGAAATATAGTCATTATTGCCTTTTTTTCTGTTTCAGTCCTCAGGAACTGGTCAGCTGAGACTAAATGACGGCTAGAAAGCTTGTGACTTCAAGTGCTGAGGAAACAAAAAATCCTTCCTTGTGACCTTATTTTTTTTAGATAAAACTGTAGTTAATAAATTATTTATCTTGGCTTTCCTAAAGATTACAATGGAAATTCATGACAATCTGATAAACATGAAAACATGGGTGGAAAACTGGTTAGAAAAGATAATCCCAAAAGTAGTTGTCAATAACTTGTGGTTATAATAGAAGGATTTATTGATTGCTGTTCCCCATGGCATAGAGGATGAAAGAGAATATATATTATTGAATTTACTAATAAAAAGAAAGTCTGGGAGGGACTACAGGGGCACTAGAGGACAAGATCCAAGTTTTCAATAAGCCCAAATTTGTGAAAGATTTGATAAAGAAAACAAGTAAGGGGAAAAAACAGTGCTGTGCCTCTGCAGAAACAACTAACTACAGAAATACAAGAGAAGGATGGGCAGCAAAGTAGAATAAGAAGGATGGTTTATAATGGATCACTAACTGAATTTATTTAATGATAATTTCACATACTTACTAAAGAAGCCATGTGCCATATTGGGATGCATTGATACCAATTCATACAACTCTGTTCAGTCTTGGCCATTGTACTTCAGAAAATGCGTAAGTCAGTGTGAGAAAGTCTAGAAGAGAGCAGTAATGTTAATCATGATGTCTAAAAATATGATTGACCTAAGAAAAAATTCGAAATAATTAGGTCTGGTTTGCCTTTCGTTTAGACTTAGAATTACCTGGCAATTCTTTGAAGAATGTCTGTTCTGATGAAATGAGGATAAATGGGCTTATATTGCAAGGTAGATGTCAGTTATATTTAAAATATTTTTTATGGCAAGGAGCCTGAAACGCTTTTTACACCTCCCTTGAGGATTACTTATCCATCAAAGCTCTGTTGTAATTGAATTAGATTTCTTTCATTCTGGAAAAGAAATTTTATTTTTAAAATCCCTTTCAGATTATATTTAGCTTAAGTGTAGTCCTAGAAATGTAGCAATTTATTGAGAAGCCGGAGTCAGCAACAAAGAAGAGAGACATAACCGATTGTTTCAGGCCAAGATATCTTATCTGGGAGGTTGCCACGTGAGATCATGAGTGAAAAAAAGGGGTGAAAACATTGTAAGAGTTACAGCTTTAGTGAAAGTGGTAAGCCACAATGAAAGAGCTTGGAGGGGTACAAGAAAAAGAGTCAGTGTAGCAGGTTTGCTACTCACAACTCCTGGAGTTTGGTACTACTGACATGCAAATTATGCTATAGAAACGCCAACTGTACTTGGAGGATACAAGAGTAAAATACTGAATTTACTGCTCACAGAAATGATTGTCAAAAGAAATGGAAGCATGTAAGTACACCAACTTCATACTGTCATGCACAAACAGAAGATAGGCAGAACAGGGCAATAATAAATATGCTGTATAACTTTGTGTTAGTCCCAATATCAGATTATTCTGAAAACTTTTAGATAACAGCATATACCTGGCAGTTCAACATGGGTGGTTTAGGTTTGCACCAGACAAAACAGTATCAAAGAAACTATTTTCAGACTCTGTTTATTAGGCATCAATTTTAAAATGTTTAAGCACCTAAATAATTTAGAAAGGTGTCATTGTTCGACACACAGACACACACACACACACTCACTTTGGTGGGAAGGCATAAACTGTTTATTATGAAAATCTGACTCCACTTTTATAGTATTTCTACAAAGACCAGGGACTGGGGGAGGAGGTTGTCGCCTCTTCCCATCCCATTGGTTAAGACAACTGTTCATCAGCTGTCCATATCTCTAAAACAAAGAGTGTAAGCTACTTTTAATTAAGGAAAACATTGCTTCTATTTATAACACCTGTGTGTGAGAAACAACCTAAGAACTATAAAACTGTGAGACACACAGAAGCTGAAAAATAAGGGCAACAGAAAGGCCTGCATTTTGTCTAAAAAATGCAACGTACTTCTCTTAGGTTTCAACATGAGGAGGGCTTGTAACAACTTCAGAACAATATGTATTTCAGCCTTACCTAAAAAGAGCTAGATTTTATTCATGACAACTGCAGTACACCTTAGAATGATGTAAAAAGAAAAAAAAAAATATATATATAAAAGAAATAAGGTGAGGGTTTTTATATGTCAGAAAAATTATTATAGAACTGTATATGCCAGACCAGAAAATTACGTTTCATTCAGACATCATTCAATAGATGGTTTCACTTACCTTTACCTCTCCCCTTCTTTATGCTAATGGCTGGACAGCTGCATTTGATGCAAGTGCCTGAAGAATAATTCCAAGGGTGAACCTCAAATCACAGTGCAGTTCTAACTGGGGCACATTACCTTGCAGCTCTCAGGAATGTCTACATCGTCAGATGTGCATTTAAGTGAAAAAATTGTCTTGTTCTCTTCAATCTTGATCTATTGATCTCAATGGACTTTATTCCTAATAAATATTTCTCATTTTTTAGAGTAGCACTGCACACAAAAAAGGCAATGGGAAAGAAATTTGTTCCACTTACAGTCAGCTAATTTCCTGAGATATTATTCTGCCTTGGAAAATTCATTCTCAAAATTTAAATGAGTGCCTGTAGTACAGGACACAGAAATAAAAGTTTAATTTTGTATGTTTTCCATAATCTCATATTTCAAAAGTATTTTTAAAACATCCTAGAGATTTCTGAAAAAAAAAAAAAAAAATTATGCTGAAAGACATAATGTCGAACAGCTGGTAGGGAGAATAGTGCTCTTTATAAAATCAAACAAACAAACAGTGTATCCGTATTGAATGTACTGAGCCATGGCTCTTCCTCTGAGGAACAGGAGGTCAGTTTTGTTTTAAAAATGGAAAATCAGAAAATTTCAAATCCTTGTTTCCTTTTCAGAATCTTCTTCTTTCAAGTATGTCCAATAAACTTAGCCAGTATAAAGACAAGAGTCATAAATATATTGTATTTAAATTTCTTTGTATGTGGGGGTTTAACCTCTGCTCCTGGACCTGATTAAAGTGGTTGTGATATTTTTGTCTTTGACTTGGATGCTACATCTCACCCTGTCAGATTCCCTTTTTGGAAATGAAGTTCCTGTTGCAATTGCATTTTTTTTACATTCATCAGTAAAGATAATTGCAGCTTCTGTTACTAAATCAGTTGCCAAAGGAATCAAGTTGTCCTTATTCAGCTTCTTGGAGTTGAGAAAACGTTATTTGTTATTAACTCTATCTTGAACCCTTCTATCTTATCCTCCCCTATGGGCAAACTGAATCAGCTTCTATCATGGAACATTTTATGATACAAGCCATTAAATGAAAATATGCCCTTTTTGCTTTATAAATCTGTCAGAGCAAGCATGACATCATGATTTATGGACAATATTTTCTGATTTTACATGTGGAAAATATGCAGTATCCAAATTTATCTGCCTATGTGATTAATTTCTTTCTTCCTTGAGTTTCTCAGTTAGGCTTGACTCATCATCTAGATTAAATTTAGGAGGTATTATGTGCTAAATAAATAAACTCTTATAAAAGCTTAGCTCTAAGTCAATGACTTACATGTAAAATCTCTGGTATTATGTTATGACAGTTTGAATACATTAATTTACCAATATATTTTCATTTTAGTCTGCTCTTATTTAAAATCTCTCATTGAACGTTTTTTACCATAGTCATGAAATTGAGTGGGTTTTGGTTTGGATAGGAAGAGGATTTGACTATTGTTTTATGTATATGCATAGCAATCAAGGAAATTCCCCATCTCAAGTTCAAGAAATGAATATTAAAGAAAAACTATTTGGAAGGCAAGAGAATTTCCTGCTCTGTGTAGACACATCATGAACATACTTCGCAAACCCTCCCTTCAGGTTAGTATATCATTTTTCCATCAAAACATTCAAATATTGAGCCAGACATGTTTTGTTCCAGACATCTTTGTTTCAGTTAGTATTCACTGAAGCTTAAAAGAACTCCAAGAAAGACCATATGGATAGATCTATTTCCTTATTTCCAGAAAGAAAAAAAGAAAGCCCCATGCTGACTTGCAACATATCCCGCCTCAGGCTTTTGATTGCAGACCCTCTATCCCCTGCTCTTCATTTTCTCATTGCTGCATGGTTCTTCATATAAGCTAGATAATTCTGCTTATTTCTCAATTTCTCACTGTTTGATCTTTGACAATTACTGGATCACAGCCTTTCCTTCTCTCCAGCCATTTTCATGGAAACGTGAAAAAAGAGTTGAGCGCAAAGGCACAGGAAAAGGACTCCTGCTTTTTGTCCTCCTTTTCCAGTGAAACTTTTTAATGTCATTACACTGTGGAAGAAAATTAAATTTCATCCCTGGAAACCCACAAATTACCAGGATATCTGGAAGCAAAGAATGTAAAAAAGAAGAGGGAAGGGGAAGGGCCTCTGTTCCTCTTCCTCACTCTTAAGATACCTTCAGAAATGAAGATATCAATAATATTTGCATGTTTATTTAAGTTTTGTGCCTCAAAGTCTGATCACAGAGGTGACTCCCTAGACAGCAGATATTATACATGCACCTATTTAATTTCTAGGTATAAAATGAGAGGTTAGAGAAGGTGACTATTTTAAACAGGAACGCATAAGATCAACACATCTGCAGAAAAATGGCTACTAGACAGTTCTTTGGACTTCCCAAGCAAAAGAGGAGAAGATTACTATCCACAGGTATAGAAAATAGCAGAACTCTTCCTTCTATGACCCGGGAATCATCTGGTTCATAACAGCACATCAAAAATACTGTTCAAATTACTGTGAGAAAGAAGACATAAAGTCATTGCCCTTTACAGAAAACTGAAGGGATGTTTGTTCATTGGAACAACATAATTGCTTTAAAATGATAAAGTACTTTCTGGAAATATTAAAACTCTCTTAGAAAGGATACCACATAGAGTACATTCCTTCCAATTAACACTAAACTAGCCCAAAGCACACCAGAAGTCAGTCTAAGAAGGTGGTGAAATACAAAGAACAACAGTAAGGAAGGAAGAGACAAAACCACCCTAAGAAACTAAGAGATTAAAATGCAAGGCAAGTTAAAAAAATCCAAACCACCACCAACAAAATCCCAAATGATAAAAACCCCCCAAAAAACCCCAAAGAAAACCACAATGTAGATAAAAAATTAAAAGGATTCATTTCATCCTGCCAACAGAAAATTTTTAATTATTATTATTTTAATGTTGTTATAAATGAATCAGCCAATTTAATGATAAAAAGAATTTATTAAATAATCAAAGTAAAATTGGAAAAAGCCACAAGCAAAACAGCACAGAGCTGGGCGATCGGTGCTGGGTGAACCGGGTTCAGAGCACTCCATACCCCTGTAGTTCACAAAATACTGTCCTCACAGGGTCTTTTGTATACTATTTTCAGACTTCGTAAGATACTGGGGGGTCTTGCTGCTTCCTCTGCTGATCTTGTCCTTTTTCACATATATGCATGTTATTTCTTGCGGCTGCTTCTGACAAAGAGTTTTCCTGGAATACCCCTATCGCTGGAATCCTGTTAGACGATAATCCTCTAGAATATCTTTTTCTGGTGATGAATATTCATCTTATCATTAATGCATATTGCCGGGGTTTTGCCAGATGAAATAATCCTCCAGAATACCCTTCTTTTGAGACAGGAATTCATCCCTGGTAGTGAATACCTTTCCTCTTATCACCTGGTGCATTTTGCTGTTTCCCATTACTCAGTGTCCATTAAAAGATACTGTAGTTTTAATCCTTAGCACGAATTTATTCTAAATCATATATTACAATGTGAATGAGAGAAAGTCCAGGAGTACTCGGTAATTTAATACAAAGAAAGGAAGCATAAATGAAAGGCCAACTTCTGGGTTCTGATATAATATGAGGGCTTGCAATGTGGCATCATGCTTTGGGAAAGAATTCTGTAAAGAAGCACCAAATGTTAATCTGAAATTTAGTTGAAAACCTCTTGTTGAACATCTATACTAGTGTGTGTAGTCTTTTCAATAAATTCCTTAGTATTCTCACAAGCTTCTGTGGTTTCTTGGATGATGATACTGAGCAGTTCAATCCATTACCATGTGCTTCACTTCTTTGTGTTTCAGATATGGCAGTCTCTTCCCTCTCTTGAGAAATGGGTTAAATGTTTTTGACGGCAATGTTATAATAAGTAAAAGCACTTATCTGACACCCCACTTCAGAAAAGCATTATCCCTCCATCAGAATGCGCTTCCTGCAGATTGGCAGGGGTTAGAAAGCCTCATTCAGCAAATAAAAGACCAATTATTTAAAAACAAATTAAAAAGCCTCTCCTTGTCTATCTCTGTCACATCTTATGCAGATTGTCTTTTTATGTGCTTTGATTTTCTCTTCTGCCATTACCGAAGTACAGTTCTGTATAGCTGTAGAGTTGCTAAGGAAACTTCCCAATCTGACCATTCAAGAGACTCTCTGTCACTCACACTCCCGAGGCCAGAAAATTTCACTGCTGGGATTGAAGCTCTTCCCAGAGGGCAGGTCCAGTGCCTCCCTTTACTCCCCACATGCCCCATTATCACATGGTCAGGCCAGGTTTCCTTACCAGATCGACCCCAAGGTCGATTTCCAAGGTCAGTGCCAAATGTCTCATTCCGTAAAGCAATGTATTCACAATGCAGTAATACAGAAACAGCACAGCTGGTGCCTCTGAGGAGGGACCCCCAACAAAGGAACTCCTGGGATTTTATAGCCTCAGTCTAAGTACTCCCAAATCTCCTTCCTCTGAGTTTTTGCCCCGGCTGTGTCCCTCAGCGCCCATTCGCCTGGCTGACACCACCCTCTTCGTGCCTTTGTTAACAGTCTCTTGTCTCTCTAGGCTTCCCCCCAGAGCTCAACCTGCATCTTAATCTGCATCTCAATCTGCAATCTGGAAACCTGGCTACCTGCTCCAGCAGTGTTTTCTTGCATAAGAATCTTCCATGCTAGCCAACTGAAGGAATCGATTATTAGGACAAAGCTGAAATGTATATTATGCCAGAATGGCAATATGACTTCTTAATAAATAACTTCATTATGGCATTTGAATCCCAAGCAAAAATTTGGACAGGAAAATAGTTTCCTCATACTTTCAGACCTCTACACTGAAACTGTTCCTGAAATCAAGTAGTATCAAACTCAGATGGCTAAAACGTTAGTTTCCATTACTAACAAGGAAGCATGGTGACACCCAGTCCTGGGCCACAAGAGAAAAACTAACAAAAAAAAATGATCGGGGTCTGTCCTGAGACTTCGTCCAGAACAAAGCATATTGCATAGAAGACAAACCTCTTTTACGAGGCAAAGATATCAAGACATTCATTCCATCAAAAATTGTTCACTGGAGGTGATTGAGTTCATGTCCCTAATATTTATAAAAATATTACTATTGAATTCCACACAAAGATATTTCAGAAATATCTCCAATACAGAAAGGAACAATTTTATAGCAAAATCTGGATAGAAATGAGAGGGAGTTTTGACAGAAAAGGGATAAGCAAAATATGTTTACTAATTCAAATATCACTGAAAATATGTTGCCTCCTTGATTTAGGATGAGGTGAATTATGGCAGCATTTCTCACTTCTTTAGTCAATCTGCTTTTTTTTAAGGAAGTAACTCCATTACAGCTTTAGTCAAAAAAAATTTTCAGTGTTTCTGGTTTACAGAATAAAATCAATGGCTATGAATAACAGCTTCCCCTTATATCCCTTTCATATGTTTACTTAAGCTCCTTGAAAGACCTGAGATAAAGCTGCTTTTATTTGCATTTTAAGACATAACTTCTAGAAATATTTTTCCTAAGTTATAAGTATTTTAATAGAAGATAAATTAAAACTGTCATAACCAAACACAACAACACAATTGTTGTTTTCCAACACAGTTAATACTTTGGTGACTTTTTTTTCACCAGCACATAACATCATTTTTTTATAACAAAAATACAAAAGAAAGGAAAAAAAAAGATGGTAGAGAAAAGGCTCAATCTTTTTTAATGTAATCGAGGGCTATGATTTTTTGGTTTTGTTTCAGATTCCATTCAAAGCATTGGTTTTTTCTTTCTTTCTAAGATAGTGGTCAGTAGAAGGATGTTGACATGACTGCAAATGGATACATCTGAACACTTTCATTTCACATATAAACATCACCATACCATTCTTAGTGTGAAGGTGACTATTGGACCAACCCTCACAAATGAGTTGTGCAATGAGTAGGGGGACACCTTGGGCAGAGAAGGAAGAGATGCAGCACACCAGACTGGACAGTGCCTCCAACCCTCCCAGTGCCCTCACCACCTCCCCCTGCAGCAGGCAGAGCCCTCACCCATGGGATGGGTGTTACAGGCAGCCAGTACCCCATTATTTGTTGGTGTTGCTTAATAATCACTGGTCTAATGCTTCATCTGTTGTACTCTTGGCATTGATTCCACACACATACTTCACCGACTCTCAATTAACAATGTGCCATTACTAAATCAATAAACTGTTTCAGTTCTGATTTTGTCTCAACTAAGCAAATGGAGCAGTTTATCTCCCAGAACACTCAGTTGTTTAGTTTTGATTTGTTTTTTTTTCTATTGTGTCCAGGAATTCCAATCAAAGATACTATTTGGTTGGACATTAAAAAAAATATAGTAGAACAAATGTTATCACTTTTCAAGTGTTTAAGAGTTTCAGGATTTCTTAAATTGCTTTGCAATTTCAAAAATGCTGCTTTATTAACAGGTGTAAAAGGCAAAACCAAATTCTCTATACTTATTTAATGTTATTCAGATTATTAACTATACTTAAGCTTGTTTTCCATTTTTCAGCTGGGTTTACCAATATTTTAAATGTATTAGAATTTCATAAATATTTTTCGCTATGGTTTCTACACAAAGAAATTAAATTCTTTATTAACTCTATTGAAGCTCAATAAGTACCTCAAAACTTAGCTTATCTTTAATGTTACGTTTAGAATCACATGCATTTCCTTAGGTCTGCATTGTCAATGATTATTCTAGGTTTTTTAATTGAGAAAATAATTTTAATCAAGAGACTAGTCTAGCCAAGATTTACTCATACATGTTTAAGAGTAAGCTACATGACTACAGATTCATTCTACAGAAGCATATTTTTGTTTAACAGAAGGGTTATGGGGAAATATAATTTTACACTTTTCCTTGGAGAAAAAAATGTAGCCATGTCAAGATATGCCATTGCTTAATATAACATAATTTTCTATGTTTTTCTCTATCTGTGTGTTCGTACTAAGAAGCCCCGATCAAGACCATTCCATTTTACTTGACATTATAGAAACACAGAGCTAACATAATGCTTACCTCCAGGACTCTGTCATTTCATTTCTCAGGTCTAAGCAGTCAATGTCTTTAAGAAACAAACATTTAAATCTATTATTCTGAATCATAATTCAGAATTATATCTCCCTACCACACATACATTTTTATTATTATCAGTGGATATGCCTTGAACTCCTTTTGTCTCAAATCAGGACTATTAAAACTAAGAAAATTTAGTTACATGCAATAATAGTCAGACACTTTATTATTTATAATTCAATTATTGCTTCTAAAGCTTTAATTATAACCATTCATCCACTAATCTAGAATCTCTCCTATAAATTGCACATCACAGCATGCAACAGTTCATCTTAAATACATGTGTATTTATATGTATCTTACACCTTCCTGTCTTGATTTTATGCCTATGAAATTATAATGCTGGCACTGCCTCATCATTTCCTAGAAAATGGTAATACCTGTCCTCCAGGTTACAAACACTGAAGAACAATGATGCAAGAAACAACCCTACACTCAGTTTCTTAGCATTTGGTTAATTCTTAGGCCTTTGGTTCACATGTGTTTCCATGAACTGCAATCAAAAATACCCCACATTTTTTATCAGCTTCCTATCTATATTTTATTTCATAAAGATTTGCTATGCCTGCCTCAAACAAGAACAAGAATACTTGGGTAGCAAAGCCAGAATTTCCTCTTTGTTTGTGGAAGTTTTATCAGGTATTTGCCATACTAACACCACAGCTTCACATCCTACCACACTCCCTGTCCCAGCTCCAGATTTTCATATCTGCTTCATAATCCCCTCAAATATACACACAGATGCATAATAAAAATTATATGGATTCAATATTCTTGTCTTTTAGTTGTTCTGCTAAAAGGATTTTCACACTAAGAAATTCTGAAATTACTGGGATGGGCTTGACTACACAGTTTTTCCCAAATATTCAAATTCAGGACAAGGAGAAAAAGATGATTACTACCTTATCTCCTCCACAGTGAATGATTTGTTGATGTACTCTAATCATGCTGCCTGGGAAATCAAGACTTGGACTTGAAAGACAGATGTTTCATGATCTGTGTTTCGCAGCTGAAGCAATAAAATTTTAAAAAATCAAATAAGTCTCCATGCTAACCACAGTCCCATCAACCACAGTCATATTAAACAAAGACATGGGGAAAAAAATCCTCCAGAAATACGAATTAAAATATAACAATAATAATAATAATAAAAAACCCATGGAATTCAGTTTCTCACAGTCATTCTAATAACTTCTATTAAAATTGCATGAAAAAAACCCCACAGATGTATTAAATGTCATTGTTAAGAAATTAAATAAATCCCCAAAACTGTTTCTCAGAATATGAGCTGTACCTCTTTGACACATAAGAACTTTGTTAATGTCTAAAGGGAATGAGATTTTATGTGGGTGTTTGCTGGGTGACACACACTTTCGTCATTTCAAGGCCAAAACTCTTCCTGCCTCTGCTGAACATAAGTGTTGAATTATTCACTCACATATCGGCAAAATCTCCTAATATTCTTCAGGGAGTACAGGTTTCCAGATGCAGGCAGCGGGAGAACCTGTGGCCACTGTGAGGAGGGTGTTGTGATGCCCCACCCTTGGCACAGCTGATTCCAAGAGGCTCCAGCCCACCCACCTTAGGGCACAGCTGAGCCGTGCAGCTAAGGGGGTGACACCTCTTGGAAAGGGTATTTAAGGAAGGCCAACATCCCACACGGGGCATGACAAAGAAAAGAAATTACTCAGAGAAATGCCCCTGCAGATATCCAGGACAGACTAGAACAAGGCAGGGCAGGCGCTTTATGAGCACTACAGAAATTGCCAAGCAGATCCCAGTGCAGGCAGCCAGCAGTCCGTGTAGGATGTGGTGGATCTGAGATCCATTTGTAGCCTGTGGAGGACCCCATTTGGCAGCAAGTGGACATGTAGCCTGTGGAGGGCACACACAGAGCAAGTTGCTGACAGGGGCTGTGGCCTGTGGATAGGACCCCCACTGGAGCAGTTTGTGAAGGTCTGTATCCCACAGGGACACCTCATGGAAGCAGGGGAAGAGATGAGGAGGAAGAAATGGCAGGGAAAAACTGCTATGGTCTGACCAGGACCTCCATTCCCCTTACCTCTTCACTTGCTCAGGGACTGGAAGAGACACAGGAGTCAGAAATGGAGGAGAGAGATTGAGCCTTGGAAGAAGGCAGTTGGTGGAGCAGCATTTCACGAGTTGACATTGTTTCTCACAGTCCTACTCTGTTTTTAATTAACAATAAACTACTTTAACAATCTTCTCCAAATCAAGTCCGTTTTTCTGTGATTGTGATTGGCAACTGGTTTCCCTGTCTCTATCTACACCTGAATGTTTTCTGTCTTACCTCCCACTCTGTCCTGTTGAGGAGAGAGTGAGTGAGCATCTGGGTGGGAATTTGGCAGTAAGCCATCCTTAACCAACCACATATTCTTATGTCTTTTGTGTGGATAAGAAAACAAAATACACTCCCTATTTTTGTGTAGATTTGAAAGCAGAAGCTGTCCTTTCACACAGATCCTCCAAGAATGTGAGGAGGGATCTCTGTAAATTTCATCTTGCATTCAGCAGAAAAAAAAACCAGTTGATATATGTTATAAATGTATGAGCCAATTAGTTTGTTTAAGAGAATTTATTCTATAATCAAAAATAAAATAGTAGAAGCTGCAAGCAAAGACCAGTCAACACTGAACCAGGCAGAGTTGGGTGAGATGGAGAGGGATTTTCTCACTCCACGCCACCCTGCCTCACAAAGGTCCTTTTTTATACATTTTTCCGGTTTTGCGGGGTGCTGGGGAAGTTTTCCTGCTTTCTTTTGTTGATCTTATCTTCCTTTGCATATTGATACATGTTTTGTTCCTTGTTGCTGGTGCTAGACAAAAATCCCCTATAATATCCTTCTTTGCAGATGAATATTCATCTTATCATTAGTGCATATCACTGGGATTTCATCAGATGAAATACTGTAGTCTTAGCACGAATTTACTTATGACATATATTACAGTATATTTTGCATTTTAAATATTTTAATTAATAAACATTGGGAATTATTTCTGCTAACTAATCTATTAAAACTGTATGTATTATGTCTAATGTGCACAGGTCATATATATATTTGATGGGATACAGATGTATGAGTCTTATTCACACGTGAACTTTACAAAACAAAAGAAAGAAAATAGCAACATAAGAAGATTGAGGAGAGAGCATCTAGTTCAAGAGATGAAAACAAGCAATGTGACTGTGCCTCCATGACCAAATAATGCATACAGAAGCTCAGAAGGAGCTGAAAACTTCTCTACTGCACCATGGATATCACAGAACAGAAAATTTCCATCTCAACAGAAAACATGAAGCAAATGCTTTTATGATTTTATTTACTTCTTAATATTTAATATAATATTCTGGACAATATACATGATGAATAACATAATAGCTTCAATTTAATGTTGCATTGTGAATCATCTTCAAAGGCATTGAGGCAGAAGGTGTATTTGTTTCAACAGTAGAAATGGGTATTAACTGAAGAAGAATAAAGGGAAGAATTTATTTGAAACCAAAATGATAAACCAAAATCAGTAGTAAAATGTATTCACGTATTTTACTCATTGTGTATTGATTTATAAAATCTAAGCTGTTGCTGCTCAGCATAAATTAACTTTCATTTAGAAATGTAAAATAAATGCAGCAAATAAGGGTAATGAAAATTTTCAGTGATAAGTATGGCTCTAACATAGCTTTTTCAAAAGAATTTGTTAGACCAGCTGCACACTGGATTGCAAAATCTGAAATGAAAGCTGAGCAAATCATGTCCAGGTATTCATTTCCAGAATATGGAAACTGAAGAAAATCTGTGAGATGGAGTAACTGCATATTGAAGGATACAGTTTGAATCCCTGGATCGCACTTCAGATAGTATGTAACCATGCAGTGGGTTTATGTCCTCTGTCTAAATCATCATAATTAATTTTTGTTAATTCACTTTCTAGAAATGCTGATACAGAACATTTTCTAGACTTTTTCAGTCTTTCAGTTAATTGATGCTATTAGGTGTGGTTTAAATTTAAGATGTATTTTTTGGTGATTGTCTTAGAAAGACAGGTATCTGCTAGGGAGGGCAGGACCTCCCTTCAGAATGAAGAATTCAAGTCCCCTCCCTCCAAAGTATTAAAAATTTGGATATTAAGTGGGCTGTCAGGCAAAGATATGGGGACAGGAATAACAGGTCTTTACTAGCATGTATAACAAGGCAAACAAACAACAACAACTACAGGATTCATGATAAACAAAAACCAGGAACATCGGGTTTTGGGGGTAGGGGGATGGGGGGTGGATGTTGCTTTGTTTCACAAAGCCTGGGGCAGTCTAATCTCTTGGGACGGTGAGAGCACCAAGCTGGAACGGTGGAAAATCCCAGGCTGGTGGATGAGATGTACCAGAAGCTCCATGGTGGTGACTGGAACAGCAGGGATGTTCTGGCAGGGCAGGGGGGTGCAGGGCTAAAGTGTAGCAAAAAGNCTCTCTCCAATGCTGAGAGTAAGAAACCAAAGCGGCCCTATACCCCGTCCTGTACCTGCCCTAAACCTCACAGAATCTTTTTTTTTCTTGAAGACAAAAATTCGCAAAGACCAAAAAAGGGTGTTGCCTGGTGCCACACTTTCCTTTGGCCACTTCTTTTGTTTTGGTCAAGCACCCATAAGCACCCAGTAGTTAGTCCGCTAGCAACTTTATGGGGAAAAATTCTATGAGGAAAAAAAACCAAATCTAACCCCCCAACAGTGATATTTGAGCCAGTGGCACAACAGAGATTTCACAGAACTCTAATAAAAGCACTGAACTATATAAAGCTCAGAACCACTTGCTTGGTCAAATAGTTCATGTTTTTTATTATTGTAATTACACAGATTGTTAAAACAAATATGGGTTAAAATAAGGTGTCTAGAATGAAATCTAACACCATGATTCATATCATCTATGCTTTAATGGATAGGGATTAAACATCTAAGGCAGTTATTCTAAGATACCTTCACAGTAAATAGAAAGGAATACAAGCAAGCCAGCCTTAAATACCTTGTCCACATTTAACTGTTTACCCAACTTTTAGATGCCTAAGTAAGAAGGGAGAAAGCCTATCAAGAATGAGTTCAAAGAATACACTCTAAAAATTAGGAATTCAGAATAAGCCAGAGCTTAAAATAATGCAAAATTAGGTGGGAAAGAATATTAAATATTAAACAAATGGTGCAGTAGAAACCAGTCAGTAGGAAGAAGTAATGCAAATAGACTGAATCAGTGATGGGATTACAATACAGAAATCCTTCCATCAACAGGCAATAACATCATTCACAGTAGGATAATGATGCTCGAAACTGGAGATTAAACACTAATGGCCTGCATACCTAATCTTTGACCTCTCCTGCCACCCAACCCAAAGTCATATTTATGTACTCTATTACCATGTGTATTCTGTGGTCAGAGAGACATTGCTTTGATATTGTACAGTGCAGTGTAAGCTTTCATCTGTTCTGTAAAATCACAGAGTTCTCCCTAATGATGTATTTACATAAAACATACTTCTAGCCTAATTTCAATAGTGAATTCAAGGAAAACTCTCAGAGAACCCATGCAAAACCTTAGAACTTATTTTTGCTCATGATGGCAATGAATGTTTCATAATACAAATCTTGGATATTTTTGATTGTCTGGCTTTCTAAAATTGAAATGAATATGTATATGCATCTCTATTTCATGCTGTGCTGTTCTTTGCCTAATTACATTTCTACTTTGACTTGACTTTTCCTTCTAAAGCACTTAAAAAAAAAGGTGCATATATATATATGTGTACTTTTTTTGTACCAATAGTTTTTGATAAACTGAATTTTAAGAGAAAAACATGCTTGGTCCTTTACTACTGACAATTTTTAAAAAATACCAACAAAAACAATTACACAAACCAGCAGATGTTAGTGGTTGTTATGGGTTTACACAGTTTGATTTTTAGTTGGAGAGAAATATAGAATATTGCCCTGTCATGACCTTGGAGTTGTTTTGGAAGGGACAGGCACATATCAGAGTTTACTTTAGATATTAGCATATTGTTTAACCAGTAGAAAATGACTTTGTGAGTACAGATGCGAAGGTGAGTTTGTCCAGGGCAGGCCCTTTTCCTCCCGGGCAGCCGAACAGGTAACAGGGCTGGTGCTAGCCGGCCATGTGGCCTGGCTGCCCAGCCGGGCCTGCCGCCCCCTGCTGGGGCAGGGCTGGCCTGGGGCCGGTCGTGCCTCCCGGCCCCCCTTTCCCTCCACACATCAGCTGCCAGTGAAAAAAAGGAGAGGCTGCAGCTTAACATCTAGCAAACTTTCAAAGCCTGCCCCCCCGCCCCGAGCTGGCTGGGCCAGAGGAGGGTTTTCCACCCCCCCTTCCCTGGAGGTCCCCAGCAGCAGCCCCGAGCCCGGGCTGCGCACACCCGATGAGATCCAGGCGTGGGCAGGAAGGATTTATAAGCATTTTAGTATCTCGGACTGCCCGGCTGCTCCAAGCTCCGACCTTCGGCTCTTCCCCTCCAGCTCGGCCTTGGAAAAAACTGACATCAGGAGCCGCAGCAGCCGAGGGAGAGAGAGCTGGGCAAGATGTAACCCTTTCCTGGCAAGATGAAGCTTTCACAACTCCAGCCTTTCCCTGAGAGAGGAAGGACAGAGTGATTTAATATGTAGACGGACAGCATGATACAGAGTCAGCGAAGGAACTGATAACGATTATTGGAAGAAGGGATTGAGGAAGTGGACTTTTTTTTTTTTATTATTGGACTTCTCTGGATGTAAACCATGGAGACTGAACTAAATATTCCTTTGAACTGTGGAAAGATACGCATTTTGGGAGATGATTGTTTAAATTTACATGTGGATTTTTGCACAAAGATGCTTGTGATGAACTAAGTGGAATAGATTTTATGAGATACTTGACAGAGACTGAGATAAGAGCCCCCCTGTATCAGTGAAGAGGTGAGAAGATGTCTCTGTTCCCTGAGATGAAGAATCCTTTGCCTTTGAAGTAGTTCACCTTTAAAAAAAGTAACGCTCCATTCTGCAGCGTGTTTGAGTCCAGGGCCCATAAGCAGCTTGGGAACCTGCTGTTGGGAGGGGTCACAGAAGCAGGGTTTAGCGGGCGGCTAAACCTTAGTTTTTGTGACACTTGAAACCCGCACAAGAACTGTTCTAGCTCGTCAGTGGGATCCATGGGACATTGAGACCTCTCCCAAAGTGATGAAAGATTATGTTTTAAGTGGTGAAACTGACTGAAAATCATAGATTTGTCTCTCTGGGTAGGTTGTGGGAAAGTGAACAGTTTGTGGGGGAAGGAGAAGGGTTTTGAAGTTTCAATTTTCATTTTTTTCTTCTTCATTCTTTTCTGTGTGAAAATAAACAATATGTGTAACTTCCAAGTTTAGGCCTGTTGTGCTTTTTATTTTCTCCTAGTCAAATCCCACAAAAAAGCTAACACTGCAACCATCATATATTTGGTGCTTTGGCCAGGAAACGGGCCAAAATTGGTGAACGTGAAACCACTACAATGGTCTATGTCAAACAAAATATGAGCATTCAATCATGTGTATATAAAAATAAATATACAGTTGATTTTGCACAGATTTCTAAATTTTGCTATTTGTTTTGAAAGGATTACATTATTTCATTTTCATATACAGTTCTTGAATAAAATATGAAATTTAAATTTTGAGAAATCAGGAAGCAGCAGATCTGTTAGCAATAAAAATTAAAGAGAGAGAAATATTATGCATTTAATAGTTTGATAGTTCTTAAGAACTCTGTTCTTTAAGAGAAGGCATATACATAAAATTCAAAGTTATAAATATTATCAAGTATTTAGGATTGCAAAGCTCTTTTGGAATAAAAAGGTAAAACCTAAAACTTATTTTTTTGCATTTCAATTTCAGAATGACTAAAAAGGACCTTGGAAATCACATAGTTTAGACAAAAAGAGTGAGAAATACCATTAGATCTTGAAAAAGTGAAAGAGCAGGATGCTAGAAAGACGAGATCACAAAAGAGAATTAAAGAAAAAAAGGGTAAAAATCCATAAAATCCATTTTTAATTAATGTTGGTGTTTCTCTTACTTCTTTGTCAGAATGTTTCAAAATGGAACAATTTCTTATTTAGTTAGAGGAAAAAAAGGTAACAAATTAGTTGTATTAAATAAATTCTTTCAAAGATTTTTTTTTAAAATAGTTTAAATTGCATATTTTCTCTCATTGAATGAAATTAACTACCTGTATGCAATCACACAAATCCTATTGGAATTGGAAAATTTATTTTTTCTTCCTTATTTTTCTAGAATCATGAGTTGAAAATAGAGCATATCAATGTCTGTGCAAATCCATCTGTTTTTAAATTCATTTCAATACTTTAGAGAATTAATTGTTTCCTTATCATTCAAAAGGTGAAGTAGCTTCAACTTTGTGTGAAATCCTGTGGAGTGCCATTTATAATTCCTGTAGGCCATCAATAAACCAGACTCTACACTAAACAGGTGTTCTTTTACTGTAAAATGGCAATTATTTTAAAATGTTTCTCATTTCAGAGGAAAATGCAATACTGTTAATGAAGTAAACAGTTTTCTACCCTCTTATTTTTCTTCTGACTTGAATGTCAGAGAAGATATTCATAAATATACATGCACACACACGTATACACATATGCACATTTATATTCTCTATATCTAATATAAGGTGTTTTTAGTGTAATATTCAGGTAGATATATATTAAGTTCATGGTACAAAAATAGCCTTCCTGAACACACAAATTAAGCATCAGATGTCAAGGCTCTACTGTTTCTTTATACAAATTACAGGGAAAAAATATATTTGAGATGACTATCTCATTTCTGATATGACTTTAGGTAACACTGATACAACAAAACAGAGAAGGACAAGAGAGAAAAAGTGTTGTCATTTTTCTTTCAAGGAATAATAAAATTAAAAATGCAAAATAATTTTGTACTTAGTTTAATAAAGCAGTTTTCATTTGGGATACAGAGTACAGCCAGCGGTGTTTATGAGGACAAATTAAATCACTTTTCAGATCTAGAGGGTAGTTAGCCTAGAGAAACAGTCAATACTATTGAAATGAAAACATCTTTCTTATTAAAAACGCAACTCATTACTAATTATTAGATACGTTATTTCGCCTGCTGTGAAGCTCCCAGTGACCTCATTGAGATGAGGATTTTTTGTCAATTTTCACCACTGTTCATAAAGCTTCCATTGTTGGCTACTCAGATTCATTTTGCATGATTTGGGCATTATTAACAACACTGACACATACATGGTAGGAAATACTGTTGCATCAAACTTATTTCAAAGAACTAACCAAAAGAGATTTTACTTCTTATCCCTTAACAAATACGCAAAAAAAAATTTTTTCCCATATGTGTATTCAGTGATTCAAACCCATTAATTTTTAATTAGTAGATACAATTATATAACTAAATTGTATTTTTAGTCACATCATTCAGCAGTGATTCACAATTAAGAAATATTTTAATCAATGCCATCATTACTGAAGGATCTATAAAGCTCAATCATGATCAGAACTCCTTAATACTACTTTTAATCATGAGTTCCTCTCACTTGTCCTTAGACTTTTATAAGTATGCTAAAAATAACTTTAAAATTGGTCTTCCTTTCCTTTTCCATCATGTCAGATATATTTAATTTGTTTGAACATATCATCTTTTTCCTCCAGGAAGTAGTCCAGAAGCCCAGATGACTACAGCAGACTAGATATTTAGATAGTTAAATATCAATGAATGAGTCCTACCTGAAAATGCACTCTTCTCTCAAGAGGGTTTACACATAAGTAAATCATACCAGTAAATTCCTACTACAGAATGGCCCCAGTAGGCATTATGCCTTATTTTGATGACAGTATTTTAGTCGCCACATATATTATAGTAGTCAAAGCTAGGGAAAGTGATAACTTGAGGGAGTCCCCAGAACTTCCTCTCTGAAGCTGTCTCCAAATCAGATGGGCGCTGTGAGTGAATGTATGGAAAGGAGTCCTGTGCTACTGTACGCTTTTCAATCCAGCTGCACCTGCATTGTTGTACCACCAAAGAAAAAGGAACTTCACATATCCTCACCTTGTAATAGGTGATCAGCCAGAAACTTAGATAATAGAAACATTACTATGCTTTATTTTTACCTCGAGCTCTAAATTTAGCTGCAAATATATATTTGATCCAACAAACACTCAAGAGACTTGCATAGTTTAGTCTCATCTGTTTTAAACCTCTGGGATTCTTCCCTAAAGAAACTATCTGAATAATTTGATTGTGTTATATAGAGTGTCTGCTATTTTGGGAGCTAAATTTGAAAAGTAGACTTTAATGTGCAGTTTCATAACATAAAAATACATTGATACAGGAAATCCACATCTGCTGATATGCACAGTGAAGTTGTACTACAGAGTTAACCTTTGAGCTACTAAAACTTTTAGAAAACAGATTCAATTCACAAATGATGACTGTAGCAGTATACAATAAATACACAAAAATTCATTTCATGGTATTTCAATTTTTATGGTATTATATCGTACAGACACAGTCTCTAGATTGATATTACTTCTACTATAAAAATTGTAATATTACAGTGATGACTGGGAGCATGGATCTAGTTAAAGGTCTGCCAGCTTCTCCATTATAAACCTCTATTTTAAAGGGCTTGGATCTCCACTATAAATCTTATACAGATGAGCATGNACAAGAAGTCTGTGCCTTGGCTCACTTTTGCCCTCTAATAAGAGGACTGCTGCAACAATTAAGACACAAGAACAACAACCTGGATGCACTAGGAAACACATCTTGAAGAAAATTAAAATCCTGGAAATATGTAGTTAAACTCATGCTACAAAAAAATTTAGCAAATCAAAATATATTTCTTTTTGTCTCTGTAGGACAGTCAGAACAAGTTGGTAGTAACAGCACTGGTTGTCTAACAAACCTTTAGGGAGGCATCTGAAGATAAAATTCGCCCAAAATATTTCTCATCCATCTTTCACCTACTCGATTAGAAAAGAGAAGTTGTGTTTATTTTTCAACAGTATTTTTGGCTTATCATAACTTTCTAATCCCAGTTGCTTGTTGCTCTCCTATATACATAGCAAGATAGAGGGGAAAAATAAATAAATGTTGGAACAATAGATTTAGCAGTAATGAAATCAGAAATGAAAATTCCTTAGGGAATTCTGAAACTGTTTCTTAATAAATGGAACTCTGAACACTCTTGTGTTTAAACCTTTTTAATGCAGAAAACCTAAGCTTTCTTACTGAGACAAAGAAAAGACAAAGTAATAATTTAAAATTATTCCTGACACAAACTGCTGAAAAAATAACAAAAGGACTGCAAATATTTTTTTTCTAGCTATGATGTTAATATATTGTCAGACTTTGTAATATGCAAGGACATGGAGGCTGTTATCCACTAAATTTCTTTAATTTATTGCAGATTGACACAAACACAGCAAAAAAAAAAATCACCACTAGCAATATATTATCATAAATATCATTCTGACCATCAAGTATACCTATGATTAATTATTTATATAAAATATACATGCTATTAGAAATTGCTTTCAGCAACCAGTAATATAGTATTAATAAGGAATAGGGCAGTGAAAAATCACAGAGCAACAACCAACTAGAATCCCATTATGACATGTTACTATGAAGTTACATTGGTGAAGTAAATTATCAACAATTAAAGCAGTAGATAAATTTATTATGACATAGATATAATACCTGTGTCAAGCAAATTAAATAGATTTCAGAAGGGACTTTCCATCCCAGAGAGTAAACCAATTCCAAAGAGGGGCCCAACCATCCCAAAGCAGACAGGACAAAATGAATCAACCATGTTCCATGCTACTGAGTCTAGCATCAATCAGGCATCTCCGGGGACAGTCCACAATCTCTTAGAATATTTGCGTGAAGTTCAACCATTTTATTTAAGAAAAAGTAGGGGCAATATGGAACTTTCTCATAGAGAAAAGCTCCATTTTGGATAAAAAAAGACTCCTTTTCATGTCATCGAGACATAAGGTGACACTCTCACCTCAAGCAGTTAATAGAGACTGTTAATTTCTATTTTTCATTTGTAGCATCCAAAAGACAATTTTCGTTTATACTTTTCTATTCAATATCAACTATGTGCTTGGTATTTCAAAGATAAACAGGAAGGTCATTTAGAAATGGAGATCACTTCCTAATATTTGTATAATTTCATTTTTTTCTTATTAACATATATTAATTTATAGCTAAGGTTTCTGTAAATGTAAGGCTATGATTTGTGATTGATTTCAGCTCCTTCATAATCACTGTCCTATCTTTTCTTTCACTAGTTATATCACCATTGGTGGCAGTCATCTGTATTGAAAAAATAAAAAAATACAGAGTTGAAAAAATGACTTTCCAGTGTGAAGTAAATTATGAATCAGACACACTGATTTATGAAGAAAAATATTTGGCTTTTTAAAGTCAATGACTACTTAATGAATTAAATATACTTGAACTCATATTCAAGATTTTAGGAAGACACCACTGAAAAAGGAAATGTTTTAAACATGACTGACAACAAATATCCTAGTAATCAAAACCAACACATAACGTTTTAGCATAGACAATGTTCCTATGAATGTATTACAAAGACCTTAAGCCCTTCTTTGTTAGCCAGACCTAACCAAGATTATTTTGAAGGACAGGAGAAAAAAATGTTGATTTGGTTACAGAGGACCTTACTTCATAATCATACTCATAATTGTAACTCTAGTAATGTTAAGATTTTTCAAAAAGTCACTTTTTTCCTTTTCTCAATTTGAAGGAGCTGAGCAGTCATACATGAGGTGAATGGAATTTTATATTAAGAAATGTTATAACAGTCTCCCCTGCATCCACAAGCTTTGTATGGAATTGCAAACTGTGATTCTTCTCAGAGATTTGTCATGTGACTAGATTTTTTTGGCTTTTTTCACTTAAATCAGGCAATATTAATGGGCATGGCTGTAGATTTCATTTGATGCAGGTGTGTGTTTGCACAGCGTATGTCCATAAAAATATCCACCTGCTCATTAACAGATGATTTAAATGTGTTTTGATATTTGTTTTCAGAAGAACAATGTAATTGGAAAGCAGTACTGATACTGTGCCAAGGTGGTCTGAATGAAACACTGAACACATAATAAGAGTCTTGTTCTTCCCAACTGTGTCAACAGAGTTTATTTGTAATCTAGTGATAGTTTTGCCACCTGGGCAACTATTGAACAAAAGTGGAGATGTAATTATGCCTAAGAGAAGTTCTTACAAGACAAGAGTTTTTGTCATGATAGTTTTCTCACATAGCTATGATTGGTACGCTGCTTCAACCACTCTTCTGGAGCTGCACAGGAGTTTTTTCTTTATAATTTTTTATGTTGCTGTTGGGTTTGATTTTTCCAATTAGATTTTTATACAGATATATACATTTAAAACCTTAATTTGCAAATAATACATCTTTTATTTACCATTAAGCCAATTTCCACATATCTCTTAATGTTGTGATTGGTAGCAATTGGCTGTGGATTTATTTCATGCATATTTTAGTGTTCCTCTTTATGGTTTTCAAGAGAAAAATTACCCTTTAGTTTGTATTTTTAACTCAGACTGAAAATAAGTATGCTCCATACAAAGTTCTTTACTACTCCTGTTAACTATGTACAGCTGCAGCGCAGGGTGGATGGCAGATCTGCATTGGTCTGTTGAAGGTAAAATGCTTCACTGTGAGAAGTTCCACTCATATTCACTTTTTCAAGCTGTTCTCTGAACTGGAGGACTGTAGAGTATTTGTGTGTTTTTTCATCTTCAATTTGAGTGTCCTCAAATTGTACTTAGATGTTTTTCTATTGGAAATTTTGTATAAATTGACTCCTGGAGGTTGTGTCAGAGGAAGGACAGGTTCAAAGGCAATGACTCAAAAAAATGTAAGAGAGAGATAAATCACATCTCTGCAATTTCTCTTAGCACAGGTCAGAAGAGTGAAAGAAAATTAAATACATTTTAACATATTGTCATGTACATAAAGTAACTTTAATAGTAGTTTTTTCTTTCAAAAGAAATTTCCTCGAAGCCATGAAGCGATAATGTTCTAAGACAAGGTCTACATTTAATTCTAATTACCACTTTTCCTCCCCCATTAGAAGCTGTCACTTACATGTGTCTTATTGTGCCATTTCTCCTAATATTTTCCTCTTAAAGCCACCGTTCAGTAATGACCTTAAATGGATAAAAGACATTCCATAGTCAAATGCAGCATTTGTACTTTACAGACAGGTCTTCTGACCTGTTGCTTGGACATCAAACAGGGACAGCAATAGCCACTCAGAAAAGCATCTCAAACCACTATCAGTTGTTGTGGTATCCTGTGGCTGGTGGTCAGAACTTGATACCTTGGAGCATGAAACTGTATAGCTTATTTTTCTTGTTGCCCATAAAGAGCCTTGATATTGAATGAAGGGAAAAATTAGACCATATTGCTTGACAATTTTTCAGTAAAAACCTGGAAATGTATGCCTTCCAAAACCATTTTTTTATTATCAAAATTGGTATTTGATTTTTCTGGAGAGAGAGAGAAAAACTTCAGGTTTTCAACATATTGGTTTTTTTCAACATATTGTTAAAATATATCCAGGACACAGTGTAGTCCAGTTTAGCACTGAGTGACTCCATTGTGTGATGGCAGATATCTGTCTCGTTTACAGGCATAATTTTTGTGGTCCTTACCTCTTTTCCTGCCAGTGGCCATTGCACAGAAAAGTCTTTCTCTATTTTTGAATGTTTTAAGGTATTTATGAAAATTGATGTTTCCCTCTTAGCCTTCTATTCTCCAAGATAAAAAGCCCTCACTCTTTTAGCTCTTCATATGACAAATACTTCAATCACTCAGTGGTCTTTGTGGTTCTTTGATAGACTCACATCAACAGGAAGGAAAGATAGCTTCCCTCAGATGTCTGGTAACGCTTGTCCAAAATACCACAAAATACTGAAGGGCGTATTGCTGGCTCACAGTCATCTTTTTGCCTACCAAGATGCTGAAGGCCTTTTCTCCAAAATGGAGAATCCCTCGGAAGTGGATGAAGTATGATTCAGAGAGACTCTGTTCTAACCAACTCTTCATGTCAGTTTGGCTTCTTGGGAACGTGGACTTCAACCTGTATTTTCCAGGTCATGGCTTTCCTAATCACATGCTATTGGTTATTTTAGGATAAGCTTACTTGTGTAAGTAATTATGGATTTTTTTTTCATCTTAGAAAACTGACTTATTCACTGAATCACCAATTCTTTCTCTGTCTTTTGTTGTTGCTGACGAATGTCAACAATTATGTAAATTATGTCATATGAAATTTCAAACTTCTGCTTCCTGTTTCGACACTGTAAAGGAACTCATCCACTATCCTGAAATTCCTTCTGGGCCAGCAGTGTAGCTACATTACCTTTTGGATCCATTACTTACCCAGAAATTTCCTCAATTCTTTTTGGGAATATAGCCTTATTTAGTAGCATGATCTGTTTGCAATGCAAGATGGGAACATCCAGCGATATTATGCGCTGTTCCGCTGATTAAGATAGGAGCCCTAATAGGTTTAATGACTTCCCAAGATTACACGGGTTTGAATGAATGCTGAATCCTGTGCCAGTTCCTATGGAGAAAGGATGTGATAAATACTATAGCTGAATTGTGTATATTTCTCTCCATGTGCCATTTCTCTCTAATATTCTCACTGGGAGAAAATTATACACTTATATGTGGGATGTTGCTCATTGTTTACAACATACCTATCACATAGGTATGAGAAAGAAGAAAAAGATACGCCTTTTGCAACAATCCTAAGGTGCCAGGTTTCTAAATGATCTGTATTTCCTACAGAATTTAATTGCACAGAACCTCTACAAATTGTCTAATATTTTTCAATTAAAAATTCAAGTGGGGAAACTTTGTCATCTTCTCCTGCATTTGGTATCATCTGTCCAGAGACACACAGTTAATTAACTTTAGTTTTTAAAGCTGCATTTAAGGAATATTTCTCAGGTGTGTAGTCCATCATACCTCAAAAGCTAAGAATCAAAATGAACTGTATATACATACATTATTTCCAGGTCAGCAGAGGAGGTTAACATTTTGAAGGAGAAACAAGTCTTTTTGGAAAAGGAAAATAATTTTGTTATTTTGTTCATGCTGAAAGTTAAAGAACATGCTAATATATTATATTGCTTCTGTGTATATGTACCTGGCACCAGCCATTTTAGTGTTAAGGAGACTAGATAAAATGAAGGATAAATAATGGCCATACAAATAGTAGTGAAAGACAAATGGCTTTTTTTAAACATTTTTATAAGAAACTCTTCTAAGCAAAGTAAAAGAATGGACAAAAAAACCCCAGTAGAATAAATGACCCAGAAATGTCCCAACATATCAGGTATTCTTTCTGACATATGAAATGTTTTGTCTTTTAGTATGCCTAAACTCCACATTGCTTTATATTTGGAATTCAGAAACATTTCAAGAATGCAATCCAATTAATGACATATATATAAAATTCAGGAAACAGGTGTATTAAACTATTCTTGAAAATGCTATTCCTGTCATCTTTTAAATAAATCCCATGGAAAATATAATCCAATATCAGAAATTCTAGTAAGATATACATTACTTACACACATATGCAAAGAAAAAAACCCCACAAAAGCCATCAGATAGTCAACATAATGAAAACCATATTTCCGTATGCACTACCTATATAAAATAGAGAAGCAAAAAACCCCCCAAAAACTGAAATGTGCAAGGATATAAAATTATTTCTCACAAACCATGAAATTCTAAGAAAGGTCTCTGATGACCGATGTTGAAAATGTTATTTTCAGGTCTTCCTTCTTGCTACTTTCAGGTAGAGGATTTATAGGAATAAAAAGCTGGTTTATAAGACTAAAAAGATAAAATGTTTTTCTTTAGCAGAACTAACTTTAGGCATGTTTTCTTAGCAGGGAGATAAATTTCTTAAGTGGGAACATTGTCTTCTATTCTAATTCTTTTAATTCTTAGTCATATTGAAGTCTGTTAGGTGAATTTATTCTGTTTGTACAGTAGTGCGTGCCATGAACATGAGTAGCTTTATATGAGAACAAATTATGTGTAGTCACAATTTAAAATTCTCTCTGATTAAGAAAAACAGTGACTTTTTTGAAAAAAAAAAGGTAAATCAATCTCATTTTCATAAAATCAATTTGAAATGAACATAATAGTTGTGACATGACTGGCTGCATATAAGCAAGTCATTACAAAAATGGTGGATGGTGCCATCATCCTTGTACGTCTTTTTCCTTTGAAGAGATTATAAATATTGAAGATGGAAAATTATGAAACATTATTTAAGGTATTGTGTCAGCAACATGCACGACCAGTGATCAAAATTATAAGATACTGCTGTGATCCAAGTGTGTTGTGTGACATCCACCACAGCATTGGAATAGATTGATCAACAAACACGTAAAAGACATTTTCAGTTGCTACTTCACACAATTTGCTCACTGCAAAGGGTTTAGTAGTAAATGCATCCGAATTTCTGATAATTTTATTTCATTTATCACTCTTTCTGGGAGAGGGAGGGAAAAGGAAGGGAAGGCAAGGCAAGCCAAGAGGAGGGAGAAGAACACAACTTTCATAATGTATCACTATAAACCTTATACCAGCTTTAAATTTTCTTGACCAAAAAAACTCCCACAAAGCAGGTAATTCATGCAACTTAAACTGAACCGAGTAAATCTTTTGCAATCAGTGATTTTGTTGTAGCTTCAAATAGATTTTGTTGCTGTTCTTCTCTCAGAATGTTTTTCTTCTCAGAATGTAAGAAGCCTGAAAAGATACAAAGAAGACTCAACATCTCCTTAATATTATAAGATGATTTTTAGGTTCATGTATTTTAGAAAATTACAAATATGCAATTATCCATGAAGATGTCCCACTTAATTAATCAGCAGTTAATTTAATTCTTCAGTGAGTATCAAAACAAACAAACAAACAAACAAACAAACAAAAAAAAAAAGGAAAGAAAGGACCACTGTTTAATAAAAAAAGAAGGAGATAATTTGCATTCTTTAAATAATTGTTTTGGAGTTGTCTGAAGTAAATGAAGATACACATAATGGTGTCTTTCTAAAGATGTCTGTGTGATGTTCCTGAAAAATGATGAGATTATTTCTTCCTATCACAGAATCACTGTGATCAAGAAGATTAAAAGAAATAGATGATTAAAAGAAATACATACATACATACAGTTCAATGTTGATCTTGAAAAATTGTGACCTACCAGCAAGCTACAGTGTTTCATATTCATAATAAGACAGTTAAAAGCAAATATGTCTTTCAAATAGCTTTGGGAAACAACAGACCTAATCTATGGTACACAAAGGAGGCAAACCTCAGATATTAAATATTTGCTCTTCAATTGATTGCTAGCAACCATTCTTTGTGTATATCTAGGGATTAATAACTTGAACTTCCCAGTTTTACTCCCTGTAAATTAATTTATCTTCCCAGTATTTAATAACATCATAAGTATAGATCAAAATCATTATCTTTGAGTGAATGTCAAAACTTAGAGCATGTACTCTGTACTATTATGATAAGTTTGCATTTTAAAATTACAGTGATATCTACTAGGAAAAAAGCCACAAGAAAAAACAAAACCCAATAGATCTTTCAGTATGTAAGAAGCATGAAAAGCACTTCTGTTTTGAAAAGTACAATCAATGTAATCAATCTACAAAGAGTTTTAGGGATTAAAGAAAATATTTGATTTCTCAATGTGCTTTTTGAGGGAAGCTTTATCTAGGACTCTACAATATAGTCAGTGCACTGACAAGAATGAAAGGATGATGAGTTTACAGCACCAATAAACCTGTAAAAAAAAGAGGGGATGGTATCTGGTGGTTGTGGTTTCATTATGATATCATTGAGGTATTCAGGGAAACACAAAGTCAGCCACAGATTTGCTGGGTGGGTCTTGTCTGCTTGTTCAAATACATCATGACAACATCCTTCCCAACTGGTTTATAGTCTTCTGTGAGAATATCCTAGGCTTGTGGATCAGATAAAATCAGATGCTAAATTATTTTGTCAACAAGATAAGGATATGAAAATAGTTCCTGTGGGCTAAGAACTAATATATTTCTATAATAGCCCTGCTTATTTACAAAATTTTAGAATGAAAGGGAAGAGAAAATGGGGCTGGTGTAATGTAAGGTATAATCACACTTATAAAGGCAACAAATGGAAATACACAATAGCTGACTGTGACGTATTTATTCCTAAAGTTCTGCTTCTTGTAACTGTTTATTTGAACACTTTAAAAACCACAGGTTTTAACCTTAAAACCAGGTTTTAATAATAATGTCTTGTGATTTTGAATGAGGACTAATTAGTCTTGTACTCATTCTAAGTTTCACTGAATCAAATGCAAAAATAGTTAACATTAGAGAACATTCAATGTTAAAGGTCAAGAAATTGCTTCATTGTGTCAGTATGCTATATTTATTGACATTTCAGGATTTTACATCTCCAACGCAAGACCTGGTTTCAGATGACCTAAAAGAAAATTAGACTGCTAAGAAAATTAGAATTGAACTCTGAAAGCACCTGAAAGCTTGCAAGCACCTTGATTTTACAAATCTGAGATGTGTTTTCTTCCGAGGTACATGGTATTCAGCATACAAGATAATTTCTGAATCTATCATCATGATCATCTGTGACCTGCATAATTTCTTCTCTTTGATTCCACATATAGTTTCTGGAATCCATGGAAACTTCTAAGCAATGGTAACTTTTGGAGATGAGTTATTCAGTTTATCCTGTATAATTCTGGCTGAAATTGATCTGTATTCTGAAGGAGTGTAGACTTTCAGCAGTAGCAATACAATCTCATCAGTACTTGGTTTTCATTTGCCATAGAATGGAATTATTCTCTTCTCGGCTACAAATCACTCTATGACATTTTTGTCCTGAGAAGGAGTTAGGAGGGAAACTTTTCTGGACCATTCATCACAATACAACTCCTTCTATTGCAAGAACATAACAACCCTGAGGGAATCAGGAATCATTAACTGCTTTCAAAAATGTCATTTTGAAACTAGATTGTGGGTGTTTTTATGGAAGAGATAAGGTTTTCCATGCTGCTGAACCCACAATGCAAAATTATGCTTTTGTATTTGTTTGTGCTTTTTATATATGTACACACATATTTTTTAAATATTTGAATTGCAGACACTTAGGAATTATGATTCAGAGCCATCTGGGTCAGGGACTACTGAGGATTTCTAGAATATGATCAAATGCTACAAAGATTTCATACTGGTGTGGTTTTTTCATGTTTAGTTATATACTTTTTGTTTTCATGCTTGGAAATATCACATACATATCACACTCCACACCTTATTTGTGCCTTGCTGGTAAAGTGACCAACTTTAGCCTTGGCTAATTACTGCATAGCAAACTTTATTTTGCTGTTTTTCTGCAGTTCTTCCTCGTGTTACAGGGTATATTTACAACATTTAGTTAATGATAATATTTAATAAGGTAGAACTGGTAGCTGTAATAATTTACTTACAAATAATGTCAGAATAAAAATAGGTGCTTGGAGACTCATTAATTTGTACCTTGTGAAAAACCAAAGAAAACCAGAACATGCAATAAAATGAGAGGAACAATGGGTTTTAGGGCATACAACCCTTGTGTGTTGGAACCCTTCAAAATATGAATGGCTTGCATATCAGGTCAATTTCTTGGACAAAGCACAATAAATGCAAACCCTTTGGGGGATTTGGATATTGATGTTTCTTTGAGAATCAACAAGATTAGAGTTTTCACCCAAAGTGATTATTTTCCACACTCACTCACTCTCACACTCCTCTCTTCTCAACAGTGTGCAACATCAAATCAACTGGTTTTTGATATTTTCTGGCCCTTGAGTAGCACTGTTATACATTTTTGTAGACTTAAGAGCCTATGCAGCTTGATTTTTTCTTCCCATATGACTATACTCACAATGTGAGATTGATTTTCAGGTGAGATCACACTAACTCACAGGTCCTTCCAGTCCCTTTGTAGGATTAAGTTCTTAATCTATTTGTATTTAATAATAGTGACCTATTATTTCCTCTGATATTGCTAAATATTAAGAGACTTCGTTTTTCTTCTGAGCATGAACCAGTTTTCTACTGAGAAGAGTGTTTTATGACACTTTCCATTTCTCCACAGAATAGACCCCTTCAGGAACAGTAAGAAAATAATTATGTCTGGTTAAAGATTTTGTCACTAACATGCCAGTCATGAACTGGAGTCTGGCAAACTCTCAAATAGGAAAAAACCAAAAATGTTTACATGAAGCATTTTGAATTCTGAATTATTAAGTTTTGAGCAACATTTTGGGTCAAATCCTACTTCATCCCACAAGTTCACTGAACTTTGAGATGTACCTCTCTTACAGAAGTATAATATAATAGTGATTAATCATATATGATATATCCTAGGCAAAGAATATATTTATTTTGAATATGCACTTACTTGAACTAAAGTGCATGGTTTTATTGTAGTTCTTAAAAGAAATTTGGGCAATAGATAATCCCTTACATATTTTTTTCCCTTCCATAAAAGGTTATAAGGATACCTTAATCCATTCTTCCCTTATGACTAGTGTTGATTTCAAAGAGGAATCCACATGGATGTGAGGATCAGCCCTGGCAGCTCTTCTGGAAGAACTTCCAGGGATTTGGCTGTTTTCAGGGCCTTTGCAAGAAGCCCACCACTGGGTAGAGTAGAATGAGCTTTTCTGTTAAATAAAAAATTTAAAAAAAAACCAAGTTTTGATGAAACCCAAAATATTTCCAGATTTTGAAACCTGGAAAATAATTAGAAAAATTAAAAGAGATAATACAAAAGCATTTCTTATTTTCTAGATCTATTTTTTTTTTTATGGGACTGACCTTCTTTCTTCTGTATTCACATTTATAATTTACCCATTTAGACAAATGTAAAGGAAAACATTAAAAGAAAAATCTTAAAACCTCCTCAACCTAAAATAAAATACCTTGAGTTTTAAGTTGGATAAAAATTTTCAGACTGCACAAATAACTTTGAAATTTCTGTACAGAATTATTTCTTGTGAGCAAAACAGGGTTTCTGATCCTTCTACTTGGCCATATTCTGAAAATCCATGCTCTGGCATTCTGTTGTCTGAACCTGTTTTCCAGACATATTATTTACTCATATCAGAAAATTACCTGATTTAATCAAGGCTTATTTCAGTGCAAAGGGAGTTCCATTCACTGAGATTCTCCCATGCACTGAAGACTCCTCTTCTTAAAAATCAGTTGTGACTCAATCAGAAGGTATTTCTGGTTTACGGCAATATTCCTCCTGTTTGACAATATAAAACCCTTCTACTTACCACTTCTCCTGGTAATCTCTTTCCTTCCACACTGAAAAATATTTTGTTAGTTTTAGAAAAAAAGTATTTGTGCTAAAAATATAGATGACCTGAAAAGCAAGGTAAAGGAAGATACAAAGCTTTCAGTGAAATATGTAAGTAAAATTTAATAAATTTAATTTTATTTTGTAAATTCAATGAATTTAGGCTATGCTAAGTTTAGGTTACCCATGTATAAATTTATCTTTCAATTAGGCTCTGTCTCTTTAATGTTGGTGATTACATGCTATCTCTTGTAATTTTCACAACAGTGAGAAAAGTTACATAGCAGTCTGTTACAGTGCAAATGTCCTCTGAAAGTTAAAGGAAGACATCTTCAGATTTTATGAATAGATCAATTTTTGCCATTTTTTCTTAATCTACTTCACCATAAATAACAGAACTTGAGTGCCTGAAAATAAAATCTTGCCTGTAGAAATCTATGAGATAGTTTAGTGTTCAGTTTGCTCTGTGTAACATCACTTTTGTCATCCCTGAGGAGAAAAATGAGTAATCTCTCATGTATAGTTATTTTTAACTAACTGTTCAAACAAACCTTTTAGTTAAACACCCAATTATGTTCAATTTTTAGTTAATTTATGCAGATTTTATGAACTGGAGCACAACAGTGTCAGTGAACACTCAGACCCCATTTGCCGTCCATCTAGATTAAATTTTTCATTGCAGTAATTGACCTTTTATTTCACACAGACCAAATGAGTCTCTAAGGATCTCCACACTTATATCAACTTACAACTGGGAAATAATTTTAAAGCAACCAAACAGTATGTTTTTTTCATACAGATGTCCTATCTCAGTTGACTGGAAATTCAACAGTGATATTGTGTGAAGATAGGGTATGTAATAATTTACTGCCTAAATAACGATTGAAAGCTGAAATTCCACAGTGGATATGCCACTTAGTTCTGTGCCCTTTTCTAAGTACAATTTATCATGTACTAGTCATTACAGGCCCCATCAAGGTACTTGTTTACTTTTTACAGTAATTTCTATAATTAACTTCTAAAAATATTTATTTTCTTTATTTCCTTAAACAATAAGATACTACACATCTTGCAATGATTTTCTCTAATATAATAGTGTTTGTCCTTGTCTTCATGTCTTCAATTATTTCAGTGAGAAAACTTTCCGCTTTTCTGCTGGAGACTTTCTATGCCAATTGCAAAACAGGATAGTAGAAAATTCATAGATTTGGCACACATATTTGAAGGCAAAATTCAACTTATAGTGAAATGATGTGAAGAATACAAACAAATGTACAATAAAACAATCAGGAACATTAACACAGGATTTTTTACTATATAATATCACAGGCACGATGAACTTCATAACTGTCAAGATTAAGACCCTTCTTTTGTGAATAAAAATAAATGGAAATGGAAGACATTTCCCAGAACTTGGGAAATTTACCTATATTTTAGTATAGCTGCAACTTGAATTACCATAAGATTACATGCAACTAAAAACAAGACTAAAAATAAGTACACAAACAGAGCACAAGTCTGAAAACTTTCCGTGAGAGCAATAGCTTCAAGTTTACACTCCAAATCTTCTTGATTCTGCGCCTTTTTACTGCAGACCAGCACTCTTAATACTGGTACAATCCCATCACTCTCCAAAATATATATGAGAAGCAAAAAGTGTGATAATATGAAACTGACACTGCTTAGGAATTTCTTTAACATATCGGTCTGGACCACGATAGGTATCTTATTTCAAGTCATTTGAATTTTAATCATAAATATTTTTACACCTTTAAAGGGAGGAGGTCAATCAACAAATATTATTTGAAACTACACTGTAAAAGCAATGAGATTTCATTCTATCTCCCTCTCCTCTTGCATCTCCATGAAGAATTTGTTGGAGAAGTTAGAAGTTTCAAGGGGACAACCCCAAACCACTGATATTTTAGTTGTTATTCATGATGGGAAATAAGCATGTCTTATATATGACCTTTAAAAATTGAAAAAAAAATACAATAAATATCACTGAATTCCTTGCCTATGAATAAAGGTGCTTTTTAAAACAGATGTAGCAGTTTATTGTCTGTGTCCCAATACAATTCAGAATCTGCTACACTGCCCTGACTAATGTGACTCAACTTGTTCTTTAACTTCGCATAAACATAAGAGTTTAAATTGTATAGTGCAGATTAATGGTTGGGGTAGCAATGAAATGTTCTCAAATATTTAACAAAACTTTCTAATTCTGTTATTCTGAAATACAACATCAATAGCATCCTAAGAGTTCTCTACTTTTTTTTTCCAGCTGCCTCTAGCTTTTTATCTCACAGAAAACTAGGATTGTAAACTAGACTAATGTTATCCTTACTTTCTAGTGCATGAGACAGAGAAACTCTTATTCTGTTGCAAAGAATGGAACTAGGCTGGAGATCTGAATAGAAACACTGCAAGCTGTTTTAATATGCTGTAGGGTAGAGAGACAGAGAAGATAAAGAAACATGTTTTTTACCTTCCTGACCTCTCTGCACCTTCCTAAAAATATGTAAGTGACAATTTTAGGTAGAAACAACTTCCCCATCACTTAAAGGTCCCTCACATCACAATGCAACTTCACACTTTTCTCAGTCAGAATGCTGACTTTAGAGGCTGACCTATGACCTCTGTCCATATTTTTATGTTATGGTGGAAGTCAGCCTATTCTAACCTGAAACATATCCTAATTTCTGTGAAGCCACAAGGAGATTTATATAGAAAATAGGTTTCCAGTGAAATATTTCTGGTTGATTTTCTCCTAAATTCGTTGAGTATAAGGACAATTTTTTGTAAGTTTCCAAGCAAGAATTCATACTAAGTGAGTAAAGGAAAAATATGGGTAGACAATAGCATTACTAAAAAAAGCAGTACCTTAAAGATATAAGGATATAAGGAAAAGGGAAACAACTCTCTGATTATGGGAGAGTCAGTATTCAATATTATCCATTATTAGCATGAAAATTTCTAAATAAGTATTTGTTAAACAAAAGAGTTGGTATGCGTGTATGAAGATTTCAATTACTAATTTTAAAAGACAGATGGCAAATTTTTCACAAGAACATTCTGCCATTTCTATGAGCATGAGGGCCATTGAAAGAAATTTTGTAATTGATGCCATTTCCTGGTAGTCTTCAAAACATTGTCATATATATTGTTACTCAGATACTTTTGTTATGAAATCTTAATATGTAACACAATACAGAAATAAGCATTTCTATACACTGTATAACATGCTTAAAAATGACTTTTATCTTTCATAAATTTGCTGCTTTTCTTCCAAGACTGAATAATATTTCTTTTAGCTGATTATGATTAGCTCAATTTTGTGTAATTACTATACATTTGATACAAAAAGGAAATAGACATTTCAGGTCAATACAGGTTCCTTGCAAATCCCACATACAATACATCTAAATTGTGCAAACCACGTGGGAAGACATAGTAAAATATTTTCTATTTACAGCAAAGATGGAAAATTCCAGGATTTAAATCCGACTTCCATATGCTAAATACACCAGCAACCTTTCAACAGCATTTACAGTCCCCAAGTGCTCTGCACAAGATAAAAATATGTAATGCAATCTTGTTGGATATATCTGTCATAACCCTTTGTATTTCTATCTGCATTGCACCTGTAAATTGACTTATTACCCTGTCTCACTGAATCTAATCATTGTGCCTGATACCATGTAATCTGTGGCTCTCCAGACACAAATACCATCTGTTACAATTCCAAAAGCCCAATAGTTGCAGTTCAAGAAGGAATTCAGATGTTAGAACCTTTACCTTGGTCCATATCTGGCTCCCATACCACCTCTATGCTGCTGACTACTTATTAGTGTCATGATAAAAGAAATATGCAAAGGAAAATACCTATACATTCAATTTGTGTCACTCCTAGTTCCAAACACGGCTCACCCACAGGCTTTCACACAGAGCAAGGATTCCTCTGGGCAAGAAACTTTTCATCTTCCAGTGCTACTTATACTATCACTGCCAGAGGGTATGACATCAGCAGCAGCAAACTGGTGAAAAGGAGGTGCTCTCTGGTGGCATAACTGGAATTGTACAGTACTGGAGTTGGGGAGGAATAAATTCTGTTCAACCAAATTAAAATTACTTTCTGGTCACTAAATTATAGGACAGAGACTTCATCTTCATCTATCAACTTCTCACTAAAACAGTAAGAAAAATTACAGATCAGCAGCAGTTTTCACTCTATGTATGTATGTATGTATCTATCTATTTATCTAATTTTACCCTGGAGTAGCCTAATGATGCAAATACGGTCAGTCAGGCAAAAAAGTTTTAGCTAGCCTTTCAGTTTCATATGGCCTTGTAGCCAGGCCCATAGATGAGTTCCTAATGAATTAATTAATACTTGTCATAAATATGCTATTTCATACCATGATCAAAATCTATTCAATATTTCATATTACTCCTCTTTAATTTACTGTGGTCCAGATTCTGCTGGTCTAATTCAAATTGATGGATTTCAAAGGCTGACCTTATTTTTACTTTATTTTGAAAATAGTTGTAGCTAAAATTTATTCTGAAATAGATTCATAACTTATATGAATTCTATAGCTTCTGGTTTCCTAATATGCATTTTATTTTCTTGCTTTCTTACTGAAATAGATACACAGATCTATTATCTTTTTTTTCTTTTCCTCTCAGCAAATTATATAGTTAAAACAGAAAGTATACATAACTGTGCCGTCTTAGGAAGTTTTCAGAGAAACAGGAATTAAGTTTCTAAGTGATCAGTCGTATTTGTGATACAGCAGAGAAATTCACCACTGATATCCAAACACCTTAACACCCTTAACAACATCAAATGTAATATTTATCTCTATAGCCACAAGTGTGTTTGCTATATTACTGGCCTGCACAGGTGACCATAGAACTCTTCTGAAGGCCTTCTTAAATTTCATAGCTTTCAGATGCAAACCCAAGATATTTATCATTAGAATTACTATGGTATGTTTATTCTTTTATTAGTAGGGTGTCAAAGTGTTTTAAATTAAGTACATATGTGCACTGGAAGATCCACTGAACTGGTTTAAGCAGGAATATACAGAAAAACTATCATGAGTTAAGAAAGATCACAGTCAAAACACAAGTGTACAGTCCTATGCAATTATGCAATGTCATGCTATAAAAGCAAGGAGAACAGAATACACAAAGTCAAGCTTTTTAACTACAAATGGCTTGCATCATGAAAATGAAAATGCAAAAGTTTAAAATTGTGAAAATTGAATCCAGTTGATACCAAATTGTTAAAACAGAATATTGGATGGCAACTGAAAGAAATGGACTTTCTTGAAAAAAATGCTTTTGCCAAAATCACTCCAAATGGATTTGTTCAGAAAATGTAAGCCATTATTGCAATGGGTGAGGATAACTTGGAAGTTATGAGAATGGCCACTAACATGGGTATTGATCTTAGTTGAAAGCATTTTCATTATTCTCTGAAGTTTCACTTACTGACATAGAGGTTTTCAAAAGTCAAATATAATTACTGTGTCTAACTGCCACATGCAGTCAAAAAGGGGAAGAAGCAATCTCCAAAGTTTTTTTGAGAAGTTTTGAGAATATTGCCCATTTCTAACCAAAAATCAGTGCAATGCACCTAAGAATTATGCTCCTTATATAGACTTGAAACTAGTATGCCTAATAATCAAAGAAATCCCTTTAATGTATGGATCACATGTAATGGGAACCAAGAGAGTACTTATGGTATGTTCATGAAAGGAAAACTTTGTTCTATTCCAATCAGTTACCAGCTGCTTTATGCCCTAAAGCTTGATGTTTTATTCCTATTATATTAATTTCTCTGTGGGGAAAAAAAAATACCTGTCCATCTATATTTATGTTAACTGTTTTGGCTGAAATTTTCCCAAGAGCCTAAGGGAGTTGAATTCAATCAGACATGAGTGTCTAAAGCTTTTAAATCGTATTGGAAACCCTATTTTTAAATGTCTGATCTTCTTGTTTAATAGAAGCCTTGACTTACTGGTATCCTTTTGCAAGAATTTTTCATAGTTCCCTTTCTTCATCATCTTCCTTGAAATATTATAACTCATCTATGTGTTTATACTATACATATATATTAAATTCTAGGGGAAGAGGAAGATGAAAACATTTCTATGGAAAACAAAAGAAAAAATAAAGAAATTTGGTACCAGATATTTGCTGTTTATATTTGTATCTAATAGATAGTGTTTCCCCTATTAGAGACAAGGAAAAAAAAAAAAGCTAAGAAAATACTATAAAGGTAAAATGATCTATGTTTTGCTCCTCTTATTAAGTTTAGGGATACAAAGTTGCCATGGTGACCTCTTTACTTTTGCATAAAATGTGATAGATTTGGAAGTAACACAAAGTAGATGACAACAGCCAGAGCAATTGTCAGGTATTCAGGTGAGGCAGTCTCATTTAGAAAGGGTTGCTGTATATAGCACAGGTACATACTTCATTCCTCCTGACAAGAACTGCTGACAGGAACGAACAACCCATCTTTCGACTGACAAACTGGAACAGAGCGCTGTTTCCCAGCCTTAGAGCTGATATGACAGCGTGCCTTTTTAATAAGAGCATAAAGAACATGCACCATTTAAGAGGTTTCACATGGATACGTACATCTGTATACAGGCATAAAGACTTTCCAACTTAGGAGCACACTGGCACTTTTTAAATTGGCATGCCAAATTAGCTTCTATTTTGACCTTGGTCATTCCTGTTAGTCGGGTATTAGACAAGAATCCCATGCCACCTTGACAAGGGCTTTTGTTTCTATTATATTGTTATTCAATCCTATGCAAGGGATGGATGAGAATGCGGCATGTCTGAATAAGCAGAGGCAATCACCCTCATGAACTATCTTCTGCATTGCAATACACTGTGGATGAAATTACTTCTCCATTCTGTATTAACTGATGTGACCGCTTCATCTCAACTACTTTTCATAGTTGCCATCACTCAGAAAGGCTTGTATTTACAGCTCTCACAGGAGTTATATTTATCTGACAAACTGTGCTAGAGGTATGAAACTTAATGGTAACAAAACAAAGCCACAAGAATGTGCACATCAGTAAAATACAGCCCTGGGATCCTATTAAGATTCCAACTTATCTTTACACTCAAATTTATTTCTTTCTGTAGTACATTTCCTTAGGTCGTCAGCTCTCTGCAGCATCTTATTAACAATCTGATTATATTTAGGCTTATTAACAAGCCTATTATATTTAATCAGATAGTCTAATTGGACTAATTCTTAATCTCCCAAAGATGTTTTGGTCACCTTAATACTGAGGCTTATTTTGTCTTACACTTATACTTACATATCATAAGTATAGGACTAGAAACAAGCTTGTTAGGGGTTTTTTTGGTTTTGTTTGTATTGTTTTTTCTTTAAAATCATGTTTGTTTACATGCAAATTATTCTACAAACACATTTTGTTTCCTGTAATCTAAGTCTAGCTTTCCCTGTGTGTTTGCAGTCTGTTTTTCAATATGCTGTCCCTGTTTGCACATTTCCATCTTTGTTGACAATTAACTTTGTTGTCAACAAACCAGAGTAGTTCTTTTGAAGTAAATTATTTACAAATATCAGTTAAACCCAAAATAATAATTCATGGCTTGTCAACAGGGTATGTGGTTGAGAAGGAGAAAATTATTTGAAAATTATTCTGAAAAAAAAATTAAAATGGAACACAAATGAGTTTTAAATAGAAGGTAACAGTGATTTCAAGAATTATTTGAGTATTTCATGAGAAGTTGGAAATAATAAGAAAAATTGGCAATATGCTCCAGATTATGTATATATATAGCCACTTTATTATAATTTAGATCTCACCAGAGTCTTGTGAGGCATCTCTGAGGTAGACTGTCTCCAGGCAATGCTGGAGCCAAAAACAGACAAGGAGGTCGTTAGTTAAATCCACAGCTGATGTAAGATAGCATGGCTCCATTGACTTTGATGAGAATTCACCCTTCACATTGACAAAACTTACAGTGTACTTGAGAAGAGTCAATCATCTCTGGATAAAAAGGAATATAATATTCAGTTCTCATGTATGGTCACCATGTCCTTATTGGGAACAGTTTGATCGACAGTACAAAGCAGGAATGGTGTCAATAGATCCTTGCAGGTATGTTTTAAAATTATTCCAAGGACAAGGAGTTTTGGCGTAGGTTTTATTTCAAGATCCTGAAAATATTCTATATTAGGAAATCCAATCTCTCTGTGATAAGAAGATGATAAGAAAAAACACTTCAAACATTTTCTTAGGAATTCTGTAGAATTGCTTTTCATGGGAGATATGTGAAAGGATGTTATGGACAATAACATTGCCCAAGCATACTGTTCATTCAGCTAGTCATAATTACAGTCAGAAGCATTCCACTTTTCATCTCCTACGAATGGGGAAAAGAATTCTTGGCACCAGGGAGTAAGTTTTATTTGTTCTCCTTTTTTTTCGTTATGCACTGTTTTCTTTCTATTACATTTTATTTAGTCCAAGAAGAGAACTTATTATGTCTCATGAATTTATTATTTCACTTTTTTTTCCTGTAAGAAAAGAAGTGCTTCATCTAGGCCAACATTTTTATGTTCTGAACTTGGATTTGTCTACTTTGTCTACTTTGCACAGTCTCAGGACTGTGAAAAAGTGTGTGGGTAAGTAATTGTGGCTTATATTTAAACAGTAGGAGAGTTCTTTTAGTGCATTCATTAGGAAATTTCTTGGATATAAGCATCTCACCATTTTATTGGATACAGCCTACCTTAGATTTTAAGGTATCCCTCTCCTTTCAGATGATCAATGTTAAAAAACATACGTGAAAGATTTTAACATCTCTCTGATTTCTATCTGGTAGCCTGATGAGTTAGAATGGCTTCCACAGAATAGTCAAGATTGCAGAATTATTCATCTAACAATGAATTGACATGTAAATAAGGCAGCTCAGTAGGAGGAATTCTAGTCCGGATTAGTTGAAAAAGTTTAATATTACTAGTTACACTTAAATTTTAAAACCTGTATCCATTCAATTGAGAAAAGACTTAAGAGATATCACAATAATTATAAAACTGTAATGGAGGCATAAATGCTCTTATCTGAACTTCCCTTCTAAGTGAGGAAGTAGAAACCAATAACTCTGTCAGTACTAGATAGACTACTGAAGAAGGTGCAGCTACAGAGCTGAATTGGAGAGAAAACGCACTTATGAGTAGATTCAGTTTTGATACCTGCTGTTGTGGCAGTGCTCTTTAAGAATTTGTTGTTGGCTGCCTAGTACAAAAACCACTACGGATTTAGATTCTGTCCTATCCTTTAGGCTACTGTGGAGTCATGGAAAGGAAATGAAAATGCTCTAATTGCTAAAAAGATGTACCATTGGGATAAAAAAAGTCTAGTTAGAACCTGAAAACTAAATAGCAATATCATTCGTAGGCAATGATAGCCAGTATGCAAGTACAGTGTAGAAAAATTAACTAATATTCATGAGGATTTGAATGCCTTGCTATACAACTGTCTTGGAAACATGTCTATTTCTCAACTCTGTGCCCTCAATTTCTTGAAAATTAATCTGTTTGCAAAGCTATGTATTCTATGAAAGCTATGTCATGCTCTACATCAGCCACACACTGTAAAATTGTATTACAATGCTGAAAATGTCAAAAATCAAATACTGATTACAGGTGAGCACCAGTAAAATACTACAATTCACATGCACTTTTTTTTAAATGTACTATTACAAAGTCCTTCAATATTCATGTGACCCTTTCCTAGTTAGTAGGGTTTGGAGAGCTATTATAGCCCAATAATAAAAGATCACCAGGATAATTTACTATTCTTCTCCCTCTGACTTCCTGCTTGTATTCCTGCTGAAAATAGAGTAGCAACCTCAAAACCAACACACAGCACAGAAATGGAAAACTGACAAACTTTAAATCTGGGGAATAAAAAGTAAGTAATAATCAGGGAGACAAATATTTTAAATTCACCTGAGAAGGAAATATGCTTTGATATTGCTGATTTCTCAAGCATTTAGAAATTATGCCTTAATTAAAATGTAAATTGGCATTTCTGGGGTTTTTAATGTCTATATTGAATTAAATTAGAATCTAAACAGGATTTTAAGAGGAGAAATCTGACTTCCAAGTTGGAAGATCATATTTGCTAATATTTCAGCTTTAACTAGAAGTTAATATTGGCATTTGCTTAAAGGCAGATTTGTCCATTTTAAGTTTATTGATTTCAGCTTAGCATGGATTGGCTTTCATATGACCTGAAAGAACCAGCAGAGGACAAACCCATAGTATAGCAGAGTATGACACACACCACTGTATTCAGGTATTTCAGTACAGAAGGCTTTTAACTCAAACAAAAAAGTACTTGGAGTATTAATTAAATATTATAAGAAAAACAACAACATACTCAGAAAGCACATTACCAAAGAATGTTCTTTAAGCTTTTTCTTTTCTATCAGCTACCTAGAGAATTCACTTCATTTTCAAAATTGGTGTTCTTTTATTTATTGTTATTTCAATTTTTTCTTTTTCTTTGGAATTAAATGTATAGATTTCTGCAAGCAACCTTTATTTACAATTATATGAGTTGCTGTTTGTTTTGTCATGTAATTATGAGGTAAATACAATTAGATGATGGAAACATTATGTCTATATGGTATGTTGATGATACTGTAACAAGAAATGAAGACTCTAGGACAGAAAATTACCCTGTCTTCTTTATTTTTGTCTTTAGTTATGTCAGCTTGTCCAAAGAACTTTCATGCAAAATAACCTTTAGCTCTTCAGGATTAAAACTTTTCCCAGAATGTATGAGGAGTTTGAGTTACAGTAATGGACACAGTTGTAATAACTTCTTATAAATCATAAATGTGGAATTCAAATCAGAAAAAAACAACAGTGTTTACTTCTATCATCATAGAGAGGTATTGTTACACAAGCTTCAGGGTCTTCAATACTTAAGAAGTATTTGACTGAAAACTTTGTTAAACTATTGTTATTAATCAACTCTAGGTTAAAACCAAAATACATGTACAAAGAAACTCATTCCTATGAGTCATAATATATTTTTGCAAGACATAACAAAAGAGGATGTTTTAAGTTACCATTGTCTTTCTTCATAGCAGCTAATACATATGCTATTTCACAGGAAGCAACATCACACCTCATCAATTTTCAACAGATGTAATCTCTTAGTGAGATTAGGATTATTTTTAGTAGACTAAAGGCTGAATTGAAACATTGCATGAGCACATACCTATGTTTTTAATACGCCTGTGCAGCGCAATTGTAGAATCAATATTTACTCATGCTGACAGTCTAGTGCATGTGTTGACAATTTGAGTTAAATTGCTTGTCTTGTGAGAAGTGAAGTCTTCGAGAAGTAGCTGTGTTTGAATATCCACCAAACCCTCCCCCCACCAAAAAAGCCTACCAAAAACATCCCCCCTCCCCCCACAAAAAAAAAAAAAAAAAAAATATCTGTGAAGGGCCACCTGCTCTCTTGTTAAACCATTCACAGGAGGAAGGCAGCAGCCAGTCAGGAATAACACATTTTTCAACTGTTGATCTTTTTGACTGAGTGGGGATACAGCTGCAGAAATGGAGAAAAGCAAAACATCTAAACTAAAAGGTTAATTGAAAAATAAACTTTTTCCTCTAAAAGCCTACTCTTCTCCATACCTGATCTCCCTTGACTGAGTAATATTCTTTTTTCCTATTACCTTAGGAGAAGCACAACAATCCAGGGAAGACACAGCAATGGCAATTTTCACTTAATTTTCTGGTTCCACTATTCTGATATTGGGCTATGCTTGTGTTGCAAAACAGACATACATTTTGCTCAGTCGTGTCCATTGCCCTAGCACTAAGCAGAAGATTTTGTGATGGAGCTTCCTGCAAAAGAAGAACCTTGCTCAAAATTCTGCACTTCCCTGTTTGCAACTCTCAGGGCTTTTGTATCCCATAATTCTTTCCCGTGAATCACATGGGGTATGAGCAAAGGTTCCAGCTACAATGGTGATTACCATGATTTTTCTAGATGGATTGGCTGTTCCTGTTGTGTCAAGGGGCATTTCGTCTCAGTGAAAGTTTGGAAGAAAATGCAAAGATGCTTGGGGAGATGAGGGAAAGCAGTACATTTATTTTACATGTTAAACTTGACTAAAAATATGACTGTTCTTTAAACACTTAGAGAAATTTTAGTGTAGTAAAAAGTCATCCAAGATTGAATTGCAAACATTATCCATTATTACATGCTTTATATTCATATGAATTAATTATTTTCAGCTTGATCTGTGAGCTAATTCCAGAACCAAGTCACTAGGGAAATATGATATTAATGTGTACATGTTAATAGAAATATTTCATCAATTACTTGGTGAGTGTTTTATTACAAGTATAAGCTTGAAAACAAAATGTTCTACAGGACCAAGCTGTTCTGAACTAACACTTTAAAAAGTTATGCAAATGTAAATCTGTCTGCCTTTGGCTAGAAATGCTTTTTTCCCTTTTTTCTATCTTGTTCTACTTTTTTGTAAACCAAAAAAATCAAATTTCAATTGAGAAGTGCTTCATTAAGCATGAGTTACCCTGAAATTATTTTCAATAATATAAGGTAATATAAAGACAATCTATTATACAGCAAGAAGGCATAACTCTTAAGAAAACCTACTGTGCAGCTAAACCCCAAAAATTTGTTTTAGTTCTTTTAGGTTTCAGATTTTTAAAAAATATTTTTTTTATTTTTTATATTTCTCAACTACCTTTGGGAAATGCTTAATAAAGTATATACTGTGTAGGACTAGGGAATCAGCCTATGCTCTTTCTATTATCACCTTTCTATTATTATCACCTTATCTATTCATGCCAGGAGTAGTATTCTCAGCATAGCCAGGAGCATTTACTGCAATATTTCCCCAAGTTAACCATTGCACATCTGTGAACTTTTTTTTAGATTGCTAGGTGGACAGCCCTCAGAGTTTCCATAACCTGTGCGTTTGAAATTTTTATAGCAATTTTTATAGCCAAAAAGAGAACTGATACATCACTACTATTAATACCATACGCACTGACATCAAAATAGCCTGTATTATGACTATTATACACTTGACACATCGGTGAGACTAAATTATGTTTCTATCAACAGTACTGATGGATCTTTGTCTGAATGTTGCATTTTTATAGCACAATATGATTTAACATTAGTATGATGTTAAATCTACCCTCAAAGAGATTTGCCTGGCCACATTGAACTACTCTCAGTATGTTAGCTAATACTAAAAACTAAAAAGCTCAAAACAAAAAACAAAATAAGGAACACAAAAAAGTGTATGTCAGAAGTGAACCACATGCAACAGACTATTATACATATCTGCAAATTTGCAGTTGACACCAAACTGGGGGGAATGTTGATCAGCTGGAAGGTAGGCAGACTCTGCAGAGGGTTCTGGACAGGCTGGATAGATGGGCCGAATCCAATGATATGAGCTTTAACAATACGAAGTGCCGCGTTCTGCATTTAGGCCACAATAACCCCTTACAGCGTTATAGGCTGGGGATGGTGTGGCTGGACAGTGCTCAGGTGGAAAGGGACCCGGAGGTTCTGGTGACAGCAGCTGGACATGAGCCAGCAGTGTGCCCCTGTGGCCAAGAAGGTCAATGGCATCCTGGCCTGGATCAGGAATGGCCTGGCCAGCAGGAGCAGGGAGGTCATTCTTCCCCTGTACTGGGCACTGGTGAGGCCACACCTCGAGTGCTGTGTCCGGTTCTGGTCTCTCAGTTTAGGAAGGACGTTGAGACATTTGAGTGTGTCCAGAGGAGGCAATGAGGCCAGTGAGGGGCCTGGAGCACAAACCCTGTGAGGAGCAACTGAGGGGCCTGGAGAAGAGGAGGCTCAGAGGTGACCTAATCACTCTACAGCCCCCTGAAAGGTGGATGTAGCCAGGAGAGAGTCAGTCTCTTCTCCCAGGCACCATCGACAAGACAAGAGGGCAGAGCCTTAAGCTGTGCCAGGGAAGATTTAGGTTGAACATCAGGAAGAAATTTTTCACAGAAAGGGTTATTGAGCATTGGAATGGGCTGCCCAGGAAGGTGGTGGAGTCACCATCCCTGGAGGTGTTTAAAAGAAAAGTCTGGATGTGGCACTAAGTGCCACATGGTCTGGTTGACAAGGTGGTGTTGGTTCATGGGTTGGACTCAATGATCTCAAAGGTCTTTTCCAACCTAGCTGATTCTATGATTCTGTAACATTTTGGAGACATCAAAAAGAAAATTTTCAGTGTGTTTATCAAATTTCTGTCAATTTTTCTTATGTTGCAAGCTCAATAGGAGAAAAACAGGTAGAACTTCAATTTTTGCACTTTATTTGTCAATGTAAGATTTTGCTTAACAGGCCCAGATCTTGCAGTAAAGACAGCTGCTTCTACTTTTTTAATTTTTGAACTGCCATTTCTTCTCACTCTTTCCTGCTTTTTATTCTGATAACATGCAGTGTGACACTGTGAGATTGCCTGGCATTTCTTAACTAACAACTTTACCTGATTTATATAAAGGTAATATTTTTTTTTAGTTTGCATGGGTTTTTTGTTCTGTGTTTATAAATTACAGTGGTTTAATAGGGATAGACATCTCCGCCCCACACAGATGCTCGCTCACCCCATCCATGGGATGGAGAAGAAAACTGTAAGGGTAAAAGTAAGAAAACTGATGGATTGAGACAATGACAGCTTAACAGGTAAAATAAAACCTATGTACAGAAGCAAACACAAGGAATTCCTGTCGCTGTTGGACACACAATCACACACACATACACACTGTCTGGTGAAAAAACATGAACTCTTTATTACAACATCTGACTCCATTTTTATATTATTTCTACACAGACCAAGGACTGGAGGAGAAGGTTGACACCTCTCCCATCCCACTGGTCAAGACAACTGTCCATCAGCTGTCCGTTCCTCCAAGAGAAGGAATGCAAACTAACTTCATCTTAACAAAAACATTACTTCTATTTATAACACCCGTGTGTGAGAAAGAAACAAAAAAACTAGGAAAACATTAGAACTGTGAAGCATCAAAAAGCTGAAGAAATCAAAGCAACAAATTCCTTCACCTCTTCCCATTGACATGCAAGAGTTCAGCCATCCCCAGGAAAGCCAGGCCCAATCACATGCCCTGGTGACTTGGGAAAAGAAATGCCATCACTCCAAATATCCTCCTCTTTCTCCTTCTTTTCCACAGTTTTTATTGCCATATAGTATGGAATGTCCCTCTGGTTGCAGTCAGCTGTCCTGGCTGTGTCCCCTTCTTGTGCACCTCCAGCTTCCTTGCTGGAAGGTCAGTCTGAGAATCAGAAAAGTCCTTGACTCTGTGTAAACACTGACAGGCAATAACTAAAACATTCTTACTTTATCAACACTATTCTCACTACAAAGACAAAGCATAGCACCATAAAAGCTACTATGAAAAAATTAATTCTATCCCAGCCAGAACCAGTATCCAAGTGCAGTCATATTTAAAATGCCACATGAAAAAATGCAGTGCATTTCCCTTTTGCTGTCAGTTCAACATCAAAGTAAATGTGATAGTTGTGTGTGGGCAAGCACAGTGCATGATGCTAGGTTTAGCATGTATCTGTTTAGTACATGTTGGCCCACCTTCTTAACATCTAAAAAACCTCGCATATCTTTAGAATTTCATCTATTAATAACTCTCTGCAGTACTTTATTCACCCAGAAACTAAAGCAGTCTTTCTTAGATCCAATACTGACCCTCTTCCAAGCCCAAAGATAAATTATTTTAAACTTTTCTTTCTAATTCTGGCACTAGATGGCAGTAAAAGCGCAATTCTGAATATTTCATCCAACACGAATAAATACACAGAGAAATCTGATGCAGGAGAAAGTCTATCACTGTAAGTCATCTTGCCTTCAAAGGTTAGCTTGAAGCAGGATATGGAATATCATGAAAAATCACTAGAAAATATATTAAAAAAAAAATCCAAGTCCTAAAAAAAACCCCACTAAACAAAAAACCAACAAAACAAAACAAAACCAAGAAACATTAAAGAGGGCAGAGTAATGGGGAGCTTCAAGTAATGTGAAATACCAGGAAAAACTGACTTCATATTGTTTGTTAAAATCTGCCAAAACAGCAGATCAGTGATCTGCAAAAGTAAGGTATAAAGATATGGATATTCTGTGGTGTCATTTTGACAGTACCCACTCACAAAGTCTATCTTCTTGCTGCAGTGCTGTAATAGTTGAATCCTTGTAATAGTCTTACCTTTGTAAACATCTACATGCGTAATAGAGAGGAAAAAAACCTGAAATTAGAATTATGCAGAAAAAATTATGTTTAAGATCTTATGAGGATGCTTTCAAACTCTTTATTGGATGTATTTCAAAGAAATCTCTAGCAGTGTCATACAATTCAAGTAAGCTTAAGCTGAAGGTTTAATGGCTTTCATGTGCACATTAAATCAACAGAGTGAATTGGATTTAAAACTGCGAACTAAAAGTGATGCAGGCTTTTATAACAGTTTTACAAACTTTTTTTTTTTTTTTTTTTTAAGTCATCTAAGTGGCTGGATTCTATTCTGGGGTACTTAGAAAGGGAAGCACATTTTCCACTCTCAACCTTATCCAAGATATACAAAATCTCTTAGATGATATTCCAAAGTGTTTATTACTTCAGGATGCAGATAAAATCCATCTTTCCTAGAGGCTGAAGTTATGAAGAACTTCTTGCTGTCATGCTGACTGTAAAAAATAAAGCTATAGATAAAAATCAGAAAGCTGAAAATTAAATCCTCATAGGCGAGTTTGGGTTTATTTTTTGTTCTGTACATCTCATTGTCTTAGAAACTTCTCTTAAAACAAGTATCACTTTTTATTGCTTCAGTTAAAAATACTGTTTCTTTGAATATAATGTAAAACTTCTGTTAGAATATATTCATACTCTGTAACAATACATGGCTCTGGGTTTCATAGAAGCAAACATGCATAACATCAAGTATAGAAGCTTTTAGGTATTGAATTATTTAGAGTCTAAACACAAGTAAGTGCGCTGCATGTTTGTGTCATCTCTTCCAGGAAGGAAAGCTCCTTGCTCTACCAGAGGTTAGACAATGGAAGCTGTGTTATCAGAATGCTTTTCATCATCTTTACCACCTTTGTCTTGAACATCACTCCTCTATGATGTCAAGAAGTAATGCCACAGGAAAGCACTTCTTGCATTTTATACCCAACCCTCAACACATATTGTTTCCTTAAAGGAATACCTTAAGTAGCTGAAGAGAAGGCCAGCTTTCTTTGTTGCCTATCACCAAATTGATGTACGACCTTTGGATTTCACCGGATACACCCTCACCCCAGTCACAAAAACAATGTTGGTGAAAACACCTTCTTCCATCATCTTCTAGGCCAGAGAATGGAACCATTCATTCTAAGAACAGAACTTAAGTGACTCATCCATCACCACCAAATCACTTCTGTGTATTCTGTGTGGTGAAAGCTAAGTAGATATATGTGCGATAGGAATTTTTGGACAAGAAAGGCTAAAAAAACCCCCCAAACCCCCAAGTTTATTCTGGGTCTAGGAAATTATTCCCTCTATTTTATTTTATTCTTTGTGGTTTAGGTAGAGGCAATGTTCCACAAATACTGTAAAATCAAATAACTCTGAAAAGGCAGGGGTTTCTCATTTATGCTCTCCTGTTGCCACATAAAAGTCTTCCAGATGTTCTAGTCTAAGAGAATTATTAATTAATCTTAAGTTACAAACATGTATCCTGAACATTAGCGTTTTTTAAGCCAGTGAGTTTATGAGCATTTTTTAACATTAAAATAATGAGTTTGGTATTTACTTATTATGTCTCCTCCTCTGTGTATAAAATCTAAGTATTACTGCCACATATTGAAAATATACAGTATTTTCAAAATCCCTCAACACTAAAATATACTGGTTGATTTTTTAGTTTACCTTCCACATCTAGAATTATTAGCAAAAGAAAACCAACTTATCATTTGGTAAACTGGGAATTTTGTCCTTGAAGTAGAGTTTGTTTGCAGAAGAATGTTAGCCCTTCTCTTTGTTTCTTCTCCAAAACTGAGTGGAATAACAAATATAAATGCTGAGCTTTGACTTTTAGAGCACTGCTGGTAACTTTTGATTATTAAACCCAAGCTTCAAACATCCTCCAAATTAGTCTTCTCTTTCTTCTTCTACTTATCCTCCTCTATCTTCCAGTCACTGGTGGCATTTTGCTATTTTTTCCAAACTGCAGTATGCTCCTTTCAGATCTTTGCATTATCCAGGTGTTGTGATCTTTGGCTGCATTTGCTGGAGCATAAACATAAAATAAATCTGTAATTAGACAGGGGCACCCTTACCCTGTGCAGAAGAAACTGGAGGATTTTCGTGGCACACTCCCTATGCTAAGATACAGTTCCTGTCAAAGGAGATCATTCTCCATTAAATGTAGTTTACAAAAGCAAAGTAAACACAGATGACCCAAATGACTGCCATCCTTGCGCGCTCAATAAATTACTGGCTTTACTGACTGGATTAACATAAGCCTTCAAGTACAGAAAAAAAAAGTCCTTGAATCTCCCTGAAAATCTGGCATTGCAGGGATTTTACAATTGAGCCTAGGATCCTCTGCAATAGTTTGTTATCCTTTATGGCGAGAGAAACTTTTACTTGTTTTAGTGGATGTATAGTGCTAGTCTTCTCACAATAGAAAGGCTTTCTTGATCTCCACAGAATTCTGAATATCACCTACAGTTTTTACTTTTATTCTTCATTGACCTATCTTCATCCAAGCCACTTCAAAGCCTGTATTAACAATTAACCCCTACCTGTAGATAGCAATGAATAAAAATATTAATTATTTAGGCTAAAGAAAGTGATTTTCTTGATTTTTGTGTGGTTTTCTTTGGCTGTTATTTTTGTTGTCAGTTGTAGTATTTTAGTTTTTGTCAAACAATACCGTGGCAGAAAAGAGTTTGCCTGACATGCCTTTGGAATTAGGATTTTCTTACTTCAAAACTTGCACATTTACATAGCAGAGCAGAATGAACGACTGGTATAATACATATTTGAACCTCTGCATTATTCCAGATAACTGTTAACTTCATATTTGAAACAAATAAGATATGAGTTATCCGGTAAAATTTGAACTATGGCAATAAAAACATTCTGAATAAGGCATGTTTCACAACACAGATTTTTCACATGTGTTGCAGATTTGCTTCAACAGATACAGATCTGCCAGTATTCTAAGGTTTTCTAGGGTAAGATATTTAGTTGGTTACAGTAGACCAAATGATGGGCATCATATACCTCTGCCTACACTGTTTCTAGAGCACTTAGGCAGCAATGCATCCAGAATATGCAAAAAATAAGGATAGAATGCAGCCAGTGTGTTCCAATATTTCAATCTTTACCCTACTTTTAATGTGAGTATAAGGATTTTTTTTTTTTTTACAGTTTGAAAAGCTGAGGTGTAGTCATCAGTATCAGTTTTGAAATGCCTCCAATCTCACTGAACTGCCAAGGCCAGAATGGTCTTTAAGAACATGTAAATATGTAGAAACTGCTATAATGAATCAAGGTTTCTCTATTTATTTCATCTTCAATAGTCAAGATTGAATACATCAGAAAAAGATACCTAAATCTCTATTGAAAAATCTGCCTAAAGGGAAAATTTCTTCTGAATTCTTATTAGATAGTTCCTGGCTTATATCTGAATGCATGAAGATTTATAGCCCTCACTTTTTAATCCAAACTAATGTAACTTGCCTCCTACTTAAGTCTTGTCCTTGCTTATGCCTTGCAGCAATAAGAGCAATGGGTTATTTTGGACTAGGTAATTTTTTTTCCCCTTTTATTATTTTTAGATACTTTTAAATAGAAAATGAAAGTGATCTATGAATCCTTATTTTTCCTGCTCTGAGATTTCCCCAGGTTTATACTAATCTAGTCACTATTATTTGTACAAAAATATGAATTTTATAAATTTCACAACTCTCTATAATGAATAATGAAATATTATTTATCTATAGTCTTCATTATATTTAAGGTGGTTTGACATTGAAGAAAAGGAGAAGTAGCATCACTAAGAAAAGAAGTGTGATATCATCTTTTCTCTGTAGATTCAAAATTCAGAACTAAACCTGGTTCAAAACTCTAAAGATTAAAGGGACAAGTGAGTGCCTCTATAATTAAGACCATGCCCCAGCTCTAATGCAGGCTTATTAGTTAGTCTGTCTTTAAGGTTAATTTAAAGATCAGAAATCTGACATTAAAAGCATTATGCTTCATAAAAAGCAAAAAAAATCTGGGCACAGTGTTCTTAAATTAATACTTACTGACAGTTTGACATGTTGTCATATGCAAGTCCAGGTACATAATTTCTCCCTAATAATTCCAAATATTTTAGAGGTCCTTTAACGTTTTCTTTAGAAAATCTAGAAAGCTTAAACATTAACTGAAGAAGATTTGCTTGTCTTTAACTATCTGGAAAATCCACTAGCTACTCTTCCATGAATAATCTGTGTGTTTATATCCCTCTCTGGTTCAAGTTTCAGACAATGTTCACAAGTTTCCTTTACAGATAGATGGGACCATTTCTTTTTTGCAACTGATTTAATGAATAAAACTAGCAACATACTCTTTCCATGCATACAAATAACAAAAACTTCCCCAGTCAACTTCAGTGCTAAGTTCTCTTCTCACCACTTTTACGAGACATCATCACTGTCTTTAACTCTACGACATGTATATTGCTTTTAAACTCTCTGAGTTCTCTGCTTTCTGATATTTCAAAGAAGACAAATGTCAGTTAAACACTTCTGCAGAACAATTTATCTACTGCATGTCAGTAGTTACCAAAGCAATATGTAAATAATTTTAGTTTTGTTTCAATGCTTAAAATTTAGGATATGCTTATGTCAGAGCCAAACATAAGAACAATATGTTGTTTCTGAGTATATTCATCTGCTGTTTTTTCTTGAATTGTTGTCTTTTCACTAAAACATCCTTGATTTGTTTGTACAACTGTAGCAAAGATGGATCTTAATGACTGCAGTATGACAAACCAAGAATATAATTGATACACAAGTCAGTACAGGATAAAAAATTACTTCCCAGCTTCTACAGCTCCATTGCTCAGTATATGATGAGATGTAGCATAAAAAAGCTATTAATATGTATTTAATATTTTATGAACATTATTGCCCCAATTGGTCATAAAACCTGGAATATTAGCATTGCGCAGTAATCCTAATGCATGTTTAGTGTCTTTCAAAACCAGACTTTTATGTTTCATTTTTTCCCATTTACTTTTACATGTCTTTAGTTATTCAGTTTGCATATATAAACATGCATGTGCATTTAGTTACCAAAGACAGAAAGCCCAACATGGGATGATTGTTGAAAGTAAGTTTTTTTCAATCTTTTACCAGAAGTTGTGGCAGGTGGTGCTATAATTTGCAATACTTCCACTCCTGTCTCTGACAGAGCAGATTAATTAGTTCATGTCTGTACAACACTTTGAAAGCAGTCAGTGATATATAATTAGTCTTATGTATTACTAGAATAGCCTTAAATATGTTCAGTGACTCTGCATCAACAATTTCCCTTATGTCACTCTCTAATTGACCTTGGTCTTCAAAGAATTTTCTTAATGTCTAATTTAATTTTCACATTTTATGGATTTTGTTCACAACACGATGATTGAAATTTTCACTGAAAATTTTCACCTGTTTGAAGGATATTTTTCAAATGATAAATATCCACATAAAAACTGGCTAACCTTTAGCAGTAGGAACTTAAATAGCAGTTTAAAAATTTTCCTACTATGGCAAGCATCAAAACAATCTCAGATATAGATTTTAGGGTGCAAACACAGGAGATACTGTATATAAGTTATCAAAAATCTAACCCTCAGATGATATTTAAGGTTTATCAAAATTTTAGAAAACTATTTGCAAGTTAGAGAAGGTTAGCTTCCAATCCCTGTTTTGACATACTTCCTCAATGATTTTTTTCCCTTACTGTATTAATTAATCCTCTTGCTGTGTAAGTATTTAATCACCCTCACCTTTCCTTTTTGATAACTTGAGGCATTCTTTTTTGTGTAAATGTCTTTATGATCCTTACATATATGGCATATTTATATGCAAATATGAATGTAAATATTTATATGGTCAAATAGCATTGGATTAAAGAAATGTGACAATTTTTTCCTGAAAATGTGACTGACAGTGAAATGAGAAATCTTAAAAGAAAAGACCCAAACTGACATGCAAGATATAGAAGAGGCAAAGACATGGCTTCCACCTTTATTTCCTGTCTTGTCCTTGGTGCAAAAGTGTTCTCCCTTGACACGTCTGTGAACACAAGGAGCAGCAAACAGAGTATTACCTGCTCTCTGGTCTATTTTCAGGATATTTGATCCAAGAAGGTATCTTCCTCCGTTTCCAAGGTGAAGAGCTTTTGGGGCCAGCAGGGGAAGGCAGGTAGGCAAGGAGGCCAGTTTCTTTTTTTATGGACCTGCGGCCTGACAGTGGAGCTGTCACCTGAGTATTTATTTCCTCCTACTTGCTCACTGCTGGTCGGATTGAAAATCCGCTGCATGAGCTTTTTCTGCCTGTCTAGCCTGATGTTTTCTAGAGTCCTATACTCTCTCCTCAGCTTTCCCCCTAGCAATATTTCCCGTTTCTACATTTCTTCAACTAACCACTTCCTGTCAAAATCTTCTTACGAAATAGAGAAAATGAGTAAACAGAACATTAACAAAATTTTCCCCCTATGTGATTATTGTGCTTTCTCTTTTTTCTTAGTTGTTTTTGCTTTTAGAATAATTTCTTAGTTCTTATTTCCACAGATTTCTTAGTTTGCCACGTTTGCAATCAGGCATATCACAAGGAGGGAGGAATTTCATCACTAGCCTCAGGCAAATAAAAAGTAGAAATGCTAAAAAACTGCAGTGTGATAGAGTCATCGACTGTATAGAACATTCAGAAACATTTGATCTAACTACGAGGTAAAAGTCAATACTTTGATCTAGGTAAAGTACCACAATATTCCATGAATTTCTGTACATCCTTCTTGATTTTAATAAAATTCTAAAAATATTGCAGAAAATGGTACAATAATCTGAAGCCTTTTCTAGTCCATGAAATTACCTAAAATTATGAAAAAATAAAATGTTTTTAGTTAGATTCTGTTAAAGGTTTCTACTGTAAATGCAAATAGTGTCTCTCATAGTATAAACAATCTGTGTTTCCCAGCAATTAGGCTTCTTACAAGTTGTTGAGGTTGTGGACACGGAAAAGAGCTGGGTGCTTCCAATGGAGCAGCTGTTCAAATGTACTGCCTTATTTCTCTACTTTCTCCAATGCTTCTGAGATAGAAAGCCAGTGAAGCTGAAACAGATAAGTTAATAAATTTATCAAATTTGATGGGGCTTCTCAAAACATAATGAAACTAAAGCAATTGCCACAAATTTATACTCAAAGTGGGAAAAAAAAATAAGTTCAATAACAAATTTTTTTTCTTTTTCTATTTCCAGGAATTGCTTGATGTGTGATCTAGTATTCATAAATGTAAGGAGCTGATTTTGCTAAGTTACACCTCCCTAATCTAAGAGATTTTGCTGGTGTAGGGGTTGTTTGGGTTTGCGGTTTTTTCCACAAAAAAAAAAAAAAGTTTTCCCCCTTTTTTTATTTTTTTTTCCCCCCCAAGTGCTTTGATTATGGTGAAGTTTTGATTTATAGTCTCAGAGAATCATCACATCGGTTGCAGGAGATCTGGCTCTCAACCTGATATCTTCCAGGTACTCATTCCTTTCTCTACCTCCCAGTGTTCATCTTGCACTCTGGCATGCTGACACTGTTTATTGTCTTCTCGTTTCAGATATTTGACGTCACTTGGCAAGTCGTGTTGAGTATTGCATTGTCTCTGTTTCAGACAGCTACACAAGTGTCCATCTTCAAACTTAGATATAAACTCCCAGACACTGCATCCTTAGCAGTAACTTGAACAGAAATTACGTTTGTTTAGTTGCAAACAGAGGGTTTCCTTGTAGCCATGATTGTTTGCAAGCTTTTTTCCATGCTCAGTCATGTGCCCTTCCAAATATATATTCAGTAGGACCTCAAATAGATCAAATTTCAAAATCATTTTAGTAGAAAAATAATATTAGAAAAATAGTTTCTTATGAAAAAATAACACAAAAATCTGACAGGAGAACCAAAACCAAGCATACTTAGGAAAAGAGCTTACTTTGAAATCTCTTCCTCTGAAAATATCTTATTAACAAATGCGGAGGTGAGGGAGCAGGGGATTATATGGAGTTATGCTTGTATTTAATAGCTGTGGTGAACCACTACCAGAAGGATTTCAGAGAGCTATGGAAATAAGAGTCACTTCTGGATTTCCCAGCAGGGCAGGAATGCTCCCTAGAGTACCATGTCTACTGTTTTCCTCAGATAAATTTTATATTTTTTATAACTTTTTTATAAATATCCATGGGAAGATGTCAGACTATGGCACTAAGCTTCATCTAATTATGTCTATAAAGTGGCAGTTTGCAGCCTCTAGCTCAAAATTTGGAAGAGACCCAGGTGGGTGAATTGCTTCCAAGCAGTGAAATGTCTGGGAGTCCCCCATGATCGATGAACTTGTCCAACCCATCTCTACTCCCACTTCCAGGGCAGTTTGGCTGTGCTCAGTGGAATGACATATGTCTTCAGACCTACCAAATGTCATCCACTCTCAGCAGCTATGACAGGGAAAAGGTGACATTTTCCATGCTTGCCTGAATGCCTCATCTCAGTGTCCATTTGTGTCAGGATTGATGGCTTTGGGAATGAATGCAAAGATCAAACTGTTTCAATACTGCTGTGTCAGCCAGTTCTCAAACTTTGGCACTATCTTGAGCTGGGGATGTGTCCTTGGTGAGTGCCCTCACTTAATAAAAGCCAAACAGGAGTATACAGGGCCCCACACATTTCTCCATTACTTACTACAACACTATTTGTAAAGGAAAAGAGACAGATTGTCTTAAAAACCTCTATGAATTCAGCATCTATAAAACTTAAGATGCCTATGGATGATATAAATACTAAATAATGTTAGATCGTCATCAGTCCTTAGACATTTAACATTCTATATAGGAAACTGTAATTAGAGCAAAGGTAGCCTCTAGTCCCATGAGAATGTGCTGGCCTTCCCACAACCAATGGTGCTGCCAAGCACATTTATTGCACTTTCTGTTTTCAGTAGGGTTTTACTCAGTAAAAGCTAATAAAATCATTTTTCCCTGTATGTATTTTGCATCTTGAAATAAGTTAAATGAAGATATATGGTAAGTTGTCTGCCTAAAACTTTCTAATGTTAAGGTATATATTCTGCATTGCAGTGTTCTGAGATTGCTTAAATATGTTGCTTACTCTGCACTGCTTCTTAACCAAAAATCACTTGGGACCTAAGAGTAGGAGAAAGAGCTAATTACACACACCCTTGTTGCCCACTGCTTGAATGCTGGTTCTCAAGCTTTTCTTTTGAGCATACTGTGCAGTTTTTCACAGAGGATAGAAGTGGTAAGAGGGGAGATGAAAGGTTGTTTGATAAAAAATGTGCTCAAACTTGGGCAAACAGGCACTTTTATCTTTTGCTATTTACCTGTCTGAGACCACTCTGATGTATCACATCTTTTGGGGTTTTCATTCATTTTCCACGGGGATATGTGATATATCTTGGCATAAGCATGTATAAAATCCATATATTTTGATGATTCTCTTGTGGAGATACCTTACAGGGGTGCTCATGAATATCAGTCCAAGAAATTTATATTTGCTGATTTAGAAGCATAAACTCCATTTGGTGTGTGCTGAACCATGGGGGGGGAAAAAAAAAAAAAACAACCAAAAAAACAAATCCACAGCATCCAAAATGTTACATTATTAAATACTACAGGTTAGCTGAAAAATTTATTTCCAGGTATGATTGTCTTTTAACATCAGCTGAGTTCTTAAATTTTCTGATTTTCTGCCAGATGGCAATAAGATGAACAACATGCAAAGATTTTGGACTCAGGGACTCATTTTTGCTCTGCAGTATTTAGCAGCCAGATTGGTGTGTTTCAGTTGGTTGCTAGTTTTGAGAAGATAAATATGATGGAAACTTCCAACAATATGAAGTCAATACCATTAACAAAACTATATATGTCATAAAATTAAACAAATTGAGCATAGCAATATGTGAAATGGCATAAACACTCAGAATATTTTTAAGTGGTTGTCAGTCATATTGTGCTTAGAAATGTTTCCAGTATTTATACTTGCATTTCACTGATGCTGCAGCAAATCGTGGAATATTTGCTCCATTGTTGTTATTTCTTCATTTTAAATATATTTTTAAATGCCAGTTTAGGTGAGAAGGAAGGATTAATCTGTACATATATCATTCCTTTTCAGTTGCATGCTAAATTCACAGAAAATTTCAATATTTATTTGATGAAATGATTACGAAGTTCAATTCAGGTCCAACATACTGAATGAAGAAAAACTATTGCTGCCAGAAGTTACCAAGCTGTAGGTTAACTAAGTTTGTATTTTCTGTTGCTTGCAATTTCAGGAAAGGAATGAAAATTTAAGGGTTTGATAACTGCCTCTTATAAAATCCGAAATGTGTAAGACAAAATAGGTTAAAAAAGGAAGGAAAAAAAATCATAACTGCTGAGCACTATCAATTCCTTCAGAAAGTTAATGCACTTATTCCAAAAACCTGTCTGTTCTGTGCACAGAATTGAGCCGGTTCTTGGTGCAAAATGAAGTAATTTAGTCATGCACAGCAGTGTTATTCTCTTTTAATAGTGCTGTAATTTATTGGAATAAAACTATACAATATTCATCTAATAAGAGTTATCAATCAAATATTCCTGTAAAAAGGAAGGATAAATATTATTCATTCTTGGAAATAACCTAAGAGTAAATTAACATGTTTTAATTAGAAAATAAATCAATATCCATTCCAAAATAATAAAGACTATCTATAAGTATTCATCTATTTATTTTGTCTTATTTGAATTCCATACTTGTGAAAGAAGTTTAGTTTTCTAGTATTCACAAAGAAAAAATCCTTTATTGTATTTCATAATTTACACTCGAACAAAAATATCTAAAAACATTACAGACAGTAGACAGATAGATAAATACTACTTATTAATTCCCCCTTGCCCAAGTTTGTAATGTGGAAATATCCACACACATATTATAAATTTCTATATTTATATAAAAGCATACTAAAAGATAACATTCAGTTCCTGAACAGTGTTCTGAATCAAAAGTATTCAGTCTTTCACACCATCTTTCTAACAAGAATATCTGTAGTGTCTGTTAAACCATCAGAGTACACAACAGAATATTCACACAAAAAATCTAAGATGATTCTTTTAAAAGGCAAAAAATGACAATAAAAATCCCTAGAATAAATTAAAAATAGGTCAGTCAAGTCTAACTTAATCCATTGATATGTGGACAACAAAATAAATATTCATTTCAAATTAGTCTCTAATTATAAATATTACCTGCAAATACAGATACATGGATCACTAATCTGTAAGCTAATTAAATAGCATCATCTACATACAAATGAGGATGCATGTGGTAGCAAACAAGGAAAAAAATTAGCCAGTTTCTGTGGCATTCAGTGAATAAATACAGAATTATGAAAGTTTTATTTGATATCTGTTTTCAGATCAGCATACAATTGCACATGGATGAACACATATGTTGATGAGTCTCTACAAGACAATGGAAATAACATTCATATGTTTGTTTCAACAAATGCAGTATGTCTCACATTCTTGATGTGGTGTGCAAATAAGTCAGATATTGCATAACCAGACTAAAGGAAGGATCAATTCACCAAGCAAATAATGCAACACTCCCACAAATGTTGGGAATTTGATTATGCCCTTGAGGATAGTTACTGATTTTTTTCTTGCATTGGAGTAGGAACTCCAAAATAGATACTCATGGATGGGCTCTGTAGGTTCTTTTACTTACAAATAAATAAATAAATAAAACTTTGTCTAACTAAAACATAAGGATTAATTGACTTTCTGCAAAGTCCCATTACTTAATGCAAGGTCAATCAATAGCAAATAAATCCAACACCATAGCTACCCAGTGACACATCTCCTTCTGCTTTAACTATTTGTCTAGTGGAAACTCCCAAGTGACTAGAGGGAATAATCAGCTATGCATTCAACTCAATCAAACTTTAATGACGGACACATCTATTAGATGCAAGTGCAGCACTCCTCATGGAACACAGGCCATCCTTCAGAAGCAATTAATTTTCATCAGTGACTATCATGGGGATGACCCAAAACTTGGCTGATTTAATATATTCATGACTGTGATATTTTCCTTTGCATTTTCATGAATTTCAAAATCAGCATCCAATTTTCTAATGGCTTCAAAAAGCCAATTTCTACAGAACTTGAACTTTGATATAGTTTTGAGGATTTTTGTTTCGTTTTGTTTTTTCTTTAGTTGTGAACCAGTCATAATTTGTTGAAATCATGCTTTCAGATGTCAAACTGGATAAATGTACTGTATATCTTCTTATTTATGAAGGTTACCCTTCCCTGTTCCAAGAAATTATGTTTATGATTCAAATACCCTTCTGTCTCCAGTTAGCAAGTGTGTCATCTTGTTTATTACCTATTAAGAGCTGTCATTGAACCTTACTGTTTTATTCTTGTGTGGGAAAACGCATGTAATGAAGCTCTATATCAAAAAAGAGTTAGATGTTTGTGTCTATTTCCACATAAGAGGGGGTGGTTTTACACTTGCTCCCACATTTGTCACAAAATAATGTATTTGCATTGTGTAAATATAGGTGTGCTTAGAACACGCTAAGTATGTTGCTGAATCGTTTTAAGTATGGCACTGAACATATTTGCTCCTTTCCAATATCTGTAGGAGCAACATTGCACATGTGTAGAGCTCTACTCAACAGCATCTGGAACTCTCTCACAGGAGAAATTATTTACAGAGGATACAGGTGTCAACTAGCTGAGTTGTTAAAGCTGGCAGGAACACAAAATTCCACATACAAACTGATGCGCCACAGAATGGTGATGATGAAAGACACCATCCATTTGGGCAAAAGTTTGTACTTAGAAGGATTTTAAGTATTAGTTCAGACCTTCTTTGGGAGCTATCTTGAACCTTCACCTCAAGCTTCTAAGTTGAAGTTATACTGGAGAAAGACCAACTCAGATAGTCTTTTTTGAAATATTTCTCTATTCAGTATCCTATTTCTTACACTATGCCTTCTATTATAAAAATACGCATTTTATATTTTTCCTAAAATATGTCAGGTGCATGACTGGCAGTGCCTTATATGCCTGCCCTAAGTAAGGTATTCCCTAACATGACCTAAAATCTTCTTTGCTTTGGTAGAAGGTATGTTTTGCAAGTTGCAAGTGCATATCATTAGTCAGAGGAAGAAGTTAGCCAGATAATGGTAAGAGCAAATGTCATCCATAGCTTTTTAGCATGCATCAAGGATGTGAGAGAGAAATCTGTGACTCTGAGGTCTGCTGGGAACAGATTCCTCACGAGAGAGTCACTGAAGCAATTTTCAGAGCTCTGACAGCCTAGAAAGCTTCTATGTTGATCACAAATACTGTCTCTCATAGTATTTGTGATACTCAATAGCCACAGAGGCTCTATTTTCTCCAGGCCTATGATGCTTTCTGAAAACTTGTTTATGACTGCCGCAGATTTTCCTTTTCACAAATTTGCCTTTTACAGTGTATCAGTTCTGCATATTGAGCCAGATAATATCTTCCCATCCAATCTTACTGTTGTGGTTATCTTGATCTGTAAAGTTCATTTTGTAATGGAAATTTGAAAGCTATTACACTTAAGATTTTAATGAAATCATTATGGTCAGAAAGAGCTTTAGAGACTGATTCATTATGATGATGAGTTTTCAATTATTTGAACAGGAGTAAATAATTTGGATATGTCAGAATATTTTGTTCATAAAACTTAAACTTGTTTTTAATTTTATATTAAACCAGTCATGTTATGAAACAATTTTTCTGCTGTTCTCTGAGCAGGAATAATGATTTATTAAGTTTGGGTTTATCCATGTTCTTTGAGTGGATTGAAAATTATATATTTTTGCTTTTTTTTTTTGTAAATTTCATGAAAAGTAGTAATTCCTGACTACCCATTAGTGTAATTCTTTGGATTAGCCATTATTTTTTCCTATGTATACTCAAAATATTTATGACACTTCACTCAGTCTGTGAAGTACAATAACAAAAAAGTGGCCAAGATCAGCATTCACAATTCCACTCTCCCTTCCACAAAATCTAGGAAAGCTCTGTAGGCACATGTTGCAAACCATTAAAATCAAAAAAAAAAGTGCTGAAAAGTTATTGCTGGTGTAGATTTTTCCTGGGATTGAAGGAATTTGTTTTTCCACTTTCAAATGGTTTGATATTTCAAGGATACCTACAAATAATACAAGGATAAATGCAAATTTATCAAAAATTATTTTATAATAATCCTGAAATTTAATGCATCCCATTGTAAAATATATATTTAATATATATATACACACATTTATGTGTATTCAAAAATAGATTTACCTCTATTTTTTAGACATGTGTAATTCCTAGATTTTATTCAACTAAATTTTGAGTTCTTCAGCTCTAAATTCAGCTCACCTTTGAGTCTATCCCATTGATGATTCTTATTTCTTTGTGTCTTGTCTTTAACAGAGTCCCACTTTATTTTATTTGTTATTGTAAATTGATTTTATTCATATTTTAGATTTAAAATTATAAAAAATCCTAATATTTGTATCTATTTTAGCTTTATTTACCAATTTTGCTGTCACTTAAAAGAGCTCTCAACATAAGAACCCCAAAATATTTTGCATAGAGTAAATGACTATTTTTTCAGGTACTTAGTCCCCATTTGTTTCTCATGAAACACTCTGTGGGTTTGTTTTTATTTATGAAAGGGTAACTGCTGTTCTCAATATTTTTATGTACTTTCCAGCTGGTAAGTGCTTCTAATTATTGTCATTATAAGAGCCATAAATAAGTGTAAAGAGATATTGACATAATTTTCAAAGAATTTAAATATTCTGACTTTGTAGTCGAGAGCTGTTAGATCACTCAATGAATGACACCTGTCAAACTTCAGCATTTTCTACAGGACTTTTGCCTGTACTCCTAATTCCCCCTGTCTTTCCCATTAAGCTCCTCAAGACTTAAATCATCCTGTATCTATCCCCTGTAGGGCGCATGGAATGAAACTATCAGTTCTGTGTAGTGTTCAAATCCCTTGGTTTGGATAGAGCAACATTGACCTTCAGAAATAAAGCTGGTTATAAATAACTCTCTCTCTCCATGGCTTTGGGATAGGGATTTTTTTCTATGCCCCCAAAAATATTGAATTACAGCACTAAAGAAATGGATTACTGATCTGTCAATTACTATCCATGTCAATTGGGTATAATTTTATTTGATTTCTATCCAGTCCTTCTACCTCTGAGACTTTTGGGCCCAGAGCGATTGCTCTGCTCTTGGAGTAGAAGAATCTTATTGATAAACCAGTGTTGTTCTGAGGCTGGTAACTGAGATAACGTCTCAGTTAGTCAGAGGAAGACTTGGCTACAGTTGGGTTTAGGAACACTGAGCGTACAGGCTGGGGTGAGCAGCTGTGGGCAAAGGACCTGAAGAGTTCCAAAAATGGTCAGTAGGAAACAGATCTGAAAAAGTTCAGATAAAGTACACCATTTATTATCTCCCAGATGAGAAAGAAATCTTTCATGGAGTATATTTATTTTCAGTTATAGCCCCACAAAGATGAAAGCCTAGCAGGGGTTCCTCAGGAAGGGAGTCAATTGTGGTTTGATTATTTCCAGATTGACTCAAGTGCCTGGTTTGGGACTAGGAAAACTTTCTCACCTCCTTCCTGCAATCTCTGAAGCTGCAGCTGATGATCATAATTAGATTATGAGACAAAGACCTAAAAAGGCCAAAAAAGCAGGTGCTTACAATCCTAAGAATTCTTCTGTTTGTCTTACACATTAACATTAAATTTCTACTAAACCTGGAAAAACACAGTTCTAATTAGAAAAACGAGATAAAGTACAACTGTTTGCTGACTTCAAGATCACAGAATACAAAAAACTAAAAATAATTCTTTTTAGTCAATGCGAAAAGCCATGATAAGCCATGCCTGTTGTTACTGAATACTGATAACTACTCTGAAATTATTCAACAATAATATCAGTAATAGAATAACTATAGTAATAGAATAACTATAACTTAGATCACCTTGATGTTGGCATCCAAAAATAGAAGTACATTCTTCTAGCAGTTACTGAGCTTAAAATACAGATCTTTCAAAAGGAAACTTACTTCTTGATAAATTATCAGGGTAATTACCAAGAAGAAAATTTAAAGGTTATAAGTTAATTTGCTAACTGATAACAGACATTCCTCAGCAGTTTGTTTTTTGGGATTTTTTTTTCTCGGGTTGTTTTTTTTTTTTTTAATTATATTTTTAAGGATATGCAATCTTTTGCAATGATTTCCCTTACATTTTCTGAATTCTTGCCACGTTCACAATTACATACAGATCCCTCCAGTTTGAAGTTTTTGTAAATATCCTTTCTTTTCATTGGTTGGGGTTTTTTATTTGTTTGGGGTTTTTTTAGTTGAGGTTGTTTGGGTTTTTTTCCTGTTTTTTAAGTCATTTTTATGTAAGAGATACAGAACACTCTAAATACTCTGTGCCACAAGAAAAAGTACTCTAATAACATTGATATCTCTTAATTGTACATATGTTCAAGTCAGAATTTTGTGGTTCATGACAACCTGCTCTGCTATAGAAAAGAAAAAAAATAATTTTGGAAACCACTGCCCAGAAATGCCAGCTTGGAAAATACCATGGATTGCACCAGTGTAGATGAGAACAACGCATGGGATTCAGGTGATCTACGGGAATACTGGCATTTATGCATTGTCTGCTAAAGTAGGTGGTTTGCTTCTCCAAAACAAATGCTGCACAATTATTGTTCAGTTTGTTTTCTAATGAGGAGGAATATTTCTTAATCGGGAACAGCTCTGTGGTAGATTGTTACAGCATCACCACAGAGAAAGTAATACTCTCACAGCAAGAGATTCCAGAAGCTCTATTTCTAAAAAAGAATTGTCCTCAGGGGTGTCATGGATGAGCTGTGTGAGGAATGACGACGAATATGAAGATGAGGGATACAGCTGAAGAAGACCTGTGCCTTTTCAGAAGGTTACTCTTACTGATTGAGGTAAACTGATACAACAGCTTCAAAAGTCTCAGAAAAATTGCTGTAGCTCTGCTTCTTCAATGAACTAGGTTACATGTAAGCACATAAAGAACTCTTTAAATTCTGCGTATGGAGTTGTGATTTTCTACAAGGGAAGATATTTTGGGTATTCCTTCACTTGCTTTACCTCTACATGTTTGCATATAATTTGAAGCAAAATTATAGCAATTAAAAATACTTTTTTTTCTTAAATAAGAAAGTATGCACAAGCTTATATTATGTAAAATTATATTGTAAGTCTTTTTTATTCAAAGTTGAATATTTATTTGCCAACATCTGCCCAACCAAAACAATGAATCTGAGAACCATTATCTGAGCTGCAATTATAGTATAATCCACCTCAACTAAATGCAAAGTTAATTTATGCTTCAGCTGTCACAGTCCTTCTGCATGACTCTGCAAAATTACTGTTAAAGTTACCTACACAATTATACCTATCATGATAATACAGAAAATAAACTATAATTATAATAATTAAACTCTCCCAAAAAATCTCCTGATGATTTATTTTTAATAAACCTGTCTCTGATGTCTTTTTGCTGCTCAGCACTTTAGCTTCCTTGCTCTAAGATGAGTACTAAACTCTTTTGTAAAAGCTTTCTGCAATCTCCTACAATTGCACTGTAAGAGTGTGATTTTATTTTTTTTTTTTTACCTAAATGGTTAAAAAATTCTTTCATCACAAAATCCGGTTTTCTGTAAGGATTGATGAAGGCATTTAAGAAACATTCAATATTTGGTTCAGGGTCTAAAGCCCTATAAAAGTGCTATGATGGAATTATATTCAGCTCTTTGGTACTAGGCAGTGTTTTTCTTTATTTTATTTTTTTAAAATCCAGGCCATCAAAATGGTTAATACCTCACAACAGGGCAAAACGTGCAGAAAGAGAAGAAAAAAAGAAGAAAAAAAAAAGAAGAAAAAAAAAGAAAAAAGGAAAAAAAAGCAGGTATTAGAATATTTGCAAATTGGATGAAAGGAAGAAACTATATAAAAGATGTTATGGCTCAGTACAGGTATAATAGTCCTTAAAAGCATTATGAAAGCAAGATCCTTCAGCTCTCACCTTGTGTCCCTGGAGATTCATGGGGATATGCTGGCTCTTACTCTGTTAAATCTCTGTCTTTTCTGCTTAAATTTTGTGGTTCAGACACCCAGTCTGTCAACAATCCTCCATTATTTGAATGATTTTCCTTTTCTTGCTACAGAGTGCCAGAAAGCACATCCATAAATCAAGACTCCCTTTGAGCACAAAAAACCCAAATAATTTAGAAGTTTCTCCAGAAAGCAAAGATATTGCTGATGTTAACGCACAAAAAAGGGAGTCAGGATGCGACTATGGGTTCTATTTATGGTTCAGCTCACAATCCACTAGTGATGTGGTACACAGTCCCTCAGGAACTCAGTTTTCATCTAAGCATCACAAGGATAAAAATTACAGAAGATTTTATCGAGGCTTAGGGAGATCAAATCCATGAATGTTGATAGCAGCTGTGGGCTAAAATGATAAAGGAAATAGGGAAACAGGAAGAGATGAATAAAGATGGAGGAACAATTTATTTGCCACAGAGAACACTTCTACAAAGGCTCCATGTTCTTAGCCTGTCATTCCAGCTCTAATCAAGCCTCCACAATGGAGTTTTACAACAGAGTTTTAAGCAGACAACTTTTAAAAATGTGAGAAATCAATTTTTTCACTGAATGTCAGTACACTATCAGTGCCTAATTTTAGACTTCTTGAAAAATGTTATTGCGAATGCTTAACTAAAGAGTGAATGGTTTGTCATTGTGGGTCTCCCCTGGCTGCTTGAATAAAATAAGATAGTTGATTTCTTACTGTAAATCAATTTCATGCATATAGTTCATGTTATAGCTGATGCATGTTTGTGTTTTTTCAATTTTATGAGATGGAGTTACAGGGACTATAGATCTTAATTCTGAACCATTTCTCCACCTTGAGCATTCATCTCGATTTGACATGTCTTTTTCCTTAGTTTTCCCTTGAGGTTCCCAACTGACATACAGAAAAAAAAAGCAGTGTTATCTTCTTCAAATATACAGCAATAGTTGATGTAACAGCTGCATGGTTTTTGAGTTCTGTCCTCTTTAGTCCTTATCTAAAGGAGCGGTGTAAAGAACCATGATAATTCTGTTTCAGCAGCTTTTAACAGGATAGTACCTAAAGTATTCTGTTAATTCTGTCTTCTTAATCCAAAAACTAAAGGAGAACATAGCCTGGAGATGAAGTTAAAAGACTTGTGGATTTAGGAAACTACTTTTTCACTGAAAAACTCCTTGAGCAATGACCTTGAGCAAGTCATTTAATCTCTTTTTTTACAGATCCTCAAAGGTGCTTAGGTGTATAATTTTCATTAATTTCTGTCAGACCAGTGAGGAGCTTTGTGCCCCAGTCCTCCTTGTGAAACAAAGAGATTCTGCTTCTGTACGTCACAGAGGCCTTCTGTGTATCTAATCAAAATGTATTCATTAATGTACTTAGTAACTCCAGTGATGATGGTCCTGCCTAAGATGAAGTGATTTAATTCAATAATTGCCACATAATACCACTGAGACCAAGAGCTGAAAATTACTCAAAAAGTGGGAATATACATAGATTAAAAAAACAACAACAAAAAAAAAACCCAAATAAAACAAAAACCCAAAAACCCCAAACAAAACAAAACAACAAAAAAAAACTGGACAACTGACAACCCAAGAATTTTATCAGAGAAAAACCACTTTTCCTTCAAATTTTGAGAACAATTTTTCATGTCTGAAAGTGCAAGACAACTCTTAGCTGTGGAGAAAAGGTAGGGTATTTCTTCTGGGGGTAGTTTATTCCATAACTACACTCTTCAGGGGCTAGTGCATCTTCCTGTGAAGAATCTCATCTCTAATATTCACTGTTAAAACCAGGGTATCAATCCCAACAGAATCCACCTGGATTATTTCCATTAAGATGGAATTTTTCAAGAAATATAAAAGAGTTAAGTACTAAGAACTTATTGACATTCAACAGAAATCTGATTTTGTACTCCCCTAAAGTGCTTTGGAGAACTTCAGCTGCAGAAACAATCTTGAGGCCTTTGCTGATGCAGAGTACACAGAGGAAAGTTCGATGGTTAAGGTTATTAAGGATTGCATAACTTTGAAGAGCTTGAATTGACCTGAAAACTGTGCCATGTTAGAAAACCCAGTAGATTTTATTGGAGGCACAGTGGGGTCTGCTCCACTTCAAAGTGGGGGTTAATACTGAATGCTGGTTCCAATATTCAGAAAAGACAAATTTAACAGTATGTGTGCTGTTCACCCTTAGCATGAATCAATAGTCAGTTTTGAACACTGTTTGGAAAGTATTCAGAAGTCAATTATATGATTGCAGAAAGGTGGGAGATTACTGCAGGGAACTTAGTATGACTGCTCTTTAACTGCAGAACTTGGAGAGTTTCAGGCAATGTCAGGTAGTCAGAAAATTTAAGCAGCTAAAAAAAAATACTACTGTTCTTATGAGTTTGGTTTTTAGTAAAAAAACCCACCTACTTTTACCATACTGCTTTGAATTAAATGTCACGTAATTACTGGGAGCTTGGCACAATACTGTGAGTCTAATGACATGCAGTTTGAAAAGTTAGAATAAGTTAGAAAATAAGCCAGATTAATGGCTTAGTATTTTCCTTTACTGAAAGCTTGAGAATGGATGCATACACCAGTATTTGGACAGTAATTACTCAGCCAGGTCAGAGTACCAATTATGTTTTCAAGCGTAATCAAGAATCCTTCTCCTTAAATCATTGCAATCTTCAATTGTTTTCAACAGAAAACTCTACATCATTTATATGAATTCATAGCCTTGATGAAGGAAGAATGCTAGCAAAGCCTTCTGTCCTCTGAAGGACAGGCATCCTAACTAAGAGCTAAAGGTGTTCTGACAACAATTTACTAAGAGAGCAGTTTCTGAACCAAACTGAAAAGCAATTGCTGCTATCTCTTCCAGTTGAATCTGTAATGAGGGAGTTTATTTGTTTGTTTCAAATGAACTATTAAAGTCCTATGAGTTTCTTCCAACTGACATTGATCAGTGCTGATGGTACACTTAGAATGTGAAACCAGATTTTATAAATCTTATGCTTTATATTCAACTTTAAAAGTACATGGAGAAACTTTATCTTTAAATTTCAGTTAAGGATATGAACAGAATTCACCAAGCTTTAGGTAGTGGAAACACAGAGTGGTCTTTTTCATGAACACTAATTTTGAAATAAATTATAGTGAAGATGATTCTTCAGCTGTCTGTGAGTGAAAAAGGAGTATGGGAATGGAAAGTTATTAAAAAAGAGAAAACTCAATGGTGTGGTGTTATTAACTTCTTTTCATTACTATTTATCATTGTTATTTTGACTTGTTGAGATTAAGGAGTAGCCTTCACTTTAGATAAATCACAAAGATGTAAGGTAATAGCTTCAAACCACTCATTTAAAGGATGAGGAATTTTAAACAAAGCACTCACATACTTCATTCTCCTTGAAATTCCTAACTAATTTGATGCAACTTCAGTACTCTACAAAAATAGCTACATATCCAGATGTTTTTTCCTCCCCTAGGACAACTTCTTTTCTGATGAAGAAGCTTTCCAGTAGCTGTAATTTTCTCCTTCCTTGCTTCAAGTTCTGTAGAATGACAGAAAAGTACAAAACTATCACTCGTTTCTTAAGCAAGACATACTTGTGCTTATTCAGTTATCTAACAACTTAATTTCAAATATACCTATTCAGAGTGTATAAGCAAATATCCAAAGGAAACCTATAGGTAGCACTTAGCAGAATATCCATGAGTAAATACAAAATCAGATCTATGAAGAAATTATATGTGAATTATATACAAAAAAACCCAAGAAAGAAATATCAGATCTCCATTTGATAATTGCAAAAATACAATCATATTTTTGTTTGTGGATCTGCTATTGTTACCTGATAGTAAATTTAAATTCTGCCATTATTTTCATGATTGTTTCTATATTCTTGTTGATTTTTGTAAAAAATATATTTGTAAAAAAAAAATTTGTATTTTGTAAAAAATATTATTTATTTTTGGACTCATGATTGGAATATCCTCTAGAAATGTCTGCAGGAAGTCTATGCATGCAATCCTTAATCTCAATATTTTCCTAAGATTAAAAAAAAAGAATCAGAAGTTTATATTACCTAGACATTTTAAGTCATCACACAACTAATTTTATTTAAATCTTACTAAACCAGTATTTAATTTTATTTCTCAACATCCGAGAATGCCGCTAAAGTATTAACACTTTTACATTGTACCTATACGTATTGGTTTGGCCTGAATAGTAAAAACCAATTAGTGATCTGCTTTAAAACTGACAGCCAGGTTGGCCAGTTGGATACAAGTGTGCACCTCTGGGACACACGGCTTAAATACAGGGGAATTTTGGGAGGCCGCTCTCTTTCACTGCAGGCCTGCCATGAGGAAACATTGAGCTGGCGACTGCCGGCAGGGACGGGGAAATCACAGCTGTTAACATCCAGCCAATCCTAAGGCCTGCCCGTGCTGCCGGCCGGGCCAGGGGGAGATGTCCTCCTCCCTTCCCAGGCCCCTGGGAGCATCTCTGAGTTNTACCACAAAAATCAGGAGGGACTTGTCTCTCTCAAAAGACTGAATGAAAGACTATTTTATAAATGGTACCGACCTACAGTTCTGAGTTCTGTCTCTTTACACTGTGGAAAAGTAAACTGTTACTTGGGGGGAGGCGAGTGCTTTTAAAAAGTTTCATGTTTTTTTGTTCTCCTTTTAGTGTCTGTTAAGTTAAGCCTGTTTTGCCTTTCTTCTAATCCTATTCCACAGTGGAAAAATATTTAGACCACTACACTAAATTTAACAAACAAAATTCGGCGAATACGAAACCACTACATCTTTTGGTGTTTCTTCCCGGTTGCAGACTTTAACCCTTTACACTATAATTTCAAGCACATTTTCATTTTGACAAAAA
>WBMY01013084.1:648957-663909 GCA_013397315.1 Donacobius atricapilla | reverse complement strand
TTTTCATTTTGAAAAAAAAAAAAAAAAAAAAAACTAACATGGTACTCTGCTCATCTTCTTTTTCCTAAGAAATTGAGGTCATTTTATTTAAAAATCTGTTTTATAACAGAAAACTTTTGCAAAATTACCCTCTAGGAGCTGAAAATGACCTTGCAATACAACATAGGTTCTGATATTTTATTGCAAAGAATCCAACAGTAAACCAAGGGTAACAGTCACTTTTACAAGAAGAATAGTTCAGTTATTTCAGAAAGGAATCTTTTTGACACAGTTGAAGGAGACTCTCTCTGTTCTTTTAATTTAAGGAGAAACAAATGAACTGCAGGTGTTTTATTACCTACATGGAATATTTGCTATATCTGAGAAAAATTATCTATAATCTGTGCAATAAACCCAGGGACTCAAACAACTTAGAAGTCCTCTAGCTAAAAAATAACGTGGTAGTGTCCAATGTCCTTGTAGAGGTATAGTAGTAGATTACAACAACCTGCAGCAGTTTTCACATCAGCAAGGCTATGCATAGTAGTGGGTACACATCTATCAAAATTCACTGTCCCACAGACTATATGGGAGGAGAAACAATGATCCTATAAAGAAGCTGATACTAAGTCAGACTCAATATCTCATATACTTCACATAAGAAACAGAACATATCACATCTGTGCATGGGATAAATCTAGAATGGTTTCACAAGCAAAATTTCAAAATGGCATCAACAGAACTCCTTTGGAGTGCATCTCTTGGCAAAGAATTAAATATTCTAATTAGCCCAAGAAATAAAAGATACTAAAATATTTGCATTCTTTCCTGATAAAGCCTCCTCTTAACAGAACTTGATAGCATATGATACACAAAGACTCCAATCTGGCATCTTTCACTCGGGGACACACGTGAGTTTTCACTCGTGGATCTCTCATAATTGCTAATCAGAACCTCATGCTTGAATCCACTTTCTCATTCTTCGGGCTGCATTTCTGTGCTCAAGTGTCAATTTATCTTTTTGCCTGTACTGCAACACTCCTTCCAAGTAATCCACTGCAATCAAAATTTTCATGTTTTAAGTGCATAGCACCTCTGCCTTTGTCACTCTCCAAATCTTGCTTTCTGCTGAAGGAGAGGAGAAGGGGACACAGATTAAAATTTCACTCCATATTTTGGACAAAATTAAGTCATCAAAATTTACATCTAGATCCCTGATACACAAATTCTGTAACATATGTTTATTTCTTTTGGATTTTTAAATATGAATCTTTAATTTCTCTATCATTATGTGTCAATTACAGCACTTTAGAATGTTTTGTTTTCACTTTAGCCAACAGGAAGCAGCTCAAATCCAAGTACATTAACTCTTGACCCTGTTACTAAATTTTTTCAGTTACAATTGCATTTTGTTCTGCATCAGATTAATGCAGCCTATACCTTTTGTTATTTCTCATAAGAAAGGAAACATTGCAAATAGTACTTTTGAAAACATTCTCAAACTGTAGCTTTGAACGGGGTTGAAGTCAAGTATTTGGGAGGTGAAATTCTTCCATGCTTGTAATTTTTTTCTAGTATTGCTGTCACTGTCACATATCCTTGAGTCTGGTTTCCATTAATTGTGTGGCTTTTTGCCTGAAGTCTATTTTTGTGCACTATTAATTGTACATGGCATTTCCATTCAGATTACAGTACTGGGGAAAAAAAAAAAAAAGAAAAGAAAAAAACCCACAAACTAAAAGAAAGAAAAATATGCTTGACAGCTTTGATCATGGGAAATGAGAAATACCTTAACATTTATTCTAAGATTTTTTTAAATTTGATCTTTTCACTGAAAACTCCTTTCCTTCAAATGAAGGCAGAGAAATGGGAAATACACCCTAGCTAAAGAAAAAGTAAATAGGACTTTGATTATGCATGTCTTAGACCCTCATTCGTATAGAATATTATAAACCTTCACCTCCCTCACATCCAGCAGTCAAGGATTTAAAAGCACTTCCTCTGCAAACAAAAAAAAAAAAAAACCCAACCAAATCCAAAGCCAAAAAATTTTCCCAAATTCCCAAAAGCTTATGGTTCAAAAGACTCCTGCCTCCAATTTGCTGTCAAAAGAAAAATGTCCTCCATATGAAATTTCTTTTACAATTTAATGACCTTACTGATTTCAGATGCTGCTGACTGCAGCTTACTGCCTCAGCCCATCTGACATTAGAACAATTTAATTCCCTCTCTTTCACTTCTCTCTTTCTTATCTCTCTTCTCCAAGTCTGATGAGAATCTGAAATTAAACTACTGATAAATTTGTGACAATATGAGGTATTCTGAATCCAAGCTTAAACTCTCACATTCCCATGAGAAAACAAAGTAACTGCTGAAGAGTTTTGGAGGGAGCTAAGAAGTGGAAATTTACTTACTGAAAATTAAATCCTGACTAGCATTGTTTATTTGCTTTATGTGGTGAAATGCTGCCTATATGCTAAATACCAAAAAGGGAGAGAGGACAAAACAACAGATACATGTACAGCAATGGACAGAAAATTAGGCACATAAGCCTGAAAATGCAGAAAGAAGGGCTCTTTGCTCTATTAGCATGTGACTTCTGCTATTTATTTTTGATACTGTGAGGCAACTTTCATATATTTTCTTTCACAATTGTTTAAAAATTATGGCATAAAAATCAAAAAATATATTAACAAATGTTGCTTAATATCTGTAGCCTCAGCCCTGTTAAGTAATCTTACATTAGAGGCACTAACATATGACCAAAGTGGGAGGATGCCATCATCTCAGATGTACAAATGCCCTCTAATTCACCATGGGACTGTATGGCTCTTAGTTATAAACATATATTTATTAACTTAAAAATCTTTTTGCATGGGCTACATTCTCTGATTAATAAAGAAATTAAGCTATTTTTTCTCCAACTGTGTTGAGGACAAAGGGGACAAAGACAGGAAAAGAGGAGGGAGAAAGGTAACCTGAATGATATTTTTAGCCCTGTCTCTAGTTCTTTATCTCAACTTATGTTTCAGTACCTTTTCCTCTAGCATCCATCACTAGAAATCAACACGCTGAAGGTTAACTCAAGAATTTTATTCTGCTTTTGCTTTCTCCTTTCCCTTCACAAGGGCATCCATTTTCATGTTTGCATTTAGTTATATAATATAACACTGTATTCTAGACTTGGTCTCCCTAGGAGCTGTAGTTCATCCTTGGAAGTTGTTGCCTAAGATGCTCACTGTTGCTGGACTCCATGACTGTTTATTTAATTACTCTTCCTTGGTGTACTGCCAGTACACAACAAAGAATAATGTATTTTGCCTTTGACTTTGCTCCACGCTTCTTCTGTCTCTTAACTAACAAGCTGAATTAAACTAACAAAAAATGCAAAACCAAAACCAAAACCATAAAAGCCCCACACAAAACAAACAAAAAAAACCCCACCAAAACCCCCACCAACTTTCAATTAAAAATGGATGAAATCTATGACTCTTGTTGAAAGATCCCAAAAACCACGTTCTGAAAAAAAAAAAAAAAACAGTTGAGTAAATAAAGCCATATTTTTGGCTGGAACTAAGATTATCTGAAACTAGGGTTTACTCGATACAAATCAGAATTTAAATCACAGTTTCAGTATTGTAATCCAAAACCTCTTCTTTCAACACTGTCTCCCTTATTTTTAAGGTGCCTTGAGGCATCACTGCATGATGAAAGTTTGGCCTTTGCCTAACCTGGCCTTTTTGCATATCTCAGAACCCTCCCCTACCTCAGAAGTGTAGCACATAGACAAATTTTAAGCTTAGTCAGGAGCTTACATATTTTCCACAGGGGCCCCCAAGGATCTCAGTCTAATGAATATTCTCTGATCACATGAATACATGGCAGTTGCAAAAGATTACTTTGAAAGTAGTCCTTTTTTAAACAAAAGACCAGTCCTTTTTAAAAGAAATGTTAAAGGAAGAGATTGTGGCTAGAAGATACATCCAAAACTAATGTGCAATGGCTTTTATGAAGCAGCTTGAATATTAACATGATATTCAGTCCCTGAAAATTCAAACCCCGCCTATCTATGAAGGATTTGAATATATATCTCCTATATATTGAGACACAGAGTTTTATTGTAATGGAGATCTTCTAATCTATCCAACAAAAACATTTCTGTCTAAAATTTTTTATGTCAAAGAGAGAGCTTAAGACTAATCCTATATCTCTATGATTAAACCACTCTTTGAATGAGAGACTTAGTAATCCATGTTTCTTTTAATGCTGGCATTTTTATATGAAATGCACATCCAGATCTTGAAAGCCTTTTTATGATTTAGGACCTATTGAAACATGAAATTTCAGTGCTGATATAAAACTAGTAGGAGGAATCATTTCCTACTGTTCAAATTCATGAGCTTGGTCTAAGGGAGTCTTTCTGTTAATGCTTCCTTACTGTTACACATAATGCACTGAAAAACAGTAGGCATTAGCTTAGTAAAGCTATTGTGAAGCATTGCCAATGACTAAATGGAATCAGATATAGATTGTCCCTCATAATGGCATTACACCAAGTTCTGTATTGCTTTATTCCTTTGCATGACCTCCTTCAATTCACTGAGCTCTCCAGATACAAATGTAGGGAAAGGCTTGTGTATAATAACACTGCCCTGTGAAGGTGCAGCTACTGGAGCTGATTGCCAACCATTTGCAAGCTTTGAGAGCCACTGAATTAAAGGTTATTTAAGGGACAAAAAAAAAATAGAGAAAAATTGTTTCATTGTAACTGACATTTTCTTCTCCCTCAGCCATTCTGAATGCAGTTTTAAAGTTCATGAATTTCCTTAAAGTATCCCCAGATCCTGCTATACTGTAAGAGATGAAAAATGTATGTGACTAATTGGTAGAAAGCTCTTAATTAAAATAGGCTTCTGCCAGACTGATACAAACAAAGGTCAGAATGCTCTGCAAATTTCAAAGCTCTAGTAAAAAAATGACAGCAAATGCACTATAGATAGGAATGAAAGAGCACAGGACAGATGTGGGGACAACAAAGCCATTGTCTTGATCATGATCTATAGGACTTGGTGGGTGGGGCTGACTGCTAAGACAATGTAAAGAAAGCAAATATCACCCTTAAGGAAAAATGCCACTGAAATGTCAGGAAGACTAGCTTGGACATGTCCATTTCAACATCTGCTACTGCTAATAATGCCTGGTCAGTACAAAGTCTTTTACAAAAATAAGGTACAGAGACTTCTAGGAAATGCGATGCCTCTGAGAGCTAAGATACAGACTGATGCTGTGAAGAGCTGTATGCCCTCGACTCCTCTTGACAGCAGACACTTCATCAGAGGAGGACCAGAGGTGTTACACTTGAAGGATAAGCTACAAAAACAGCAATTTATTTATCACAAGAGATATAAAGCATAGATGAAATAGAAGAAGATAGAAAAGACTGTAGGAAAGAATAGGTAAATAAATCAACTTATGAATACATATGTCAAGACAATGAATATGGGTGGAGGTGAATAAGAAAATACTCTCTATTGATATAGATTGTATATTCAGATGGAATTTAGCTCCAAGGATTTAGACAAAAAAAAAATCACATGATGCTTAGGAATTTACTGCTTTTTTATGGGAGGTCATTGAAGGCTGATCTAATTTCTGAAGCCACTTCTTATCAACCTGAGTTGGGACTTTTATAACTTATTCCCTAAAACTCTTGTTTGTCTCAGACTAGCTTTCAGGTCATTCAACAGATTTTTGTTTCAGCCAAATTGGAAAATTTTACAAGATATGATCCATCATAAATATTAAAAATGCATCAATGCAGGTGCTGATCGTCACAGAAAATGAGTAGCGATTTAAACTGTGAATAGGCTTACAGAAAAAAAAAAGTGTCGAAAAGGACACTAAAAGTGAGGTTTTTTGGGCCTGCATTTTGCAACCAGCAGTAGATTTGAGAGCATATAAGAAACAAGGCTCAGTTTTTCATTCCAGTCTGATTTTTTGATGCAAAGTTAATTTTTTGTCTGAAGTAAATTTTTGGATAAATGCTTTCAGTTCATGCTCATTTTCTTTTCCATATAGTCCTTGCTTGCTATCCTTTGTGGTAAACATTGATGTAAATCTCTACCATCACCTCAGTTTTTACTAGGAGTGGTGTTTACTTGAAATAATAATAAAAAATGGGAAGCTGGACCCTGGAGGACAATATGGGATATGTGAACTACAACTATCTTGAAATATTGCAGTAGTGATATAAAAAGGAACTTTTGGTGGTTTGCTCCAATTTTCAAATTTAATAAAAATTATTATGATTTTTGTCAAATCACACATTTGTTTTCATTATGGGGAAGAAAAATATAGGTTTTGTTTATTTTGTTGTCTTTCCTCAACACTGTAAAGTTTAAAGATTTTACTTGCATGGTTTGTTTGTTTTCCCAGATGAAGTAGTGGCTTCAACTTGGTATCAATCATCAAAAACTAAGTTAATCACTAGGCAAAAATTGTTTCCTTTGCATCTTCAAAAATCACCTAAAACTTAAGAAACTTTCAACCCATCCTGTGCCCAAGTTAAGTTCAATTTTGTAGCCTGTATTAGAGAGATTTGGAGTAATTTTTTCACAATTATACATTTTCTTGTTCCAGGGATAATGCTATGATATGTGCACGTGCACCTTGGTCAAGGTAAACCACTCAGGAATTGACATATGTATTCATTTTACTCGTTACAATGACCACATCAGAGGTCTAGTATTTTGCTCTCCTGAAAAAGTGAGTACTTTGGCCACACTGAAGAGAAAGATTCCAGTCTCAATATTTGGGAATGGCTGAGGGAAGCCTGTGGAATATTTATTTCACTAACAAAGGGAGGAAAACAGATGATGCTTAGACTTTGAGTATGTAGGTGATAAGAATACTGTCTGTAAACAGACCTGTCATAAAGACTTCAGTGTGAATTTATTTCCACATGAATATGTTAGTCAGTATTCTTAGCAACCCTAAAATATCATATAAATTTAATTCCCCTAGAATGGGAACCTTTTTTCTTTTTCTCATCTGTGTATGTGCAATTACAGGATATTGCACTAGTGGAGAGGTTTTGGCAACCATGCTAAGAGAGTTCAATAGTATATCAAGCTCTTTTTGGTATAAACACTAATTGGAAGCGTGAACATGCTTCTTGCAAATACTTCTTACCAGTAATCTTGGAAGTCAGACAAAAAGTTGACATCTGAAATATCAGATGAGTACTAGCTATGCTAGATTATAACTAATTTATGTAATTTTAATTGGAAAAGAATAATAATGAATTAATTATTAGGAAGGATATTATCACCAAGGCAAAAATCTGCTGTACTATAAAGACACCATAATATCAATGCTTGCAGAATGATCTCAGCTGACATGGATGGAAATTAAAGATTTAACTCCTGCCAGGAGACACTGAAAATATTGTAACATCAAACATGATAGAAACATCTTTAATGTCAAGTAAAAATCAACCTGAGATACGATCCAATCACAAAGGTTAAGTGATATATACTGCATGTGGCCATGCTATTCAAACTTTCTCCTTAGTACTGTGCAAAAATCTGGAACATGATGGACAGCGGAGGAAGCCAAACCTGCTCAGTGTTTTGCATGTTTAATTTGGAAAAACTGGCTCCAGGCTGGTGAAGTCAGCATGTAGAGATAAGATGCCAGAAGATCATGAGAGAGAAGGTGGATGATGCAACAGCCCCAGAAGAGAGTAAACTGCAGTACAACAGCTGGCTGAACTGTCAAAACAGATACAGATGTTTAGAGCTGCATATGACTAGGAGATCATTGCAGGTCCAATTCCTGATCCTTTTTTTGCTGTATCCTATTTTTTTGCAGCCCCCAAGCACAAATTATATGTATCCCACAGCAGCCAAACCTTAAAGACACATCTAATGTATATAAATGCAATATTTTCTACAGAAGCAAACAGACCTGGAGGATTTTATCAGACATAATATAGGAAAAATTAAGCATGTAGAGGCTTTTGCAGACTTTAATACAATAAAGAACAAAATTTATTTTGTAGTCTACAAGAAAGTTTCAGTTTTCACCTTCAAATTGCTGATCTAAATAAATAGAATTAGACATGGATTTCTTTTTTTCTTTTTTTTTCTTTTTTTTTCTTTTTTTTGAGGCATAAAATGTAGAGATAAAAGAGGAAACAGAGTGGAGAAGTGAAGTATTGCTAGCATATGATATGTTCTACAGAGCATATTAATAAAATGCTACCCATTTCAAACAAGGTGTAACTCCCCACCTCTGTACCAGCAGTCTCTAGTTCCCATATTCTGAATTCTTTATATAGGAGAGTACTGGATGGTGCAAGGAAGGGCATCCTTCACCTATGTATTCTTGTTACAGAGATAAATTGTTACGCAATTATTAACTTAGTTATTGATGACTTTTCAAACACATATATATTTTAATTTAGCATTTTCTGTTGTAAAATAAAACAGGTTAATAGCAAAGGATTCAAATACAGTTATAATTAAGCAAAAATATATAAAATACTATAAGCGTTGTTAAACATTTAAAAGAATTAGTGATGAAAAGGATGTGCCAGATAAAAATATTTTCTAAGATTTTTTCATAGTGGTACAGCAGGATCCTGGGAAATTACCTTTCTCTGTTTGAATTGCTTAATGGGGGTTGATATATCTGTCTTGATGTACTTTCCCCATACTGTTATACATGTAGTGTGACAGGCTGTGACTATTGAGAATTTAATAGCCTTCACTTTCTCCCTTAATCCTCTTGAAATAGTCACATGTCATTAGGAGCTAAAATATTTTGTATTTTGGAATGTTCTAAGTTTATGAAATTACTCTGTTTTAGCCTAGTCAAGGAGCCATACAATTCTATGGTGAAAAGCAAAAAGTGAGAGGAATCAGGGTAAGAGAATTTTTAGGTGAGTTTAGGTTTGGAATACAGAACTGGAAAACATTATTCTGAATGCTTGAAAAGGACAAGCAGAGAAGAGACGAAAAGAATATGCTTTGGTGTACATTTCAGCAGATATTGATGAGAAATCTCAAGTCTTGGGAATTTAAACACTGTTTTAATGTAAACTAAAACTTGTTCAAGGTCTCCAAATTGCATTGGAGATAACAGGCTTTGACCATATGTGACTATAGAATTCAGTGGAAAATATTAACAGTCTTGCTTGTTTGTTTTGTTATGTGGTTGGGGGCTGTTTAGTTATTTTGGTTTGTTTTTTTTTTCAAATTGCATATTTGAATTGCTTCTTTGAATTGAATATTGCTTTGAGTAATCGAGTCACCGTAAGCAACTGTGCTTTCTGTTCAGAGCCAGTCCTTCTTCCCACACTGAAATACTGGATCCAGCTCAGAGGTAGCAACAAAGGTCACAAAGCTGTGTAGCTTGAGTTGCATGGCATTTATTTCAAGCTTAAACATTCCTGTTTATGCTCCTATACCGATTCTCTAGTACTTTCTAGTTCTTTTGCTCTCTCAGTTCTAGCAATAAAAGGCCCGTTAGCTGCATGTTACAGGAGTCACACATTTCAGTTCATGGTGCTAATATTTCTACTTTCAGGGCACTTGCAGTGAGTTGATGATGGCTGGATACCAGGCACTCACCATATCTACTCTATCACTTCCCTCTGCACCTGGGCAAGGTGAGAGAAAATAAAACAAAATGTTCATTATTTNTGAGAGAAAATATAACAAAATGTTCATTATTTGAGATAAAGACTAGAAGAGATCACTCACCAATTACTGTCACAGACAAAACAGACTCAAATTAGAGATATAAATTGAATTTATTTCTAACAAAATCAGAGCATAATAATGAGAAGTAAAATAAAAAAGTAAATAAAGCTTTCCCCCACACCTCCCTCCTTCCCAGACCAACCCTCCCTCCTCCAGCAGGGCAGGGAGATGGGTACTGGGAGTTATGGTCAGTTCATCACAGTTTTTTTCCACTCCTGCTCAAGGAGAAGAGTCCTTCCCCTGCTCCAGTGTGGGGTTCTTCCCATGGGAGACAATTTTCCACAAACTTTTCCTATGTGAGTCCATTCCACAGGCAATTTTCCACAAACTGCTGTAACATGGGTCACTCTTCCACAGGGTACAGTCCTTCAAGGACAGGCTGCTTCAGCATGGGTCCCCCACAGGGTCACAAGTGCTATCAGGAAATCTGATCCAGTTGGGATCCATTCTTCATGCATCTGAAAGTCCCTTTCCAGGACCCTGCTTTAGCATGGATTTCCTATGGGTTCATAGCCCTCTCTCAGGCATCCTCCTGCTCTGGCATGGGTTTCCTGCATGGGCTGCAGGTGGATCTCTGCATTTCAGTGGTCCTCCATGGGCTGCAGGGGCACAGTTGCCTCAGCATGGGCTGCACCCTGGGCTCCACCCTGGGCTGCAGGGGAATCTCTGCTCCAGTGCCTGAGGCACCTCCTCCTCTTCCTTCTCCAGTGACCTTGGTGTCTGCAGGGTTATTCCTCTCACATATTCTCAGCCCACTTTCCTCTGGCTACATTTGCACCTGTGCAATTACGTTTTTGCCTTCTTAAATATGTTATCACAGAGGTGTTACCTGTGGTGGTACATGTTTTCTAGATGGGTATTTTATTGTTGTTCCTATAATGTTTCATTCCTGTTTTCCCCTATGCTCTTTGATATCTCCTGATTTGTCACCTCCCTCTCCCTATTGCCCATCATACCCTGAACCAGCCTACCTGGATGCCAATCCTCCCCAGACTCTGCCCCTTGTTCCAGAATGTCCCATTCCAATCCACAGTCGACCCCACCTTCAAGTCCAGAAATTTCCATGCTCTTCGACACCCTGTTGGTCCCCTTAAAGTTGTGTCTTCCCCTCGCGTTCCCCCATTGGGAACTGTTTTGTAAGTCCCTCCTTGAGCTCCTCCCCTGTTTATCCCTGGTTGATCTCTGTATTGTACCATCTCCTTGTTCCACCCCCACTTAAAGATGAGAACAAAGCTCTGTACTAGTCTTCTGCCCCTGACCCTTCCTCAGAAATAAACCTTCCTTGGGAAACACACAGAAGATCCCTCTCTTGTCTCTTACCCCAGTCCTCGGCGCATTCCATCCAAGGTGTCCTCCAAAGCGGCCTTGCTGCTGCGAGGGAGAGCGGCAGCCCTTCTCCACCGATGCCCAGAACAGCAGTGGTCAGGGAGCGGCTACTCTCAGCAGGGTCTGGGAAGGGGCTAGTCGGAGTTTTCCCAGGCACCGTGCCAGTTACCATTTCTGGTTGGCCCGGCCCTGGCCAGCAGCACATCCATCTTGGAGCTGGCTGGCGTTGGCTCTGCCGGACATGGAGGAAGCTTCTGGCAGCTGCTCACAGAAGTGTCCCTTGTAGCCCCCCCCCAATACCAAAATGTGGCCACACACAATAATACCGTCGCTCTGATTTTTTAGCCTTCTGTGTTTGTCTCACAGTTCATAGTTCTTAGGTAGTTTCTCACACACGGGTGTTATAAATAGAAGCAATGTTTTTGTTAGTCAAAGTAGTTTACATTCTTTGTTTCAGAGATATGGACAGCTGATGGAGAGTTGTCTTAACCAATGGGAGGGGGAGAGGTGTCAACCTTCTCCCCCAGTCCCTGGCCTTTGTAGAAATACTATAAAAGTAGAGTCAGATTTTGTAATGAACATTTCACACCTTCTCACCAAAATGTGTGTGTGCGCGTGTGTGTGTGTGTGTGTGTGTGTGTGTTTGTGTGTCTAACAACAACGTAATACCACAAAAAATACGGGACTAAATATTGGTAACCTGTAGTAGTTGTCTTTCAGTCATTGTTCAGACATGTTCCTTACTGTAGAAGGGTTTAGCAACATTCATTGCCCTCAGTTAAACCCAAGTCTGACAAAATTAAACAATCATGACATATCTTTACTTTCAAGAACTAATGTGAGGCCATGTTTAAGTTAAAGTATACTAAAGGCAAATGGTAAAGATTAATGCACATCGCCTAATAGTAAGCCAGGCATTGTTTAAAATTGGGCCTTCCAAGACTGCAAATATTTATTAACAAAAATGAATCTTTATCATACAGCAGCTGAAATCTTGTTTCTGTTGCATTTCTACCACTGAAGTCACTGCAATGAAATCATAGGAGTGCATTTGACTGAAATGCATGGACAGCGGTTTGTGTGAGCAATTTGTTTGCCTGTACAATTGCAATGATTAGGTGTCACACACAAATAACACATCTTCTGAACTAATGAACATTATGATTTATCCTGAACTCAAAAATGCAAGAAGACAAAGCTCATATAAACCCCAACTTTCCAAATGTAAGGAATACAGATCAGCATACAACTTAATAAATTGTATGAAATCATCTACCTTTCAGTCTTAAACTTATAAAGAAAAAAGGAAATTATGAAAAATACATGAACTTCATAAACCAATTACACTTAGCGACATCCTTGTGCTTTACTCTCCTGATAAGTAGAAAGCTCAGCAACAGTTCATTACGTTTTGCTATGTTTAATGTCATTTATTCATTGTCATCTCCTAGGAATACGTCTCTGTGACTAAGTCAATATCACGTTCAGATCAGAGATATGAAAACTTCCTATATTTTTACTATTAAACATAGTTATTAATAGCTGCCATTGGTAAAGGTAACTGCCATTGCTAAGTTGCCATGCTGATTACCCTTGAGCAAGAAAAAATAATGACAATAAAGTGATCTTCTGCCTTCTGAAATATGTTTCACAACTTCAGAATAGTAATATTTCCTTCTAGGAGACTGTGTTTCCTCCTTTAATATTATGATATTCAACTACAACTTTGTACTTCTTGATAACGGTGGGGTTTTTTTTGCAAATGTTCATTATTTTAACGTGAAAAAATTTGCTCTTTTTTATATATCCCTCTACCCATCCCCTTCCTGTGGGACAAATTTGCATTTGTAAAATAACTTTTTCCAGAACCGAGAATTTGATATCGGAGGGGTGATCTACTAATTTTCATGTCAGTGATACAGATTTGTTTCAGCCCTCATCCTCTGTAATTTGTATCCCTTGTGTGAACTACAATGCTAGTAATGCAGTAGAAAATGCTTAGTACATTTGAAGATTGTGCAGAATTCATGTTATAAAGATAATAAAAGCCCCCAAGGGAATAATTGTTTCACTACAGGGAGTGCAAATTGTTTGGCGACTGGTCTTTCTGTTGTCCTTTTCTTCCTTGCAACTGGTTGACATCAGTACATATTAACAGCAAAGCTGATCAGCTGCAGAGCAAACAGTTTCATAGACATTCAATTTTTTTTTTTCTGAAGATATTTATAGCAAAAGAATTGAATAGCTCACAGAGTGCTAATGAGATAGAGAGCACAGAAGTACTCAATGTAAATTCTAATCTAGGTTTTAAGGACACATTTAGAGTATTTCTTCACACAATTTCTATTATTTCAGTGAATATTTTTCTCATAATCAACCACATTAATATAGTGCATCAGAACTACAAATTATGTTCCTTGAAATATCTTTGGGAAACTATAAGCAACTTTATAACAAAAAAAAAATTATGAAATAAAAACACAGAAAAAAAATTAGAGAAGAGGAGAGGGTAAGACCTGCTGGCTGTCCCTGACTGTGTTATTGAATGGTATTAATGCAATGGCAGCTCAATGACTTCTGCAATGGGATTATCTTCTGTAACCTTCAAAAGTCCTATTGTCCTACTTATAATTTGACTTGATAAATCATTTTAATTGAAGATACTTATAAGCATTGTAAATAATGTGTAAATGCATGTAGGAGTGTATGTGTTTAGTGACCTCTGAATATGAAGAAAATTGTACCTACCCAAAACAAATAATAGTTTTTTAAAATCACATCACTGAAACATACTTCATTTGTACCAAAAAACCTCCTGCCTTGGGTATGGGTTCCTGCAATTGTTTCATACTGCTAGACTTCTACCAAGAGATAAATTTCACTTAAAATATGTACTTCTAAGAACCGATGTAATGCAACAAGACTCAATCTGAAATTTAAGTGAAAAATTATATGAAATATATATAATATGTATTATGTAATATGTAATATGTAATATATAAGTATAATCCTCATTGATTTTTCATTGCCTGCCATATGAGGATGTTTATGACGTGCACCCTCAAATGGGTACATCAATTCTGTGAACACAAATTCAGTGTTCTGCCACCACGTGAGATGAATGGATAATATCACTCTCTACTAGCACAGTTAAATCTCAATGAAGTGTAGTTGCTTTACCCTAACTTATGGACAGACCTCAGGAACAGTAATCTGCCCCTTCCTGTAAGAAGCTACCAAAGGTCTCTCTGTGCAGAAGAAAAAGAGATTGAATCAAGATTTAACCAACAACTATATTTCTGACAAGGTATGTTATATTATTGCAGCTTTGATAATAATTTAAACTAGTGATTCAGGAATTATTTTCAGCTAATGATATACTAATTCACCAGCAACTGCAGGATAACATATGTATTAAAAAAGAAAGCAGAAAATTAATGTTGATTTAATTTCACCAGATATTTGAGTACTTAAGGTTTTAGTTTCCAAAACCATGGAGTTTGAATCAACATCTAGTTTCTTCCAGTTCCTTTGCTTTATTCACTTCTGCCCCTTCCCATGGTCACCAGTACCCTCAACATCTGTCTGCAGAAGAGCTGTTTTTGTATATTATCTGTCTGCACTGAAACTCATAAAAACCAAACCAAACCAAAAACCCAGACAGACTGGATATTGCTAGATATTGAGAAGTGCAAATTATAGGTAACCTGATCATTACAGCATTTATTAGTATTTAGGTGTACTGAATAAATTGTAACCAATATCTGTTGTCATTTCTCTTTAAGACATTGCTATGCAACAGACAACATGGAAGGAAGGGAGGAAGGGAGGAAGGGAGGAAGGGAGGAAGGAAGGAAGGAAGGGAGGAAGGAAGGAAGGA
>WBMY01013084.1:629549-648925 GCA_013397315.1 Donacobius atricapilla | reverse complement strand
GAAAGAAAGAAAGGAAGGAAGGAAGGAAGGAAGGAACGAAGGAAGGAAGGAAGGAAGGAAGGAAGGAAGGAAGGAAGGAAGGAAGGAAGGAAGGAAGGAAACGGGTAAAGGAAATTAAACCAAATGTTCTGGGAACATTTTTAGATGATATTTCCATTATCTTTAACAGACACTCCTCAATAGTGAGTAATCAGAGCAAACTCAGGCAACAAAACCTTATTCCACACATTAAGGTACAGTTTCCTGACAACGAGATATGCTTGTACATGTTACAGTAGAGTAACAGGCTCTAGGTGATCAGTTCTGCACACCAAAGTCTGAAGCGATACCAGCACAACCAGCTCTTTTCAGTGCAGGCCTTTTTGCACTTTTAAAGACATTTTCCTCTGGCTGGCAGATGTGAGCAGCTTTGTTAGCTCATTACGCAGTTCTGCATCAGTAGCTGGTCATTTGCATAAACAAATGGCATCTAGTATGACCTTGTTTCTGTAGAGTCTCTAGATTTTTTTATTATTATTGTTTAGTGGAGGGGTTCAGGGGTTGTTACTACATCCTTATTCACTTCCACACAATTCTTTTTCCAAGGTCCTTGATGTGTTATTGGTATGGGATAGAATTCTTTTTCTTTGCAAGTTTTAAGAAATTTTTGCACTCGATACATTAATTATTTCTGCTTTTAGAAATACAAAGCAACAGCATTATCATTAGTATTTTTCTATCATTCCAATACTTAATTTAAACTTCTTTTAAATTAAAAGTCTACTAAATTGTTAATTTCTATGTCCTTGAGTAGTTTGATAGTTTTTGGATTATTATATGTCAGCTGGTAAAGCTGACAACTCAGAGTCCTTCCTGGGAAAAGCAGGAAAGGAAAAACTTTGCCATGTCGAAGCACTGTGAGAAAAATTGTCAGCTTAAATGGGTAACATTGATGGAGAATAATTGAACAGTCCTAGAGTCCAGCTAACAAAGGAGCCACCAGATACTGCAGTTTGTGCAACAGGCTCTGGGTTCTGCTTTGGAAGTTTCTGGAAACTCTGAGTACAAGGTCCAGGATCATTGGAATATACCAGGAAAACCTGCGAAACTTGAAAGGGTGCCTGATGCTGCTAAGTGTTGATGTGGTAGGGGGACCTACACGAAAATGGGCCAGAGGGAGCTCCAGCACCTCCTAACAGACTCAATCTGACCTCAGCCCAGGGTGACTGGAGCCTTCCTTGCATCTGAGTGCTTTAATAGGGAGGGTCAAGTACTCTTTAAGCCAGTGCTCAGGTGATGCCTACATGAAAGTCAGATCCAGAGCATAGCCAGCAACCCAGGCATTTGATTTTACTAGAATATTACAAAGGGTTCTGTATATCTCTACACATAAATTCCAAGCTGGCAGATGCAAGTAAATTCTCATAAAAAAAAAAAATTATACTAGAATGCTCACTGTGCTTAGCCCATGGTAAATAATCCTGCTTCTTATCTAATATAGCCAGTGTTAAGAGGGTACATTGATTTTGCACGGTTCAGAGTGTGCTCTGTCAGCAAATATGCAAGACATGTTTAAGAGTTATGATTTGTTTCAAAAAGTCTTGTTTGAAGACATTCATTTTGAAGTAAATCTTACAGCTTTATGCTATTTTATATACAGAGTATTACATTTTTTGGTACTTCTTTCCATTACAGGAATGACATCATATCAGCTATTGAAAAGCATTTGTTTTCTGTATCATACAATCTTTTATATAATGGTCTATTTTTTTTTTTCATGATTCCTAAATAATGAACAGAAACAGATTCATCATTTACTTTAGTACACACATAGTTTCATCATACTTTCAAGAAAATATGAAAGTTCTGAAAGCGGAGAAAGGTGATTCCTGGATACTTCATAAGTTTTTGCAAAAAGGTGTTACAACTTCTAGTTCTTTCCCTGCAAACAAAAGTGTGATAGCAAATTCTAATTGATACTGGATAATTCATTAGCTGAATTTGAATTATCAAATATTATAATTAATAATGATATTCTTATATAATATCATTATCAATTTGAATTGATACAGGATGATTAATTTGCTGTGAATCAATGTATCTTATTGTAGAATTTTAATGTTCAAAATGTACAACTAATACATTTTTCCTATGTCCTAAATTCTCGTATGATTTAGAAAAAATATGGTTGTATTAAGAAACAGATTCACTAAGAATGTGAGTGGTGAACATAAAAAAAAAAGGAAAAATATAAAGACACCCTAAAATTGTGATTTTATGTAAGTCAACACTGCAGAATTATAATCACATTCTGTGGGTACAGTATTGGATAAAGAATATGGAAAAGCTTTTCAGTAAATGGATACAATCCTTGCTTGAGCATAACTTGACAATGGATTATTTTGCAAGGGTGGGGTTCACAGAATTCAATTACTATACACTAAAGTTAATTATAAATGCAAGTCTAATGTTTAAACTTCTAAAGATCCTTGGATTAAAACAAATGGTAAAAGAAAAATGTTAAAAAATGATTTCTAGCTTGAGTCTTTTATGTAGGTAGTCTAGTAATATTTTTCAAGGTGATTTGCATCTGAATATTGTTTTATCAGTGTTGCTACTCGGCCCAGCAACACAAAATATTTAGGCAATGTTCTAAATTATAAAGCAACTCTGTCTCTCTTTAACCATGTCCTGTGCACACTGGCTGAAATTGTTCGAGGTTATTCAGCTGAGAAACATTTTGAAAGTCACCCCCTGAAGAAAATATTGTTTTTATCTTCCACCAAACATCCCATTCCTAGCTGTTGCAAAATTCCTTTACTACTTTCGGCAAATTCAAGGGGTTAAGGATAAAATATTATAGATTAAAACACTGATATTTTCTCTCTTAATATGTTGTTTGACTGAGTTTTTCTATTTTGCGTACCAAAGTGACACAAACTTATCTAGCCTTCTCCAAGTTTCCTAAGTTCAAGCTGAATGCTTTTAATATATGTTCATCTAAAGATATTCCATTCTGTTTCACTATAACAACATTTTCTTATCAGTCTTCTGAAAACTGCATTTCAGAAAGCTCATGTAAAAGACATATTACTTATATGAAAACCCATACTAAATCCCTTTAATTCTGAATGTTGTTTTTAGTTACCCAAATGAACAAAACTTCAATTTTTTTTTTTTTTTTTTAATTTCAGGTATCATACAGACATACACATATATTAAAAAAAAAAACAACACATGTTTTTACATACAAGTATGCATTTGTATTGGGTCTAGCTGAGATGCTATCCCCCACAGCAGCCCTCACAGCGCTGGGCTTTCCATTGGTAGCTAGAAAGGTGTTGATAACATGCCAGCCTTTTGGCTACTGCTGAGCATCAGCTCTGTCTCTCCGAAGTTCACCTCACTGCTAGGTTAGGGGTGGGCAAGATCTTGGGAGAAGACACAGCCAGGACAGCTGATTTAAACTCACCAAGAGGATATTCCATGCTTTATGGCATCTGCTCAGATATAAAAGCTTAGAAAAGAGGAGGAGGGGCGGGGGGGGAGTGTTTGTTGTTTATAATGTTTTCCTTCAAGAACAAGTGCTATGTGTGCTGAAGCCTGACTCACTGGTAAATGGACAGGTATTACTTGCTGAACAGTATACAGCTTCTGTATTCTTTTGTATTCTTCCTCTGTTCTAGCAAAATGCCTTTGTCTTGAACTAAAAGTTAGGGGTTTTCTTGTATCTTATTTTCTCCCCCATCCCAGTCGAGAAGAGCAGTGATAGAGTGGTTTGGTGAGCACCTGTCAACCAGACAACTCGCCACAACATTTTGATAAATACACATATAATTTAAAATATTTTTGGGGAATAAATGCAAAAAAATAATGGCTGAAAAAATAATAATTATATAATAGTAGAACTTTTAAACTTTGACATTGGTTTTCATTTCACCTTGTGCAGTCAGTTGTAAAATTATGGACTTATTAACCACAGAGTAACACAAAAACTCCCCAAATGCATTAACAGTAGAGTGGACATTTCATAAATATATATGCTTGAAAATCAGGGCCATAAATAAATCATCATCCAAGAAAAAATAAAATACTTATGCCAGTAAAGTTATTTTATGGATTGATTATAAAGTCTATATATGTAGAAGAATCATAGCAATCTCTGGTAAAGGATATATTTTATTCATTGATGATATACTGTCAAATGGAAATATTTTAATTTATGGTTGTCCATGCAACTGTTTTTTTCCATAGCCATAGACATGTTTTTATTCAGTTTTTGTTTGGTTGTTTTGTTTTTCAGCATCTCAAAAGATAATTAGGACAAATAAAATATATTACAGTAGACTGAAAAAATTAATGCTATTACATTTATCAGAGCCAGTGTTTAAGACCTTGAGAATTCTAAATACAAGGCAGCAGCAAAAGTGATCTGCAAAATACAAAGCAGTACTGAATGTTTTAATCTCATGTTTTTAATTTGACCTCATTATCTGTAAATGTGCAAGTAAATCTAAATGCTGCTCTGATGCACAAGAAATGCATTCATATTTCATTTAAAGCAATATTTCCCCACCAAACAGCTCCTTTATTAATAATGCATAGGTTCACTAACTCATCAAAGTTTGTAGTATTATAAGCTCTTTCAGCTGTGCTAGTTGAAAAAACTTTATACGCAAGTGTTTTGTCTTGCTGATATATCAGCTGGTCACTCCTGTTGCATTTTATACAATTCTGGGCCAAAAGGGAACACACTTTCAAAAAGCCCCAAGAAGAGACAGAAGAGAAGTGTGTACTTGATATATTCACTTAAGGAATAAATCATAGAATTTGTGCATTAGAAAAAAAAAAAGTCTTACTCTCTATACTTTAAAATGTCAATATTTAGGAATTATTCCATTACTACCATAATACTTCTGAATATTTAATGTCAGTATTAGATAGTGATAGATAACTTTAAATATATTTCCATTATAATTATTTACCCTAGGACTTTTGGTACGTGCCAAGTTCTAACCCTGTTTTTGCAAGATTTTTTTTTTTTTAATTCATTTTACCTGGGGAAGAAGGAGTGTTTAAAAGCAGTAACTTGTACCTACTTCGTTTTAGACACAGGCATCATAAAGCAGAAGCATTGTATCATTTTTTGTGGCGAGGAGATGAACTGTATGTATAAAATGAAATTATATTCTTTAGTCTTGGCATATTGAGTCTAAGAACAATTTATGTTCATAGGCAACTGGACAAATAATTATTCTTCTTTTACCAAAAATAATTTACTGTACTGGTCAAACCCAAGAAATTTAAAGGGAAAAAAAAAAAGCACAAGCTGAATACATTTGCAAAACCCCTTCTTTCTGTATGAAACTTGACACACCTTTTACTTTGCTACACTATGCTACAAATGTAGACCCCTGTCTGTAATGCTAATAGGTAAAACTCTGGGCTAATAAACAAGATACTCAAGGCTTCAAATGCTCTGCACATTCACAGTCTCTCACCTTGCAGTCGCAAATACCAGTTGTAACAAAAAGAAATCGCTGTGAATTGTTGTCCTGTAGGTAAGCACTTGCCATTTATTACCACCAGTGCTGTAAAATAGACTGTGACCCCACATTTTTGTGGCAATGGTTTCGCACAATTTAAAGTACTGTGGGAAAAGTTGTCTTTTATTCATGTGGAGGGGAAAAAAAGGTCTGATATCTAATCAAGGTGCTTCATAAGTTCCACAGATAGCAAATTTTCACCACAGAAATTTTGTTAAGTTTAAAATACATGGTAGCTCTCAGTCATTAACACTTAAGAAACCGTAACATTGACATAAGAGTAAAGCTAAATTCAGAATGCTCTTTTAGCTGTTTCTCTATGTAAAATGGTAATTGATTTTTTCATGGGCAGGCTTTGCACTATTTCTATAATAAAGAAGATTAAAAGTTTCCATGCTACATTTGAGGACTCCAACACAATAGGAAAGACAGCAAGGGAACAAGGAGACAGGATGAAGAAATGAAAGTTTTTAGAACAGGAATTTGTAGAAATATGAGGATTAGTAGCTAGAAGGGACAGATAGACTCCAAACAATGGTCGTGGCACAAAGGTTTTTATGGTACCTGATGAATTGCCTCATCCTAAAAATCTCTAGTTGCATCACAGAATATTTGAAGATAAAAATTCTGGACATTTGCTATAGAAAAATCACCCAGGTACCATACTTTTCCTTGATGTCCACATGATAAAGTAAACCTGCAGCTGTTCAAATATAAGACATTAATTTGGATTTCTTTGGAAGCCTCTTGGACCTCAATGGCAAAAGACCTATTTATGAAAAAACAAAATCCCGTCTGTATGCCAACTCCATTTAAGCTTGCAGACCTTTCTTTGTAAAAAATCACAGAATCCCAGAATAATTAGGGTGGGAAGCAACCTCTGAAGATGATCCAGTCTGACCCACTTTCCAAGGCAGGGTCACATAGAAGAAGTGACACAGGAACTTGTCCAGGTGGGTTTTGAATGTCTCCAGAAAGGGACACTCCATGACTGGGAAACCTATTCCAGTGCTCTTCCATTTCATCTGAACATAAAGCAGTTCTTCCTCATATTGAGATGGAATTTATGGTTTATGAGTATTGTTCCTCAACCTGTCATGAAATTTTTTGCTTGTGTTTTAATACTGTTAGTGTTCACCTCCTTCTGAGCTCTGTGTGCCCCAGTTTTGCAGACCTCTTTTTGCAGATTAGGTAGGGTCTCACAGGTTTAGTTCATAATAAGAGAGCTGATATTAATTTTCATCTAGATGTTACTGACAACCTAATTGCACTTGCTCATCTCACAGGACTGCCTATAGTTGCTTGTGCCTTGCTCCTCATTTGTCTTTTCCATACATCAGGATATGGTGGATTTGGTTTTACCAAACCTTTCATGGCAAGTATCATTTTCTTGACTGTGCTAATATATGAAACAAGCAAAAAGAGATTGTCCAAAGAAAATTCTGCTCATGATTGTGTATCCTCTTTCTCAGTTTTAAATTAATGTATCAAGCTATTTCCTGCAAAGGATATATTATATTCTTGAACTAGCTGATTTAAATATTTAAAATCCTTGCAAACTTTGAATGTAATAGACTTTTGTTTGATCTTTCTTTACTATTCTATATAAAGCTATAACAGGATGTCCTTTCTCACTAATATACCATTAGTTATTTGTAGTTTATTACATTGAACAATTATTTGTATATGAAGTAAAGACACAGGGGTGCAGAAAATGTCTCTATGGCTTTGCAGGTGCCCCACGCTCTGGCAGCAGGGGGTTTGCTGCACAAGACTTTGTGAGGACAGGCTGGGGTTTCCCTGAACCTTACATAGCCAGTTGCAGCTTGGTCCAACAAACCACAGGGCACAGCTGAGCCCCATGGGGAATGACTTCTGAGAAAGTGCAACTTCTTTAGAGCAAAAAACTTCCTAAAATTAATCAGTAAGTGATTTCCCTCTCTTTGTCTCAGCTCATGAGCTCAGTTGAGGAGGGAAAGAGAAAGGCTGAATGGACATCTTTGAGAGATGGACAAGGTCAACTCACCACAATATTGTAGTATAAACATGGATGATGAAGCTTCAGATTAATGAAATATGTCTTCCCTCTAAAATAAGACATCTGTACAAACACTCTCAATAACAGTAGTACCAGGTATAGGAGACCCTGCATGAGACTTCTTCCCATGGACTAATCTAATGCATTGCTAGAAACTCATCTTAGCAATGAAACAAAAATTTCTAAATGAAAATATTTAGAATGTTTCCAGCACAATAACTGAATTTCCCCTTCTGTATGCTTGCGACTCACAGCACAGTTAACACTATTCAAGGAGGAAAGAACCCCAGAAGAATACTTTTCATCTAAAAACACCCTTACACCTATTTTTTTATAATCCACTAGGAAAATCAGTGTGCTAAAAGACTTTTGTCTTTTATGTAATTATCCACAAAGCAAATTCAGTTAGTGAAACAAAGGTGGCTATATAATGTTATGAGATTCTTTTTTTCGGGTATTTTATTGATAGACTTGAAAATCGTAATGAATTACCAGTCACTTTCCTTATTCGCTGCTTGACTTCAAAATCATTAGAGAACATTTTTTTTTCATTCTAATCATGGTCTATCATTCATCTTTTACATTTTATGGAGGAAATGCTCTTCCAAATGCTTCAAGAAGTCCTCTCTTTGAACTGTGAAGTAAAGGAATACCTAAGAATGCACTATGCCTCTTTTTTCCCAATGATATATAATGATTACAGAAAAATGTGAAAGCAAAAGGAGCCACTGATCTATAATAGTCTTTCCTTGAGACAGATAAATGAGCAGCAGCTTTCCCTTTGTCCCATATATATCTGTTCTCTACTGTGTTGTCACCTACTGTTCAAGTACTTCTGTAAACCCCCAATACAGTCTGTCTGTTTATACCTTCAGGTTACAAGTGATTGGCTGAGTGCCTCGACAGTGACGCCACTAGGATTCTTTCCTGCAACACACTTGTTTCCGCTGCGGGAGGAATGCTTAAAGGTTGCCAAAAGGCAGTGGATTTTAACCTTGATTTCAGAGGAGCACCACACTTGTTACATTTCTGCACACATATGCTGTAAACAAGATTAAAAAATAGTTAGGTATCTGGAGTTTAACCGTTCCTTATTGAAAAGGAAACAGAAGTATTTCAAAAATTGCCACAGTTTCAGTCACATAAAAAAACCAACTATGAGGCACAATGCACCACATTCTGTAATTAATATATCCCAAGTATTTAAAATATCAATCACTTCTCTCAGTAAAATATTACTTATTTATGTGCAAGAGACTTTTTTTAAAAAACAAAGATGCCCCTTAATGAGTATAATTGTTGAAATTCAAAAGCCTTCCCAGACATTTTTTAAAAAATTCCTTGCTTACACTGAGTGGAAATGAATTTTTTCCTGTTCTATAACAGTGTCAGTAAACCAAATGTCACTCAAACCATTCCAAAAATAGCTCAAGATCTCAGTGTGAATTTAATTCTCTTATTCTTACCCAAAGATTAGCCTCTGCTGCTTAAGTTCTCTCCTTTTCATCTTCCTTTTTTTTTAATCACCATTCTTTTGTTTTTTTCTTCCCTCCAGTTCTTTTTGAATTGAGAAGCTGTGACCTTTGAAAAGAAAGCTTCTCTGTCTTTCAAAATATGCTAATAATACATGATTGGAGAAAGTTTCCCCTAGTAATGCAGTGCTGAAAGTGTTACTGATAGTATTATACAATTCAAGGTTGAATTTAAAATTATTTACATGATTCTTGGATGCAATTTCCTTTAAAAAGTAAAAAAAACCCTTTAAAATAAATGAAGAAATCATACCAGAGCATGATATTTTATTTGGAAATGGTACTCAGAGAGAAATGCATTTTCTTAAAGTGCCTTCTCTGTCAGAAAATTTATATGGGATCTCATGACTTTGCAATCAGTTACAGCTGTAGGTGAGACTATGCCAAACAAGAAACAAAACCAAAAGCATATTTCTGTCCCTCTCTTCTTGTTTTATCTTCATATAGTCCTATTTTCCCTCAACCTCTTCTTCTGTCATGCTCTCACACCCTGGGGTAATAATTCTTCTCATGTATAATACTAATGCATCTCTGAATTCCCTATCAGCAAATAGCTTTCCTCCCTACTGATTCAACCATTCTGCTTCTCTCTCAGATAACACAGTTCTCCTTACACCCACTTCTTATTCACACTCTCATTTGTCCCACAATTTCTCTATCGTCTATAATTTAATTCACTCCTCACGCTCCTGAAGCTTAAAGGAAAGGGAATAAATCATGAAGAAATGTCTCATTTTTCAGGTCTGTGCTCGTGGGTCCATCACCTGAAGCAGTACAAGTTCAGGTCAGTTCTGTCCATGGTTGTTTACTTCTTTGGAGGCTCAGAGTTCTTCAGCAAATGGAAACTGTGTGTCCTCTCTGGATGAAATGAAACAGCTTCAGAGTTCAGCAGTAAACCTTTAAGAGGTCTCTCCTGAACGCATATCAATAATGTAATTGGATTTGAAATTCGTGATGGCAGTGCAGTCTGGCATTTTTTTTTCTTTTTCCTGATAAACAGAAGTGGCAGAAAGCTGAAAAACTGTTTACTGACACCTTGTCCAAAATTATAGACATATTACTGTCTCTTAACAAGAAGCATTCTTAACCCCTCTTTTTCACACAAACTTTTTTCTTCTTTTCTTTTTTTTTCCTTTTTTTTTTTTTTTCAATTTTCCCCTCTATATACATTTTTCTGTAGCCTGTGGATTCTTTCATGACAAAATTTGTAATCAAAGTGGTGCAGCATGCACAATTCACTCCAAATATCTAAAGTTTAGCAAAATTTTCAAGAACTGGGAACAGCTTTAGAACAAGAAGCCTTAGCCAGCATTAGCCTGCACTCGATATGTAAGTATCTGTCCAAACTATAATTACAACTTTTAGCATGTAAATTTTATATGAAACACCATCAGGAGCTATGACCTTCTGGAGACCTTTTTTAAAATCCAATTATTTCCATACTGTGCCCTTCACATACCCACAAATATGACTAAGTATTCTATTTTGAGCACTCCTATATTAGCCAGGGTCAAAATGTGTATCAAGAAAAGCCATTTGTAATATCAAATGCTGGTCTACACATTGCAGAGAATATTTTGGACAGAAAGGAATCATGTGCCTGCAACTAACATTTTGCATTTTTTTTTCAATTGTTAGCTGAATTCATTGGCCCCAGAAGTATTCTGACACATGACAAGTGTAATGATCTAGGAAAATTGAAAAGTGTGATACTGATTAGTCAAATGAAAAAACATATCTCTACTCTGCATGAATCATTGCAAAAAGGTTTGATAATGTATTTGAAGCATTATTTAGTGGCAGAAATGGACATTTAGAAGGATAAAAATAGAAGAAAAAGCAGAGGTCATATTTTTATAAAAGTAATAATAAGTTTCCTACTGAAGCAATAATAATGGAAATAAATATTCCATTTTGAAATCTCATTGAAGTGGACAACTCTTTCATTGAAGGATGATGAAAATTATATTTATACTAAAGAGGCTGTAAGTTTAAAACATTAAAATGAATTTTTTTAACTTTAATGAACATTAAAATGTGGCAATTTTTATTAACACTTTATTAATAACCTCAACATCTTTTTCCACTCCTTCTGTCTGTAGTTCAGTTTCTAACTAGCTACCTGCAGTGAACTAGCTGAAAAATAAGAAAAAGTAATTGGGCATTTTGTGAAGAATGGAAGGATACAGCTATTATCAAACACTCTGTCCAGTTTCCCCAATTGCAGACAACACAATAGCAAACTTTTCTTTCTTGTTTCTAGGAGGCTGATGGAAAGAGCAATAAAGAAAAAGATAGGATAGGGAGCATAACTTGTATGAAGTTATATCTTGAAAAATAAATGGTGTGTAAAAGATCCAATAATTTAGGAAAAACAATTTTTTAAATGCAAGAGGGACAAAATCTACATGATCAATGAATCAGTTTTGGATAATGTAAGGCCATATAAGCTTTTAAAATTATTAAAACATGACAAGGCCATGTCACCATCAGTAAGCTATGTCTTTATTAATTACATGAATTTATCTTTGAACCCCATTAGTACCTTAAGTCTACCATTTTCTGTTGTCAATTCACCTTCTGTGAGATTGGGAATAATTCTGTAGCAAATGCATTAACTTTATTGCCACATTTAGATTTTGCCTTCCAGCTTCAGATGAATATTACCTAAGCAACTCTGTGAGGAAATGTTTCTTTTGAAACTTGCAGCTCTGTAAGCACTATTTTTGACAGTGTTGTTGCATTCAAAGTACTGAAAGTGTATTGCTGTTTCAGAAATAGTTATTTAGCACATATTTCCACAGAGTTGCTTTATTATGGCAGGAGGACAGATAAAAGAAAAGCTAGGGGTGCAGAATCTAGACATTCCCACAACTCATTATCTTGCAAATACATGGATTGCCACAGCACGAAAGCAGTGACTGTATTCAAGAACAGCCAACAAATCTCTCACAGTGAATAGTTACTGTGAGAGGCTTGACATGAAGAAAGTTGAAAGCGACTTTTGTGCTGCTCAAAGACTCACTCAGGCATGTAGGGGGTGAAGCTTCATCTCTCCAGTTTAGTAAACTGGTTCATTTTAATTAAGCAATAAGATATGGTAAGGAATAAACTGTACAGCATTAATTCATAGTTAGTGTACCACTGTTAACCATGAGGCTGAAGGATGTCACCCTGGCATCAACAAGGCATGAATTACCTCCACTGAGAGTTCATTTTGGAGTGTCTTATGGCCACACTAAAAAATGTTGCTATTAAAAAATGTTGGTTTTAATTAAAATTGTGTACAAATACAGTTTTGTTTTAAGCAACTCTTAAATTTTTCAAGTTTTTAAATTATGTCCCTTTATTTATCAATGAAGGATTTTGCCTCACCCTGCACACTACTCATTTGCAATGAAATAAGTGACAATGGGGGAAGGGAATAGTTAGGGTTTTTTTCTGTTTGGCTGTGCCTGAAACTTCATCTCTTTTCTGAAGGGATGGTATGCAGATTCATCAAAAGTATATTAAAAAATATAAATTCAGTTATTAAAAAATAGTTTAGATTAAATTCAGAAGCTGAAAATAGCTAGTGCTGAACAGGTCAGATCCTTTTTTCCTATTTTGTTGCTGTAAATATTGAGTACATCCCTTGCAATTCAGCAGAATAAGTCCACTTAATTCAAAGAGCTGCTTTACATTTAAGTAACAGAATATTCTGTTCTAATGACTGTCGCTAGAACATGATTAAATTTGCAGAGCATTTACCCACTTTGTGTCTCTTCAACTATTGGAGATTTCATGTGAGTGGAACCACCATTTTTAAATGTAGAAATTCCTACAAAGTCTCCCACCATACCCACTCTGAGTTACATCTCACCCAGTTTGGCAGTGCTGCAGTCCCATCATCATGGGAGAAAAATGAACATTGACATTTAATAAGGTAGTAAAAGATATAACATCCTTGATATTCTTTCAACAAAATCCTTATTTTTTATTTTAAAATATACACGTTCTTTATTAAAACTAGAAATTTAGTATTGATTAATGATGCTGAGGGATGGACAAAAGCATACTAATAGGACAAAAAACACGTTTAGTAAAACATTAAATAGCTTTCATCCATTCTTACAGGTTCTGTGCTAATTATCATTCCTTTCATTACTGTTCTTCTTTTCCCTCTGTCACTTTTAACATGGTTAGTACCAATGAAAGAACTCCTGCCTTATTTTCCATTTTGAAGAGAGCATGTTAGCACTGAGACAGGTTCTAATAATGCAAGTTGGCAACATGTTCTGTGCATATTATCATCAAACGTCAACTTCTGTCATAATATGAGACCAAATGTATGGAATATCCTGCATTTGGAGCACACTGTATGATTAGATTTCTTTATGCTGGTGAAAACCAATTAACAACACAATAGGATATGATACAATACAGCTGCCTCATCTCGTAACAAAGTAATTATTGCATCTTTTCCAAATGTTAATTCAGGATTTTCTTTTCTACATGGTATATGAAGGAAAGTAATTGTCAGCGTTAAGATGCTATGTTTGCCAAAAGTGCTCTTTGGTAAGCAGTAATTCAGCAAGCAAATAAATTTTCATATATAAATAGTTGACGGAATGACCATGTGAAATAGGTGAATTTTATAATTCATGAATAATTAATATCTGTGAATATATTAATGGTAATAGTTTTCTTTAAAGAACTATTTTTTGAGATACTTAAGAAAATAGGTATTTTATAGATATATATATTTTTATCATCAAAATGTAGAAAACGGTACAGAACTGCAGCAATGTCTGCTGGAAATACCAAGGTTTTGTATGGCCAGAAAATGACATGTTGTTTCAGGAAGTCTTGGAGGTTAAGTAATTAATTTTATCTTCACAGAAGACAGCAGTAAATAGGAGTTGGAACTTCATTAATGTAAGACCTTGCCTGTGATCACCTGGGCTGGAAGCGTCACTCAACAATAGAGCTTGCCTTCAAACTACAAGTTTGATCTGTTGACTTAGTTTTAAACTAAACACTGGATCTTAACTTAGCCACAAATACACTGGACTTTTAAATAATTAAACAGCCTCTCAGGGAAGAGGGAGGATATTAATATTTTGTTCTGTCTTCTTTGAAACTTTGACAAGAATCAACAATTACTAAATAGCTCAGAAATGGTCTAAAGTTAAACTGGCTTCACATGGTGCTTAACAACATAGATTTTTCATCAAATTCTTCTCATTCTAAATTGATAATTAAAAAAACACACAAAAAACTATTAGGTTTCCTTTTTATACTTAAACACACAGTACAGTAAAAGAACTCAATACGTGTCAATTGTCTGATTCTCACACAGTCAACACACTAATGTTGATATTTGCTTTTTGTCATAAGCAGAATACAAGTTCCCTTTCTAGGTCAACCTCAAAATTACTGATCAGACTCTGATTTTCACATTTCTGAAAGTAGAAAGTTACAAGTCGGTAGACTTGTATTCCACCTATAGAAGAAGCAATAACACTGAATAGTAGTGTAGGCTGGACAGTGAATAACTTGGAAATCATTTCCCTCGTGGTGGTTGGTCAATGTTAGAAGAGATAACTTAAAGATGTTTTGTGGCAATATTGACATACACCAAAGCTCATGTTTGACACATTCAAGTTTATAAGGAATTAATTTTTTTACAGATTATACTGATAGAAAAAATTGTATCAGCTTACAATTTCAAATGGAGTAGTTTATTTTAAAAGATAAACAAAAATATTTTGGTTTGAGCTACCATCTAAGTATGTTTCTTAAAGAAGGTATATAAGCAGGTAGATAAGTAATAGCTAAATGTGTTGAACATAATAACATTTCCTTTATCCTGGTTTTTTGAGTCATTCCAGGGTCTAGAAGGTTAACAGTTATAAGAAAAAATTATGAAGAAATAATTTGCAATAAGTATGTTTGAAGAACAGGTTAATAATCTCTAGATAAGCCTACTATACTACTTCATATCTCATTCTAAGTTTTTTTTAATCAAATTCATTTGCCAGTGTCACTAACATAAAGGCAGAACAGTTTTGAGTAGAATATTTTTGTGCCATTATCACAACAAATCTATGATAGTTACATCAGCTGTATCTCTGGTCTTCTAACTTTTTGAATTTTTAATGAGCTTGACTGTTGCTCAGGCAATTTGTTTTGTCATAAGGGGGCTTGACTTGGTTTCCTTGTTTGAGAAGCATAACACTGTGAAGAAAAAAACCCACATTGTTTTCATTGATAGCCAGCCTCATTCTGACAGCAAATAGATATTTGAATATATGACCTTCTCTTTGCTTTCTATGGTCATCTTATGATTGACATAGGATAAAATGTTTATGGAATATTACATTAATCATAATTTGTGGGAGAAAGAAGAGAAAAGTAGGAGGAAAGGTAGACCTGGAAGCAAGATAAACCCTTCAGATTTATGAAGCCGTCATGTGAATTTTAATAAAAGTTCAGAGAGTCTAATGTGGCAGAGAGTCTTCACAGACAAATTGCAAATGTATGCGGCATGGTACACTTCTGCAAGGCTGTGGAATAGCCACATTAACATCCCAACATCTTTAAAATAAAAGATCTGCAAAATTATTCACTTGCCATGCATATTGAATATTAATGACATTTAATACTGCACTTTATTAACCTTTTACATTAGTGGTCAAAAATGAAACATGCTAGAAACAAATGCATGACAGAAGGGAAAAATGTTTCTGACGGCTATTGGGCTCCATTTGACAGTTAATAAAAACCATCAAGTCCGTATTATGTTAGATTAACCAAGATCTGGATTCTACTTGACAAGTCATTATTATTAAAGGCAAGTGGAGGGTATTTTCAAATACACCCTGGAGTGATGCATGTTAAAATATGTATGGCAAACCCTTGAATGTCAAGGACGTTTTGTACAGTGTGTAATGGAAAACTGCATGTAATGTGCAGTTTGGGAACTATTTTATGTACCTCTGAAGACCTTCAAGCACTACAATGAATGTTTTATTGAAAGCTGTCATACTCGGTCCTGGGACCAGCTGTATTGCAGATATTTATGAACAGTCGTCAGTTCAGCAGCTCAGTGCTCCCACTAAAGAAGGAAAATAACAGAATGGCCCATCTTTGCTTGTCTGTTTTCTCCTCGCTTCTTCACCTGTGTTATTCTAACATACTAATTTAGGACTTAATTTTCTTTTTAAATACACCAAAAGCCATCTAATTTTGGTCTCAGTGTTGTACAAGGATTTTATTTTCCAAAAGTTCACCTGTTTTCTATTCCATCTCCAGGTTTTGTTCTGTTGAAGAGAGTTATTTTTATTTTAATACTCCTTTGCACTGTTTTAAGACAAGTTAGGATTTAGGGATATATTTATTGGGAAATCTAATATGAAATACAAATTCTATTTCCAGTAGTATAGGANGTTCTGTTTTAGCAAAGAAAGAGCATTACATCAAATGTAACTGTTTTCTATATACAGAAAGTAATTTTGCAACACACACTGTCCTATGATGTGCCCGGTGCCTCTGAATCTCCCTTTTTATTATAAAAGTAATGTAATAACAATGAAAAAAAATATCCACAAATGGTTTTCCACATCAAAGAAATATTTGATGCAAATTTTTATATTTCTTGGTTTCCTTTCTTAAGTCCAAGTGTTTTGAGCTTTATCGGTCTTCAGGTCACTGTGATCTTCCAATATTTATCAGGAGAGGATTCTCATTTTTGAATAAACCTTTGTACTTTTTGTTACCAAATATCATCACTTTGTATTTGGTCAGGACTTGTTGAAATTTAAAAAGTGATGAGCAAAAAAAATGCCATAGGTGCAAGTGGTAAGGAATTAAGTGCAGCTGGTGACTTTGAGGCTATATGTCTGCTAGAAGGAATAAACGGGGCAAGGCAGAGCACAGAAAAGTGCTTCCTCCGCATGAAAAATGTGAGATAATAATGACGATTTTTCAATATGTCCACAGCTAATTCTTTCTTTTATCCCACCTTTTATCATGTCTAGAGATGGACCATGAAAAGGACATTAATATTATTCTCTCCTGTATATGGTAATGTCATCCTATCAAAATGCAGATAATTTCCTGTAATTTGCCACAAATTTTGCAAAGCTGTAATAGAAAACTTATTGAACTCTGTTTTTATCATGAAAAGACGATCTTACCTTTGTAATGGGATGCTAGTTTTAAAAATTTCCAATTTTATATACTCACTATTGTGGTAACAGAACAATTCCCTTACCTTTTATTCAGTTTCACAAAAATCCTTTGTATGATGCAACTTATACAAATATAAAAAGTACCACACTGAATGTCAACTCTTCTTGACTCAATTTACTAATTGAAATTTAATTTCTTACATAAAAGACTACCACATTTATTCATTAGCTAGTAGAAAATGATATAACATTTTGGGAATGTGCTTGTGACAATTTAACGCCACGTAAAAGTGCAAAGTTTTATTGTACTTCATACACAGTTATAGACGTATTGTGAATCCTGGGGAATAGGAAGTTTAGATTCTCTGTGTAAGCCTCGTAGAACCAAATTTCTTAATGGATGCAGAAGGCTCTTAAACATAATCCCAGCTTTAGCAGGGAGTTGAACTTGATGGTCTCAGTAGCCCCTCCCAGCTCTACACACTCTGTATGAGTCTGTATTATAACCCAGTGCTAATAACTTTCAGTGAGACCTGACATTGCTGTTGTCCAGATCTAGAAATGAACTAAAGGCTGCACACTTAGGAATGGCGGACACTTAGTCTTCCTATTCTTATCTGATTTCCAGTTTTAANAGGGTCTAGAAGGTTAACAGTTATAAGAAAAAATTATGAAGAAATAATTTGCAATAAGTATGTTTGAAGAACAGGTTAATAATCTCTAGATAAGCCTACTATACTACTTCATATCTCATTCTAAGTTTTTTTTAATCAAATTCATTTGCCAGTGTCACTAACATAAAGGCAGAACAGTTTTGAGTAGAATATTTTTGTGCCATTATCACAACAAATCTATGATAGTTACATCAGCTGTATCTCTGGTCTTCTAACTTTTTGAATTTTTAATGAGCTTGACTGTTGCTCAGGCAATTTGTTTTGTCATAAGGGGGCTTGACTTGGTTTCCTTGTTTGAGAAGCATAACACTGTGAAGAAAAAAACCCACATTGTTTTCATTGATAGCCAGCCTCATTCTGACAGCAAATAGATATTTGAATATATGACCTTCTCTTTGCTTTCTATGGTCATCTTATGATTGACATAGGATAAAATGTTTATGGAATATTACATTAATCATAATTTGTGGGAGAAAGAAGAGAAAAGTAGGAGGGAAGGTAGACCTGGAAGCAAGATAAACCCTTCAGATTTATGAAGCCGTCATGTGAATTTTAATAAAAGTTCAGAGAGTCTAATGTGGCAGAGAGTCTTCACAGACAAATTGCAAATGTATGCGGCATGGTACACTTCTGCAAGGCTGTGGAATAGCCACATTAACATCCCAACATCTTTAAAATAAAAGATCTGCAAAATTATTCACTTGCCATGCATATTGAATATTAATGACATTTAATACTGCACTTTATTAACCTTTTACATTAGTGGTCAAAAATGAAACATGCTAGAAACAAATGCATGACAGAAGGGAAAAATGTTTCTGACGGCTATTGGGCTCCATTTGACAGTTAATAAAAACCATCAAGTCCGTATTATGTTAGATTAACCAAGATCTGGATTCTACTTGACAAGTCATTATTATTAAAGGCAAGTGGAGGGTATTTTCAAATACACCCTGGAGTGATGCATGTTAAAATATGTATGGCAAACCCTTGAATGTCAAGGACGTTTTGTACAGTGTGTAATGGAAAACTGCATGTAATGTGCAGTTTGGGAACTATTTTATGTACCTCTGAAGACCTTCAAGCACTACAATGAATGTTTTATTGAAAGCTGTCATACTCGGTCCTGGGACCAGCTGTATTGCAGATATTTATGAACAGTCGTCAGTTCAGCAGCTCAGTGCTCCCACTAAAGAAGGAAAATAACAGAATGGCCCATCTTTGCTTGTCTGTTTTCTCCTCGCTTCTTCACCTGTGTTATTCTAACATACTAATTTAGGACTTAATTTTCTTTTTAAATACACCAAAAGCCATCTAATTTTGGTCTCAGTGTTGTACAAGGATTTTATTTTCCAAAAGTTCACCTGTTTTCTATTCCATCTCCAGGATGTGTTCTGTTGAAGAGAGTTATTTTTATTTTAATACTCCTTTGC
>WBMY01013084.1:562737-622135 GCA_013397315.1 Donacobius atricapilla | reverse complement strand
AAAAGAAAAGAAAAGATTTTTCTTTGCAGGTGACAAAATTTGAATGTAGAGGTAAAAGTCTTGAACATTTTAATCATTGCAAATAGGATAAAAATCAATGTGAAGTAATTGAAATATAAAGCTATGTAAATGTAAAGGTAACAATGAAAATTTTTGGGTTGAAATTTCATAGATATTTTTTCTTTACTCCATATTTAAAAGAATGGCACTTACATGGTAGAAGTAAATCTAACAATTTAGCATAGTCAGTATTCTCAAAATGTTGAATAATAACCTACTCTAAGCTTCATTAACATTTTTTTAATGAAGGGGAAAGAGTAGCAGATCCATCTACAATTTAAAGCACTACATTATAATACCTTGCATGTAATGTAATGTGCTTGATCTTTTTTTAAATCCCTACAAAATAATTTTAATAAAACCATTTATATGTCAGTATTCTATATTCTGTGACTGAGTTTTCTTAATCAGTAACCTGTCCTGAGAAATCCATGAGAGTAACATGAGACCAGAAAAGAGTGTAAAATTATGAAAATATTTCTGGATCAGCATGAGACTAGACAGCAGAAAAACCACATGAAGATCCTTGCTTTTGAACTCAGCAGTACTGATGTGATTTAATCTGTGCCTTCCACACAGCTTAAGCATTCCTCAAAGGCACTCATTCAAGTGGATAAACATGCTCAGAGTAAATATAAATCAGACCAATAGCATTATGTAGCACACACATTGGAGAAGAAGAATACAATTTAAAAGCAGAATTTTTGTTTAAGACTCAAGCAATATATTGACGCAGTCCGTCACACACACACAAACACACACACACACTTTGATCAGAAGGCATGAACTAAAACTCTCCTTTATTTGAAAGTCCGACTCCAATATATAGTATCTCTAAAAAGGCCAGGGATTGGGGGAGAAGGTCGACACCTCTCCCCATTCCATTGGTCAAGACAACTGTCCATCAGCTGTCCATATCTCTAATACAAAGAATGTAAACTACCTTGAAACTACAATAACATTGGCCAGTGTTTACAGACCAGAGCATGAGAAAGAACCTATAACATGAAACTGTGAAACAGAAGAGAAGGCTGAAAATATCAGGGCGACAATATATAAATGTTTTTCTATTAGCTTATTTTATAGAATTAACAAGATTTCTTTTGCTAATGTTGCAAAAACAGGGGGACCAACACTGTGTCAAAAGAATTCATGTCTTTTACACTTAGTTATTCAGCTGAAATTGACTGAAAATATGAAGAGCTATGACCAAGACAGGTAGATTATTTTCATTTTGAAACTGTTTGATTTTCAATTTCCTATATATATATGAAAACACGAATTTAAAGTTTTACACTTTATGTTTGTTTATCACATAATAGGGAAAATCAAATCAGTGAGGTGAAAACTGGGCAATTTTCAAGGCTTGCACACATTCCAGGTAGGAAAAGAATTTTGTCGAGAGTTTGGCATATAGCTACTCATATGTTTTATAATTCAGGTTTTGGTTTCTCTACATGATTTAAAATTGTTGTCATCAACACTGTCTATAGCAAGTAGGGAGAAAGTTTGAAAATTCTTCTAAAAAAGATGTAGACGTAAAATTGCTGACTTTGAGCTCAGCGTGGGATGAGGAGATAAGAGCATGCTGATTTCTAAGTTACCTGCTGTTTGCACTTAACTTACAGAATTAATTTTCTGCTTGATAGTTAGAAGACAGAGGGGGGATAGAAGATTCACAGTGATTTTGTTTATTTTCCTACATTTTTTCCCTTTTTTTCCCCTATTTAATTTCCAGACAAATTCTACCTACAAGTGACATTTAAGGCTCAGAGCAGGACAAGTAGTTTAGTTTGACCTGTAGCTCAGCTTGTAAGAGAAAACTAGAACTTCCAAGAGAAACTTTAAAGCTTTCAGATTCCTGTGCACAGCTTTAGCTGTTGGATTGGGGTTTTTGTTTGGTTTGATTTTTTGATTGTTTCTTTTTCTCCCCCTTGGCATCAGGATTGAGGTACGCTGTCATTATTCATTTGTCAATGCAAGAAGTTCTTCTGGTTTTGACTTGACTCAAGGTGTCAATAATGGAGATGTGTGACAAATGATCCTTTCACTTTTTTATGTGCTTGACTATTTTGTTCCACCATGAACACTATTTTTTTTTTTCCAGAGATTTTCACTGCCTGAAAATTTCTTGCTGTGTAACTAGTACCACTCTGTAGTCACTGAGAATGGATGTTTGGTTGCTTTTCTCATGCAGTGAGCACATAGCAGGAGAATATATGCTGTATGGTGGCTTATATAGGAATTACTCAGAGTTAGGGAACCTGACAGATCTTAGCCTCATTCAGTTCCTGCTCAGCAGAAAAGGCACTAGAACTTGATTTGATACAAGGCATTGCAATAAGCTGCATGCAAATCAGGTATAATAGCTTACTGATACCTGTGTAAATGGTGTTAATGTAGCATGTCTAGAAATTATATATATATATATATATATATATATATATACATATATATGCTGTTTAAGTAACAAAGTAATCAGAAAAGAAGTCAGTTAAACAAGTGTAACAGGATACAAAATTCCAAAGTTTCCATGAGAGTAAAGGAAGCCATCCTATTTCAAAAAATCTACTAGGCAAGGTGCTAAAAGGAAGCATGATGGCTGCTCTGAGAAAATAGGTATTTGTCACTGCTAAGAGCATAATAAGGTATAATGGGAGGTATCCATTTTTATTTATAATAATTTATCATATTATTTAAATGAAGGAGGAAGAGAGCAGGGAAAGACAGATAAAATTGTGCCAGCAACCAAAACGTCCCAACCAGCTCTGTGAAAAGACATTTTTATGTCTGAGATTTGTTGCAGCATGTTCTCTTGTTCAGCAGACCATACAGGACTGTAAATGTGGAAAGAAAGAATACAGCAAAAGAAGAAAAGCTGCAAGCAGTTTTTGACTTGATGAAAAAACTAAACACTTGGTTTGATTTTTGGTTAAAAAAACCTCCACAGTCTTAACGTCAGCTTTCTGGTTTCTGAAATCTGTGGTTCAGAAAGTGGTTTCCAAGTGGTATCACAGACTAAAACTAAAAATGGAATTCAAATGAACAGCACAGGATCCAAACCCAATCCAGCAGCCAACTGAATAGTATCAGGGATGCATATGCATAGTGTTGCAGCAAATTTCAAGATTCTGGCAAGAATTTAATGGCACTTTTCTGCAGCTCCCTTCTTCAGAAGAAATAATAATAATAACAGTAGCCATATTAAAACAGTAATTAATTTAATCTCCTAAGAGTCTTGCTGTCAGTGTTTCAGCACATCTGATTGTGTTACATAAACTGACTGTGACTCACAGAAATATTGCAGCAATGAGACCTGATGCTATTTGGACCATTCACCCTGACTTGTGCCATACCCTGGAGTTTTATTTGACTGCCATGGTTATTTCCTCACAGTTTCCAGGTGATGCAGCCTGCCAGGAGTGAGAGAAGACGTCTGTAGCTGGAGGACTGCATTAGACTTCAAAGAAGGGCACAATTCTCTGCTCATACACCCTCAGGTCTGTACTGTGGTCAGATTTCTGACTCTGGCATGAAGCAGTAGGGCTTTGCAGAGATGACTTTGGCTGGAATAAATTCTTGGTTTAATTGGTCTAAAGGTCATCATAATTTCTGTTCTCCTCTGTCTGCAATGTGGGAAGACCTAATTTCATAAGTGCCAATGTCTTGGCTTAAAATGTTAGTGTATGTCATAAGTTTTCACAAAGTGGTGGTGGTGGTCATTACTCATTCCAGATTTTGTAAATGTGTCTTTATTTTCAGATTGCCTCGATTCTGGAATGATCTTTGTGAATGCTCTTTGTTTCAGTGGTACAAGATATTAATGGGTGACCCGGAACAGAAAGATAGAAATCCACTAAGCTTTTCTCATTTCAAGGTGAGTTCTTTTTTCATTGTCTTGTATGTGACCTGACCACAATACAAAAGGTGAGTTAGGTGGCACAACAGCCAATGTCCAAAGAATATACAACTATAATGACTTGCATTTGAACAAATTCTGGAATTCAGCAAAGCCATTACAACTGATTAATATACTCAATAACATAAGTGAAAAGAATCATTACTGTGTTACCCACCATGGGACAATTAAAGGCTAACCAGTAACATTTTATATAGATTTTGTTAATCAATCAGTAAAATAGTATTATTTTCCATAGCCACAGGAGGATTAGTAGTAATATCTAGCCACTGGAAAATACTTAAATAAACCAAATATAGAGATGTTGAATTTTTAAAGCAAGGAAATATTTTCAGAAGTAACTGCTTTATTAGTCAAACAAATGTGCTAAAAAAAAAAAAAATTAAAAAAGCTCTCTTATCCCAAAAAAACCTCTGCCAGGTTTTTTGAGCCAGTTGAAATTTAAGCCAGTTAAAAACATGTTTTTCCTGGTTGAGGCTCGGTATGGCGTTCTTTTATTTTTTTTCCTTTTTTTAATATTTTTCCCTTTATCTTTCATCTTATTTCCTCTTTTCTTTTATTCTCTTGACTATCTTATTATTTTCACTTTTGTTTTTTTCTTTTGCCCTTTCCTTTTTTTATCTTTGGTGTGGGAAGTGGGGAATGGTGGTATTAAACCTAACATGGCATTTTGGTGTACATTATGTCCTATTGAATGTGACATGGGGAGTATACTTTTATTTTGGTAACAGGAAAGATGACCTTTTCCTGATTGCATGGAATATACAAGGATATATAAACCCCCATGCTGATGTACCATAAAAATCTCATACTGTGTATTGTAGTACTGAGTCTCCTAAGTATACATTAACGTGACAAATTCGATGGAACCATAAGGGCAATGGCCAAAAGTCAAACATATTATTTGTAAATTCTAAATTATTCTAATATAATGAAACATTTTAAATACATTTGTACAGATATGTGTGTGCAGATATGTATATGCATACATAAATATATACCTAGAGTAAACGCAATTTCCTTTCACTTCCTTCAAGGGGAGAACATTTCTGAAAAAAGCAAGTCAACAGAGATGGAATAATACCTTTGGAAATAAACATATTTTGAAAATTACATTGTAAAAGATCTTTTGAACATCATTTCCTCACTTTTTGACAATCAGGGTCTTCCAACCTACAGTTATATTTATTACTTTCCTTTAAGCTTTCATATTTTCTTCGATATATTGTTTTGATCTTTGTTTACTAGAAAAAACTCAAAGCTGTTTTTGAAATCAGATGATTATATTACTCAATTTTTGCTCTATGCTGGTTTAATTCTCCAAAGTTCCACCTTTCCATATTGTATGATAAAGGAGAAAGAAACTCTGGTCTTTCGGAAGTTTTGTCTTAGAAGGATTTAAATCCTTATTTTATATTTTGCATGAGATTTTCACACAGTATAAAAGCTGCATCTCTGCCTCTACCATTGTCTCTCTGGGCTTTTACAGTGGACACTGAAATTTTGTAGCCTACAAAGAATCATTTATCATATTTAAGCACAGAGTAGCTTTCAAATGTTATTATAAAAGCCAGAGGGTCACTGCTGTAAACTCTAAGGCCTTACTTGATTTTTCAATAGGTCTATATTTAGTTTTATTGTTGAAAATTTCTTGTGTGTCCTTTCTCATTATTGTTAAGGATAAATGCTTGCCCTCTTGAGGTTGTAGTTTTTATTTTCTATTGTGCCAAATTTCCTTTTCTAGCATGGTCATCTGAGAATTTAAATCAATGAACAGAGTGCAACATTTTCAAGTCCTTTTCCCCCATCTACTTGCATCCTTTTTTCCATGCAGTCAAGGAGAGCCTCAGATTATCAATTGGCACTTAAAACCTCCAAAAAGCTCCCAATACATTTATTCTCATTAACAGTTATCTCTATATTCTCTATATTAGAGATGACCCACTAGCTGATCCTTCCTTCCAACTGGCAAGTTCAGTGAGAAAAAGCATAATTTTCATCATTTTTATTCTGAACTTTACTCATTTTATTTATGAATAATTCCCATAGAAGTAATTTACAAATTGTATCACCTACAGGACATGTATCCCACTGCTGTTTTTGAGGACTCACAAATGACTTAAAGGGATCCTTTTTTTTACTGCCTTTCCCAGCAATTTTTATATCAAACATTCTCAAACTACAGACAAAAATCTGCTTAAACTCTTTGTCTCCTGCCAGCTCTACTTCAGCTCCATGGTTGAGCTGCAGCTCCTCTCTATGTAGCAGTACTCACAAGTAATAAAATGTTAAGACTTTTACACCGATTTGCAAAATTTAGTGGTTCTGTTCATATTTATGGATTTCAAATTAAAGTTTCTAATTTCAGTTTCTAATTTCTAATCTACTAGTCCAAAGTGGAACTATTTTTAATTCAAGGTACTTGTATTCCTAAACTTGACACTATGAGGTAATTTAACAAAGAGAAGGAAAAAAAAAGAATGAGAAAAGGTTAGTTAAAGATCCCAGAAGCATTTATAGAAATTCCTAACTGCAGAGAAAGAAAATAGATGCACTGATGCGCTGGCTTGGATGTTTAAGGGCCCACAGCTGATGGTGCCTTTCAGCAAATAAGCAGGAATGCAGCCACAGATACCTAGCCAAAAACCAGCAAAAGAACATTAAGATCTCTTCTTTTCTCTGAAATTAGGCTTCATTAATCAATGAGTTCAAATATTACTGTGGTGTCAGAATGGGAAGGGGCAGGCAGCCTATGTTGACTATGTTACTGCATAGGTCTTATTTTTATCCAAAAATAGGTTCTTGAAATGGCAAAAGTATTTGTTCATACAGGGAAAATAAATCAGACAACCCTCTCCAAAAGGTGAATTCACTTGAATTGAAGAAAACAGCAGTACCCCATTGCACAAAGACAGCAAAGAGAAGGAAACAATTTTCATGCTTTCTTGAGACATACAGCTTATTCTCAGTCTGCCACAAGCATATTTTATCACGTGAAGACCTCTTAATAGTCTACTGCTCCATAGAAAGAAGGTAAATATCCTACCACTCTCTTTTAAAAACTTTAGTGATGGCGCTCTTTGGAAAGATTGTGATAATTTTTGAAAGCAGAGGAAATGGTTTGAGACAGACTTTTCTAACTCAAAGATATATAGCACGGTATCATAAACTTTGTTTCCATAGGGCTTTCTCCCATGTTTCATTAAATCAGGCATTCCTGTCTTCTTAGAACCTTGTTTGGGTTTCTAGACAAGGATATTTTTCTTTTCCCTTAAATTAAGTCCTCACCTTCCTTGTACAACTGCTAAGTCTATCTAGTTTCTGTTGCAGGAGATTACCTCCTGACAGCAGAATTTCATTGAGCTGGCTCTGAAAGCCCCTCAGAGATACAGCAGAAAACATCAGTTTGACTAACAGAGATCTCTTCTCATGTTATCGGCTGGGGAAGGAAATACCTCATGGCTTCAGAGAGCTTTTCAGGGGCCACTGAATGCTCAGCAAAACCCACAATCTCTTCTCCCCTAGAGGATTAACAGTAACAAAATCTGCTTCAAATTAGGCATCAAATTTAAACTCATAAGTTTACATGTCTATGCATAAGTACCCATATGCGTAGTAGGCATCTAAGCTCCTGTTAAAGCTGTTGTAGATTTATTTTCCAGTGTTTGGAACTTGGTTTGTGCAAGAGAAATAGGGATTTATTAGTGAGACTACACTGTAGGTACCCTTCAGAGCCATTACGCAAAGGATATAACTTTTTATAGCCTCTGGTAACAACATGTTGATGATTTTGCTTGTAATGTAATAGCTTTTGCTTTTAGATCTGTAGTTCAATGGCTCAATTCCTATTATGTCAGCCAAATGAGCAGCTGCCATATCTGCGTTTAACATGGTTCATGAATATGGGACACAAGCTAAAATTCAGCAAGATTTCTGTTAGAATCCTGTATAACCAAATTTAATATGTCAGAAACTCATGATTTATCAAAAAGAAAATCAAATATTATCAGGCTTTCTGTTTAACTGTTAGTTTAGGCATCCTAAAATTTCTGGTTTTGAAGGGAAGCATATTATTTTACTTTCTAAATTATAGCATTATTAAATAGGAAGAGAGCAATATAGCATGATTAGGATGCAGACTCAACCTCTGTGAAAACTCAAGACAAACTTCTGATGTAGTTTTTACTTTGATTTTCTCCCAGTATTTGTATTTCCTGGATGAACAAAGAAACAAAGATTTTTAATCAAGTTCCTAACCAGGGCTAAAAATTACTATGAAGGTAAGGTCTCTAGTCACTATGTCCACTCCTGGAGTATTCTCTGTTAAGTGCAGGTAGCCATTAACATTTTGGGAAGTTATTCAATTTCTATTAATTCAGTCTTGATATGGTTAGATTCATCCAGCCTTAATCAAAGAAGTCTTTACACTATGCATGTGGATAATCTAGCATAAAACTTGCAGCAGGGTATTTTTTAAAGGTGAAAACAGAGAGTACAATTACTTCAAGTATTTACAGAAAGAAGTTATCCTGATGCAGCTAATAGAGGCTACGATATAGTCAGAAAAAGAATACCAAACATTTATCAGGACTTATGGAATAAAAAAACCCAACGTGTAAATATGCATCATAATTATTACATAATAATGTCTATTATTTGCACATATCTTTACAGTGTTTTGCCCATAAATATTGTATCAATGGATGTGTTTAATATTATTTCATAATCAGGAATTAAACAAAACAATAACAGTCTACGATATTTCACATTGAATTGTAATCATGTAGTCATGTAATACCACTGCACTATTTTACGAGACTGTAATTTTCTTCCAGAATTGATAAACTCTAAGACCAAGGTGTAAATAGGCCCATGATATGAAGGGATAAAACCTGTTTCCTCATAAAACAGCACAGAGGAATTGGTGTCTGTACAGAGAGGTCCTTTCTTTTAGAAAGTATATCCCTGACAATGCTGGGTCCTTTGTTTGTTGTTCCATGCTGAGATGACCTATATATGTTCTGCCACAGCTTTGGTGGAAATGTTGGGCACCTACCAGGACACTGGGCTTTGTAATCCTGATGTCTGGAAAAGAAGGCCTAAGGGCCTGAACACCTGATTGACTTCCTTCCTCATATTATAAATTAGTTTAATAATAGACACTATTCCTTTCAAACTTGAAAAAATAGCACTACAGTTCAGGCATACGTAAATCACAGATCTGGTTTCCTTAAAACTAGATAATAAAGAAAACTAATGCAAATCTTACTACCTAGACAATTTTTAAAAAACATTAAAGACATAGATCTATATTTTGGTGCTGCAATTTGGAAAGGAAAAATATAGAAAAAAAAGTGAGGGAAAAAAAAAGAGAAAGAAAAAGGTTTAGTCTTCTAATGCTGTTTTTTCCAGTGTCCTGTATTTCCTTGTTTGATTGTTTCTGCACCTTTTTATCATTATTATGAATTAAATCAACATATTTTTAAATACCTTTATCCTCTTACTATATCTTTGTAAGCACCGAAATATAAGTTTCTGGTTTCATTGTGGCTTCTCTTCAACACAAAAGTATTACAAGATTCTCTATGGTTGAATTAAAGATCCAGGGGAAAAAATGCTTTGACTTATGAGAAACCACTTGTTGTGATCATTCTGAATGTTTAGATAGTTGAGCTATTCAGACAAGCAGAAGTGTTTACTAGATGTAAGGCTGTTTTCTAGTAGCAGTAAGTGAATGGATTTTTCAGGAAAACCTATGAACAAATGTTCTGATCACTAAAAATGTTTTGAGAACTCCACTCCCATTAGCTGTATAGTGTGTCAGGAGTAAAATTCACATAAATAAGAAAGAACTGGACCTGTATTTGCAATCATAAGTTCACATTTTTTGAACGTCATTCACAATAAATACTTTTGCATGAAATTTGGCCTTTTCTTTTTCTGTCTTTAAAGGAGAAAATCATGGGTAATGTTGGCACTTTTGAATAGCTGAAAACCTCAAACATCAGAAAACTGCCAACTTAGAGCATGTAGGGTTCATATATCGTTCACCTTGCTCTGTGTTTGCTGGTAGTTTTTAACCCTAAAAATCTGCAGAATACTTTGACCAGGTGTTTGAGTTTTATCTGTAGATAGGTAACTCTCTCCAACAGGGTTCCTAATTCTGCTGTAAAGCGTGCAGAGATCATCTCATCTCTGTGGCTCTGCAGATTCTCCTACCCTTATTACACTTTTCAAGTTCCACGGGGGTTGAATGGAAAATCAATGTGTTTTTATAACTAAATTAAAAACAATGAAAGACCCCCAGGAAATTCATTACTGTAATTACTGCAGTGAACTGTGATTTTTAATCAACAAGATTAAAGATAAAACAGATAAAACAAAGCACCGTTCATTCTATGGAAATTTTCAGTTTGGAAATTGATGAGCTAGTACAAATGTAGTTCATTGGTTTTATGAATTGCTGTCATGAATGAGAAAATTATTATTCTGAATAAAATTGTATGTAAACTGTAACAAAGGAAGACAGAAGGACTTCCTTTTAAAATGTTGCCCAGAAATGCAGGTTTGTTTGCTTTTATGTAGAATACAGGAGGAGATAACTTTAAATAGAGTCAATCTTTCTAGTCTGAACTAGCTTAAATATATCTCAGAATTTTCAGATGCTCAAAATACCATTTGAGTATAACTCATATTTCTAGCACAGGACAGGTAAGGAGGTAGCTTATATGTAACCAGCTACTGATGGTCTAACCTTTCCATGCAATTTTACTTACAAAAATAAAAGGCTTGCATTTATATACTGCAATGAGCTACCCTTTCCATTCAATGTTAACAAAAAAACCCCAACCTTCCATTAGTTTCTGATTTTCATATGTATTTTAAATTATTTTATTTATTTAATTAAATTTTTTTGAGAATGGATATTTTGCTTTAACTTTGTTTTGTTTGGTGTTTGCACTGTAGAGTTACTTGAAAATCAGGATGTGTGAAATCTAAGGAAAATTTGCCATATCTGAGACAATGCAGGAGTGGAAAGAGAAACAAAATATTTTCATCTTCACTGATTCCTTTCTCTTTTTTTTCAGATGAAATTCCAAAAGATCACTCCTTTAAAATATGTTTTATAAATTGAAGATCAAATCCATAAGGCACTGGTGTCCCTCCAAAGTGATTTCTGTTTGTACCTGATTAGAAATTAGAAATCTGAGCTGGCAAATCACAGTTTCACAAAATGTCAATAGCATCTTGTGCTTGTACTGCTCATTGGACAATCCTTTTGTTATGGCCTTCCAGTCAAAACATATTGTTTTTCCTTGTAAATATATAAGGCAAGCAAGGCTAGATAGAGACTTTTGTGCTCTGCAGTTTCATGGGTGTCAATGACATCTGACATGCTAAATTGTATCATGCTTGAGATTTAAAGTGTACCCTATGTTTTATGAGCAATTAATTTAAAGTGAACGATGAAATCACCATTCTCATTGTTTCTCTAGTATTTCAGTTTTTCATTGGTTGTGCAAGAATTGTGAACTAAACAAACTTGGATATCTAAATCAAAAGAGTTTTGTTTAGATGCTTAATACCACTGAGTTCCCATTTTCAATTCCATATAAACAAAAGTGAGAGTTTTAATGAAAAACTGTAGACATACTGGTTGAAACAATATTAGGTGGTTTTGTTTTACTTAATTTTCAGCATATATTTTCCAGCACACTTTTATTCTAAAGTACCATCCCAGCTGAAGTACAGATAACCATGATGTCTTCAATTCTTACATAAAAATGTATTAAAAATAAATGAGTTATTATTCTAAAAAGGTTGGCCCAAAAGAACTAGATTTGGTCCAGTTTGGGATAAATCCTTTTCAGGTCTTTTCCCTTCCCTTCTGCAGGGCTACTGTCTTCTAATTCACAGTAGGTGTAACATTCCTTTTCTTTTCCAGTTGAATCAGCTCTTTCTCTCTTTCCTTTAGTTTTTGATGTACTGTTTTCTATCTATGAGTGAGGCCTTTGTGGGGCCACTTCCCTATTTCTATTTTTTTCTCTCCATTTCACATGTGTCAAATTTTGATTGTTCTTTCTAACTCACTGAATAAGGACTCTGTCCACCATTCTGAACTCTTGAGAAGTTTGCAATTCTCTCATATATTGGCAGACCACTAGGAGGCTACATGAAGTTAAAGATGGATTTGTTACGGTAGAATATATGGAGAAGGCTGTTTCATCGCGACATACAAAAGAAAAAAAAATAATTTGGAATCCAACAGCAAGTAATTAGAGAAATAGAGAACTGGAAATATTTTTGATCAAAAAAAGAGAAAGAGAAGGAAGGATTGTGACACAACAATTTAGATTTTTCTAATTAAAATTATTTGGCTTTAGATTCACCGTGAAGGAGTAATAGAGAGGGTTTAGTATTATTAAGGATTTAGTAATAGAATTTTATGTTTTTAAGTATCCCTTGATCTTGAACTGCACATTAAGCAAGTGCAAAGTTGAACATTGCATATTAAATTTTTTTTCTCTGTAATAATTCAATATCAAGATTGATTAGGAGAATGTATGTGCAATCATACATAGACAACATACATCCCGATATACGTACACGGAGGTTGCTTCAGTGGAAGAAAAAAAATCTAAAATAATTTGATTAATTAAAGCCTGAAAAATGTACAGTGTTCTAACACACAGAGAAAACAGGGAAGAACATATTCTCACTGAATAATCTGAAAATATTAGCTTACTTGGCAAGGCATAATCAATCGGAAATGTAGCTATTTTTAAAAAATGTATATAAATATATTTTCAAGTATTGTATATGGTAGTTAATCTCCCCTTCACTTCTTATGATTTTGGAGTGATGATTTTTACTAAAAATAATATTCCTGCCTATGCCAAAGAAAGAGGGGAGTCTGTCTAGCAGATGTTACACCAGAAACTGAAACTGACTGAAAGTGCTATGAAATGCATATTGTAAACACACTGAAAGAAATTAGATTATTCTCCCATCACCTTTCTTTATAGAAATATGGTATGTTTCTTGTAAATTATACCAAGAGCAAGCCCTATGTTTTCAAACTGAAGTAATTTTTGAAATTATAGTATTCTTTAAGACACTGATCTATTTGATTATATTATCTAACACAGAAAAGCAATCTGCCACTGCTTCAGAACTGCAAATGAAAAATAGCAACACTAGAAAATAAGAATGGACTCAGGAAAAATAATAATAATAAAAATCAAAACCAAAACACAGCCTATTTTTCCATGCAGGGAAATCCACAGGAGGCCACAAAAACTGCATTGCAGCACAGAAAACAAATGTAATACTCCACTTCCTTTTCCTAATAACAGAAGACTAATACAATTGAAGAAATCAATCTGTTCTTCTTTCACAAAGAGAGCCGGCAAGACCTATATATATTAAAAAAATAAGTTTTAAAGCATTTTTACTACATGAGAAAGTTTTAGAATTTTTTTTAAAAAGTAGTGAAAATGGAAAAAATATAATTATACAAATAATTCCAAAAATCAAAAACTGTGCTTTCTTTCAAGCCTTTAGTTTCCAGAACCAGATTCTATGTGCCTATGTAACCATAATTAGTTATATGGAAAATCAGAATCATAAGTTCTTTTACTGTAAGTGATGTCAGCCTTGTTTGCTGTCAGGAAACAAAATGACCAGAAAATAAGGTCATCCAGAACTGAAAAGAAATTTGTTTTCTTCTCTACTTTGTTGTTGACTTGTAAGTTCTGAACCAATGTGTGAGCAATGCTAGAAAAATGAGGCATTTGTCATTTCATAAGCAAAGACCTAAAGTTCAAGAAGCTGAAAGAAAGGAAGAAACACTGGAATATGTGATATGTGGGGGAAAATGATAATAAAGAAGTGGTGTGGAAATCTTTCTTGAAGTATGGGAAAATATTAATAGTAGAGGATAGAAAAACAACTGCAAGACTGTTACACTCATTTGTGACTTCTGACACATGGAACTGGTGTGAGAGTGTAGATACATGAAGTGATAACACTTGTGAACTGCAAGAAAATCAAATCAGAGTATATAGAATATTATTTTTGCAAGATAAATATACACTAAGAGTTTGAAAATTAAGGTCAGAAACTTTATTCTCAAATAGCACGCATATCTTTAACTATGTACACAGCCTCATTCTTTATATTTAAATCAGGAAAAGAAAAGGTGAAGAAAATTTGTTTAGTTCATGTCACCTTTTTTTAAAGCATATTTAGGCAGTTCTGTGGAATCCATATAAGTGACTGGGGTGTCTAGGCAGTCTGACAGCATTACTTATAGACAACAGCAACAACTGGGGACCAAGCTATCTTGTTTGATATGTCTCTGTCTTCTGCTGCTCTGAGTGGTGACTAATAACTAGGGTTAGTGAAATTGCAAATGTACTGACATTAAACAAGAGGAACAACAAAAGGAAGGGAAAAGGCATACAACAAAACAAACCAAAATAAAATGTGTCCTGTAAGAAGACCAGAGCACAGCACAATATATTGTAGCTACTGTCTCTGAAAAGTCTGAGTTTTGCATTTTCTGTGCAAAGAGTTTACACCCTCAGAGTAATGCTGCTTTCCGCTTCACTAGGGAACTCTGCAAAAGTTTACTGAACATAAGCGGTTTTTTTCAGTTCGTAGCAAGACAGGTTCTTGTGGAATTCTCACCATGGCAGCTGCATATCCCTTCCTGAAAGCGTGTGTCTCTTGTCAAATTTGTATTACAAAATCAGGAGGGCTAAACATAAGAAGAAGTTAAATTTCAAAGTAGAATAAAACATAGTCCACAGTGCTGTCAATGGTTTATCACTGGTTTCCTCCATTTGAATTTATAGGGAACAAGATAATCTAATAAAAAATAAACTTCCATCTGACAAAAATGCCCTAAGACAGATATCAGGGACAAAAATTACTGTATGAAAACCTTAGATAGGAATTAATATTTTAGGTGATTATAACTTTTGCTCTTTCAGAAAAATTTTAAGTTAGTAAAATATTATTATTTTTGGAAGAACACATTAATACATGTAATCTAGCAGAAAAGGTAGAGTCAAGGATTTTTTAAATTTATTATTAGTCTTAAGGGTTAACATGAGCAGACCTAGCAAAATCACAGCAAAATATCAGAATTGCAGAGTGACTGACAGGTGTCTGGATCAGTTTGAAGTTTGAATCTTAATATCTGCTTTTTCTAGCAGCTTTACCAGAATTTGTGTGCAGACAAGAAATCTGCTGCCCTTTAAATATGACATTAAATATCACAGGAAGCAAGTTGGCATTTTGTTAGTTCTCCGCTTATTCCTCCTCTATGTTTGCTAATGGACTGAAATTCTCCTGACAACAGCAGTACGAAAAGCTACTGTTCTCCAAATCTCAATCCAGGGACTTTTGCAATTATTTAAGCAGAGTTTGAAGCACTCAATGTGCACAGTCTGTGGGAGATATTGTGAAAAACTGATGTAATCTGAGAACTTCAGGCGTAGAACAGTGATCTGTATGATGAAGGCAAGTTGAAATGAAAAAAAAAAAGCAGAAGTTGAGTTAAGGCATGTATGTTTAACTGCTAAATAGAATGGCATGGCATTTTATAGAATGAAGGTAGAGAAGATGTTCTCTTTTTTTTTTTTATTAATCTAAAACTTTCCTTAGGTAGTAAAATATTTTACTCAAGATGTAGATTTTAAGGCATTAAGAATTTGTATTATCCTTTATGAAAGTTGACATATTTAATTGTTTTGGAAGACCAGTCTTGAAGAATATATTTACTAAGGTCCTTAAATCTGTTTATGTCACAATAAAGCATCTACCTTGACATATCCTGAGATGCTGATGGAAAAGAATGGTACATTTTCCTTCTGAACAATAAAAAAGTAGAGATTCGTGTGTTTTTATATAAACACGCGTGTGTCTGTGTGTTTTGCTCAGTATATGTCCAAATATATCTGAGTGTTGAAGTGTCAGTTATCGAGCATGGAAGAATCATAACTGAAAGGGTTGCACCAAAGAATTTTCAGAGACATCCAAGAAATTAGTCACAGTCTGTCCTTTCCTGACTGCTGATTCTATTATCATTTCTGTGAAATGCAGAAAACTTTCTGTGTTCAGAAATCAATATTATCAATCAATTATATTGATTATTATAATCAATTTTTAATGCATGAAACCCAGAATCCAAGCCCTTACACTAAAATTTCTATGATTTTTTTTTTTTCCTGAAGAAAAATTTCCATGTTTAATCTGAAAATGTTACTCTGGAAAGTAACTCTGCATAGTAAATATATGCACAGAAATTTGAAGATTAGAAATGTATTAAATCAGGCTAAAATTAAATTGCGCATGAATTTTCCCTTCTTTTTTTTCAGTATTGGCTGCACTATGGTTAAAGCTTAATATGGCTTCAAATACTGGGGATAAATTAGGAAGAAGGAAAAATATGAAGAACTTTGTGAAAGTACTGAGTAAGATGCACTGCAGTAATACTTGCTTTGAATTTTAAACACATTGGTAAACTGGTCTACAGTGGGAATTACTACATTAAAACACAATAAAATATAAGATCCCATTAATCACTATAAAAAGAGAAGGAAACACCTAAAATTATCTTTTCATATGGACATGATGGACAGATGCAGATGTTGAGAAGGATTAATCATTTTATATTTTCTACTTCATACCTTCATTCATATATAACTACCATCAATTTCTAAAATGATTTTGGGGGTTAAAAATAAATATCAGCACTTTGATAGGACTTGGGAAGATTTCCATAGGTTCACATGAATTTTAAGAGCCCTCATAGTGGTCCCTTGGTGATAAAGGTGTTAAAGAGTAAGTCAGAAGCAATGGGCCATGAGAAGCATAAGGCAGGAGTTTCCAAGAAGCCCTTACTTGGCATTAGAGCAGTGTAGCAACAGCACTGAGTACCCTGGGTTCTCTGAAGGAGAGATGAAATAAAGGGGGAAAAAAGACCTGTCAGCTTTTAAATCTAGAGAAAAGGTGAAAAGACTAGAACCAGACTTCTCAGAATAAAACCATAATTACTCCCAAGGCATCATATCTATGTCCAGGGCAGCATTATCTATTATAAATCTTGGCTTCTCCTTGTTTTATCAAAATACTTAAAGCATCTGTAGGTGCAGGACTCACATACAATATGTTATATAAAATGGAAGACTGTGATAATTCTTCATATACAATATAATAAACTAGATGGGACTGAAAAAAAAAATTGAGGAGTGAGAAAATAATAAATAGCACAAGAAAACAAATATTCATCTTTCACTGTGCCTTTAAGCATAGCATGCTGCCTGCTGAAACAGCTCCCATTTAGTGTTTCAGTTGGGAAGCAGCATATTACAATTCCTCTTTTGCTGTTTTCTTGTTAGTTTTCCTTAGTCTAGAATAAAAGTAAATCAGTCTGAATAAAAAAGAGGTTTGCTCTACATGTATAGCAACAAAACCATGACAAGAGAGATTGATGTATCTATTAAAGAAGTAAGTGAGGGAAATCATATCTTAGTTTCGCTAAGGCTGTGCTTGCTGTTCTTTTTCTAAATGCTTTGGAGTACAATTTTGTGTTTAAAAAAATAATAAATAACCCATTCATCCGGCAAAACCAGGCAAATAATAATTTAGCTTCCAGGATAATATTGAAAATAGCAAAGTTTTCATGTCAGCATCCAGATTCCCAACAGACTACAGGTTCAATGATCAGAAACTTTCCACGTGATTACCTGACAGCTTCCTTGAGATAGAGCAGAGCATAAAATAGGCTGTGGCATTTGTTTGTTTTGAGTTGTATTCTTTTTTTTTTCTTCAATGAAGAAGAGTTGGATTGTCACACAGAAAGCTGCAGCATCTGACATTATAAACAGCTGGAAAATTCTAGGTATCAAACATTTTTAAAACTACTGTTAAATACATTAGGAAACATCATGGTGCAGTTTAGTTGGTTACAGATACTCCTCCTCTTTTTGTCACTGTTTCAGTTTTGCAAAAGCCACTTGTTTACTATCAATCCACATTAAGTCAAAGAAGTTTTTTGACTGTACAAAAATTGGTGTCTTATGAAGCAGTGTTAGGGCCACATAGGATTAATGGAAGCTGATGAACACAAATAAAACTTAGAAATAATACAGACAGGTGAAAACCTATAGATATTTTCACAGTTTTGATTTTAACACTGTTTCATTCTGCATTTCAGTTATAATATTGGTCACCAACATCTATTTCTGTGCAATGTTGCAAATGGGAAGAAATTCTTAATGACTGTGACGATGTGATTGTAAGCATCTTATTTAAGAAGTATTTCCTCCTATCCCTGCATAAACCCCTATCTGCCTATTATTTATTTCATCTGATCATATAAATGTTATTCATAGGACTTCCCACTGCACTTAGTATTAATAAACCTCTTGAGAGTGCCTGAAATAAATCAAATTTCAAATGAACCTGAAACCTTAACTAACCTGCCAAGACTTAAGACAAAGCACATAGCTCAGAAGTGGAGGACATGGAAACTTCACTGGGTTGCAGAACGTGGTATTACTTCTCAGATGTGCCCTGGCAACACCTCAGAGCAAGGCTAAAGTCACTGCTGCCTTGTCCTTTCATCCTTGTGCATGGAAGGAAAATAAAAGAGGACAATCCAGATCTAGCTGCAAACCAGCACATGACAGATGACTGATGTACCTATGTCTCAGCAAATACACCAAGATACAGTACAAGAATGATAAATAGCCTGTAGTTCAGCAGAAAAAAATCAGTTCTCCTTGACAACCTTCATTTCTGTGATTGCAGAATAGCTATTGAAGTCCAAGGCAAGAACAAAATCAACTAGTGAGAACGAATTTGTAGCAAGTATTTTGACAGCATCATAAAACTGGAAATATAATTTAAGGAAAAAGGACTAATTTCCTTGGACTTGCAAGCATTGGCATTGTCTTCTCATTGACTTTCAAACTTTCAAATTAACAGAAAGAGTAAAGCCCTGGTTTTGGACAGATTCTTCTGCAGTGGAAGTGTCTTTGAGCAACTTTGAAGCCAACCAGTATGTCAGGTCCCCATCATCTCATCTATGAGGCTAAAAATAAGTGCCAGAGTGTCAATGAGAAATGGCAAGCTGCTCAAAAAACGTCACAGTATAAACCCTTGAATTAGGTGCTCCAACACAATTTTTGTGATATAATCTTACCATGATTTTCATTATTATACTTAGTCTTATTATCTAAATCATTCATGTAAGCTTGTATATTTGAGGAGTCATGGGATCCCACAATTGGCTGTTGGCCTCTGCCCTCCACAACTACTACTGAAAAGGTAAAGGTAAACACAATATGTCCATGATCTTGTGTGCCAAAATGTAGATTTGTAATTTCCCATCTGGAGAATACCTTCAGGAACTCCCCATGTCAAGGTTAGAATGGAAATTGAGAAGTTATTCCATCTTCTTAAATTTGGATCCATGTGACTTCTAAATAGGGAACACAGGGATCCTGGGACAGTCTCCTTCTTACAGATTTCAGCTGGTTTTCTTGCTATCACAGCAGTCACAGCTTGTTTGGACACCATGCTGAGAGATGAGTCAGACCTCTCTATGCATCAGAAAGTTTCCCCGTGCCCAACATTTCTGAACACTGGCCCGAATGATGCAGATATGGTGGTTTGTACCAGAGCAGCTATCATATTGTGACACAAAATTCTGCAGATATCCTTGAAAGAAAAAAATGTTTCTACCAAAGTGTAGTGTGTATGGAATTGCTGTCAGGCATGTGAGAGCCTCCGGGGTCTGAGATCTCAAGTCTGAATTCAGTATCTTGAATCAGAAATTCCCGATTCTTTTTATACACTCAAAAAAAATAGGACAATAATGTTTTTTCCTTAGACACCTTCTGATAACTAAGAAAGTAGGCTCCTAGTTTGGACACTCATAAAAATTTTAAAACCTACTGTTACTCACTGTTTAAATACCATTCATGCAAAACTTATATATAACATGCTTGCTGTCTGCCGAATATTTATTCAAAACCCTTTCCCACTGCAGCTAGAAATGCTGCGTCTAGCCACCAAAGACAAGTGCAAAACACTGGGGATGTAGAACAATTTGCATTGTTAAAGGCAACAGGGGCAGCTTTCACCCAAAACATGCTACTCATCTCACAGATGCTGGTTATCTCCCAGAGCTGGTACTGATAAATGATGTGCAACATGAGTGAATACTGAGACACAGTCAAGCAGAGAAAAGGGTATCTAGGAGGAATTCCTTCACAGAAAGAGGCAACCCATTAAATGAAGAGATCAGGTACAGCATTTATTTTTCCTTTGCATATCGTTTTTCTGTCTTAAACTTGGGACTTGTTTTTTTCTGTGCTGTTTCAAGACAGAATCCTGGTCATGACAGCAGCAAAACCTTTATTTCTTTGTGCCTAGAATGGGTTTCTATAGGCATAGATGTGACCAAGAGCATCTAAAGGAGGTCTTGAAAAGGTGGTCTGCCCTTCTGAAAAAGAAGTGTGCACACTTAAGAGGGTCTCTGTGATTCAGTATGCCTTATTCTTACTCCCCCATAATGGATAACAGGTTCCTTGTTTTCCTCCTTTCACCTTAATTTTTTCATAGTTTTTTTTTCTTTTTTTTTTTTTTTTCCCAGTTTCAAAATATCTGAGTAGTCCTAAAGGGCCTCTCTGTTGTTTGAAAGGTTGTACAGTTTTTTCTAGATTTCCTGGATTTGGCTGAAGCAGAGTTAATTTTTTTCACAGTGGCTGGTATGGGTCTGTATTTTGGATTTGTGCTGAACAGGAGCTTGATAATACAGAAATGTTTTTGTTATTGCTGAGCAGAGATTGCACGGAGCCAGAGTCCTTTCTGCTTTTTGCACTGGTGAGGAAGCTGGGGTGCGTGGGGGCTGGGAGGACATACAGGTGACCCCAGGATAGGCGGCTGACCAAAGGGATATTCCAGACCATAGGACATCATGTTCAGTATATAAAGTGTGGGAATAATGAGGAAGGAGGTCAGGTTTGGAGTGATGGAGTTTGTCTTCTCAAGGCAGCGTTACATGTGATGTGGCCCTGTTCTGCTGGAGGTGGTCAAACACCTGCCTGCCCATGGGAATCACTGAGTTAATTCCATGTTTTACTTTGCTCATGTACTTGACTTTTGCTTTCCCTATTAAACTATCTTCATCTGAACCCACAAGCTTTCCAGCCTTCACCCCTCTGATTCTCTCTTCCTTATCCACTGGTAGGGGGGAGTGAGTTGAGTGGCTGTGTGGGGCTTCATTCCAAGCTGGGGTTAAACCATGACATCAGTCTAACCTGTCTCATATATTAAACTGTGTAAAGAACATTTGCAACTAATTGAAAACACGCATACACTTCACAGATGAATGCCTCAGTTATTATCTTTCAATTATGAATCTTCGCTCTATCTATTCTTCAATATCTGGTTTTGAAACCACCTTCAAATCCTGACCTATAGCTCAGTAGCTTCTGTAAGATCTGGAAGATAAAGAGCACTTTGAGTTTCGGTTCTGCATTATGTCAGATCCAATTTATGGGGAAATATAAAAATTATAGTCTATGGTGACTACGGTGCAGTACATATTTAATAGAACAGGCATAATTTTCTCAGAAACACTGGCATTTGAAAGCAGAAATCAAAGAACTTATAATATGTTATACCAAGCTCTGATCTACTTCCAGAAATAATAGGAGAGTTTTTTAAAGAAATCGTAGACTTTTATCCACTCAACTCTTAGGATCAGAACCAAACAGTGTTGAATATTAAAGTGTGACTCACTGACACTGATTCAAGAGTCACTGAGGACATTTTAAACTCACTTCAGTGTAGGCGATTGTAGATCTACTTGAAGTTGTATGATCCAGCAACCATGTGAACATACAGATTTCAAAACCTTGAAAAATTGCTTGTTTTAGTTTGCTGTTGATGCTAAAATGTTTTCTTTAAAAATTGTTTCTGTTCAGGTAATTGCTGACAGATATGGGAGAATGTTCTAATAAAATTTTAATTAAAAAAATGTCAAAAGCAGTATGAATAAGTGAAGAAATGTAAGTATTCACAAATTGCTTTCTCTTACACAGGAGGGGAAAAAAGACCGTTGGTTTATTAAAGTCTTATGCTTTAACATTTAAAAGTTTGAGTTTCTAGTCCAATTTTTAGTTATTTGATGGAAATTACCTTCCATTTTGGAATTTATTTCATTTTAGGAAAAAAAAATATACAAATTTAAAAATTAATTAATGTTTTATGAGGAAAAAAAAAGTTGGAGATTAACAATTTATTATCTTTTATGCTTCATTTTTATTCTCATTGAATTCAGAAATGTTAAGAGTTGGGGAAATTATATATATATATATATATAATGGTTTAGAACTAGGAATAAAAAAGTGAATAAATTAAGAAAATTTTTCCCATTTATTTTCACAGACTTTTTTTCTCAGTTCTACTTCATAATATGAACACAGAAAATGTTACAAGTCACATCATGCCTCCCTTGATTATTATCACTATATTAAGTTCAAAACAAGATTAAATAGGTACAAACTGGTCAGAAAGTAATTTGGCTGGTCACTGGAAGAACAATATTAATCATCAGAAGATAATGTATTCTTTTAGCCCTATTCATTCTCTCAAAATTAGTTCTAGAGCTTAAAATTATTCCATGGCCAAAGTAGTCTGAATTTAAGCAACAAAATCAATTAACTCGAATAATCACAGATAGATTTGATCAATAGAAGGCGTGATAGAACAGCAGACTATGTCACTGAATGATTAATGAATTTTCTTTCAGTCCTGAGAAGCCATAAATAGAAGTATGATTTTTCTGTTCCATGTCTATCAATAATTATAGGCCTCTATGCAAAATGTCACACTAATTTTATAATAATTTTTGCTTCTCTAATGCTTGCTAAGAACAAGAAGAGGCTCAGGTATTTACCCGTTCCCTTCTTTCCCTCCAGTAGTAGTAAGGCTGACTAAACAAAGTTTGCATTTTGAGTTTGGGTCATGACATGATAGACGGCTGGGTCCAATTACCTCTCCTAACCTGGCCTGCTGCAAGAAGGGTCATGTTTTAAAATGCAAAAGGGTAAAATATCCTCTTTTCCTCAGGAAAAGAGCATGGAGGAAGCTAGGAAAAGTAATCAGTATCCATGTCTGGTCTTTCTCTTCCTTAGACTGTAATCACATTGTTATCCTTGCATCCTACAGAGCTAGAGGGTTGTAGATTTTTCTATGTCTGGGATACATTTAACTCTTTTTCTTCCACAATGGTGATACAAAGTCCACATCACCACAGTAACTGTTTATGATATCCCAAAGAAAATCAAATGAAAGAAAGTTTTATGGCTGGTGTTAAGGATGAAATCTTTGTATGGAGACAGCATGAAGCAGGAAATGTTGTTTGGATATTTTCCTATGGACTACACCATAAAATTGCAAATCTAGCAGAATAATCAATGAAACATATGTTTCACAGTCTAATAGTTGTCTTCTGTATTTTGAACCCAGAGTTACCCGTCCCATGGAAGCAAACTGAGTCTGAAAAAGGGGTTTTCTTCACACTACCTGCCTAGCTGTGCTTAGTGTTCCATTGGATGACTCAGCTTATTTGTTTATGAGATACATACTAGCCACAAATATTCATTTGTTGTATCTCCTCAGGAGAGTAAGGAAATACCCACATTTCCCTTTATCGATTTGTTAAACAACAAGATGCCTTATTTGCCGCACTGTAAAGCTTATTTGCCTAGAAACTTTAGTATATTACACTACACAGACTTGTACAACTGCTTCTACAAGTGCTTTTATAAGCAACTGATCCAGCAACAATGCACAGAGTGGGATATAATCCCAATCTTCCCTGAGAAGATAAACGCAAACATTAGCAGAAGAGTTCAATCTGATGCCAGTGCCAGTTCACAAATCTGAATGCTTTGTCTATTTTCATCACAATAGACTGATGTAAGCCACCAAAAGAAATAGAAGTCATTGCCTTTTCAGTCTGCCAGATCAATGATCCATGAATAAAGAAGCCTTCATGCCAGGAATTAGAATAGATTGGTGATCTGTTACTTTTGTCTTCAGTGGACTTGAAAAATAAGCCCATTATGTAGATTTGTGTATGTACTGGTTTTCTTGTGTTTTGCTTTTTTTGCGATTATAAATCCATTTTTTTCAAGACTTTCTTATATGCGAACTCAGAATTAATAAACCAGTGCAGCTCTAAAGGAGATATTAAAGTGTCAGAAATATACACAATAATTTAAATTTTTACCAACTTTATAGATAAAGTTTTATAGTTATTTCAATTATTTATTTTTTTAAAATCAGATCTTGTACTTGCACAACATATTTATTTGAGTATAACTGAGTATAACCAAGTGAGATGAGAGAAGGGGAAATCTGTCAGGTAAGATAAGACTGTGTTTCATTAAGTCGCGGCTGTTATTCTGCTGTGCAGTAACCTATCTGGTACACTGAAGATCACTTCCTGATAGTACAAGTCAATAAAGTGAAGTCTGGTATTTCATTACTATAATTGGTTACATTTAGAAAAGTTCCCGAGAACATCTGAATCAGAGGAGAATAATGAGAAGCATAGAGAAGTTCTTTTTGGGGATTTTGATTAAAACATCAATGACAACTCTCTTAGGTAAAGCTATATTTAAAAAAAAAACAAGAAAAAGTAAACACTCAAACCAAAAACAAACAAACAAACAAACCCCAAACAAACAAACAAGCAAAAAAACAGAACTATTCAGGCTTTTTCAAGTCCGCCAAAACATTCCCAGTGTAATATTACGTTTCTTCCATTCTTCTGCATCTGTAACCCTGCTCCTTTGCTACAACAGAGAAACGAAAAGCTGTTTAAACATGGACTATAGGCCTTGTGTGATGATATCTTTCCACATTTAAACAAAATAACAAATGGTGATTTACCTTTTAGATAATGACAAAAAATCTTAACTGAAACAGTCTAAAGTATTTAACTCTCTTATCTTTCAGTCATCAATTGAAGATCACCGTAAAATCATATTTCTGTATTAGAAGTGTTTTTATTATTGGAAAGAAAGTTTGCATATTCCATTTTGTGGTATGTAACTTACTCAGACCTTACTAGTTCATTCTGAATTCACAGACCCATAGAAGCAATGTGAGAGATCCACCAAAAAAATAACACACAGAAGATCTGAAATATTTTGTTGTAATAGAACAAAGCATCTTATCCTGGTAACTAGTGGGCCAAAATGCTTGAAATATCTCCTTTATTGAAATACATACTGCTTTACTGAAATACGTAAAACATTTTTGCTGTGTTATATTAAATAATGTTTAGGGAACATAGTTTTCGTTTGTTTTTATAAACACTGAGTCTATATACGTGTGTATATATATGGGGGTATGTGCTCATTTTCTTTAGTTTTATCAGCCCTACTCACACACAGAAACAATGTTTGGACTTGTGATGTTGTAGGGGAAAAAAAGGTGGATCTACCCCTCCGAACTTGTTTAATTCGTTCAAATTTTAATTTTTGAGCTAACAATGTTATGTAAGAATGTCTCATTAAGCTACAAACAAAATAGATATAATCAGCATAGGATTTGAGGGTTCTTTTCATAAAACTCATGAAGTTTGTCAGAAAATACAAAAACAAATTTCCTAGATTAAACAAAAAAGTGAGACATAAAGGTTTGGAATATCCAGGACAGACCGTGGTAATGAATAAAGCAGATTCTGCCTGGGTCTTTTCTTAGATTTTGGATTTCAGAGGAGCTCTTGGTTTGTGTGGTCTCTGTTACATCGGATGGACAATTTATCTCATCATTATTTAATTTGTCACACACCACTTACTTACCAAATCGGGAGAAAATAATAGTCTTAAGGATATTTAGATTTGATTGTTTCAGTAGGGAAAAGATGTTCTCTATACACTCAATATTGTCTCCTTTTAATTTGCAAGTATGAAATGAATAATCAAAAGTGGTGACATGACAGATGGAGTCCTAACACTCATGATAAATAAAGTTGTGTAAAATCCACCTATAATTTCCTGTGAATGTAAAAACTAACTTATTTTTGCTTTTTTTTTTTGAGCTCAAGGCTTTGAAAGTGTTATTACTTTTTTAAAAAAAAACATAATACCAAGTAATCATACAGTATTCAATTGAAGGCAAGGAGTATTACAGAAGAAAAAGGTGAAGCAAAAATTTGATACATGTAAGATTGATAGTCAACAAAGCTTTATGTGTGTGAAACACAATAATCTTTATGGCAAAAAACATCAAGCTGCTGTAAAACAATGTTGATGACTTACCTTGGCTGTTGTAGGACATTTATTATCTCATTCCCATGAATGTTGTGGTAGACTCACTGGGATTTTAAATTTAATTACTCCTATGTCAAATAAAATTGAGGAAAAAAAGAGGGCATGAAATAATAAAAACACGTTTGAAGACCACAAATGAAATAAACAACTGTGAGGCTGACATTAATCTTTATATTGAACAATGTATTTTAAGTTAATTTTATATAATAGATTTTATCATGCTTTGACTTTTTCAGAATGTTTCTGGCTGACTTTTATTAAACATAAATATTATTTCATATGTGTGTGTATAAACATACTTATGTATAACAATAAAATATGCTTCGTGAATTTAGGCTGCTGATCATAAGTAGAAGTTAATAAATTGGACCGACAACTGTACATGGAAGTTATGTCAGATCAAAGGTACAAATATAGTGCTTAAGTTGGTATGCAACTTCTCAAATTATGAATTAATTCCAAAACCTAAAAAGTATTTTTCATATACCTTTTTTGGAGATTGATATTAGACCAAAATAATGCATCAGTCTATTTACCTTTTAGTATTTATTATTTGATTTTTATAACGGTGTGAAAAAATGGAGTTTAAATATCACAACTGAAATGTAAAAAAGTCAAAGAAAATATAGCTCTATTTTAAATTTTATTTGGGTTACCTATATTCACTATTTATTCCTCTCATTGTTCTGATAATAATTCTTGAAGAAAGTCCAACGCTGTGGTGAAATCGGACCTCTACTTAGTCCCTAAGTGGTTCGTTGAAGTGGTTCAAAAATCCAAATTTATAATTTCTATTTCCATGTTTGATTCATACACTTTGATGTAGTTGATAATGTGATGTCTATAAGAATCTCTCTTTTGGCAGATACTGGTTATGTAAAAATAGCTTTTTATTCACTGATATGAAGCAAGCACTGCATAACTGAGACACAGACTAATGGTGAGTATTTTCATCACAAATCTATAACATTTCTTACAGATGTTGCTATGTGTACGCTTAATATCCAGGAAAAAAAAAAAAAAAAGAAGAAAATTATCTGTCACACCCATGCTTTAAATGTAATGGACCAAGTAATCTTGGTTTCTCTCAAGAAATGTAAAGTATTGTTTTTATTGCAGACCATCAAACTTCAGTCTTTATCTTCAGTTTAAAGGAAGACATGTAATACCTCAGGAACATAATTTTATTATGGAAAGAACATTATGTCCTCTGGCACATGCAAATCTGCCTAAAATCAAAAGAACAGACAACCTGGAAGGTGGGATCACTTGTAATGAACCACTGTTAACATTGATAGCTACTTGCAATCCTCACTCCTGCAGAAGGACTGTAATTAACATTTCTTCAGCATAAGAACTCTCTAAAACAATCAAATATCATTTTAGAATACTTTGGTTAGAAAAGATAGGTGTCTGTTAGGGAGGGCAGGACCTCCCTTTGGAATGGAGAGTTCAAGCCCCCTTCCTCCGAACTATTAAAACTTTGATACTAAATCGGCTCTCAGGCAAAGATATGGGGATAGGAATAACAGCTCTTTACTAATATGCATAACAGGGCAAACAAACAACAACAACTACAGCATTAATGATAAACAAAACCAGGAACCTCGAGGGGCTTTTGTTTCACAAAGCCCGGGGCAATCTGATCTCTTGGGACTCCGAGAACGCCAGACTGGAACAGTGGAGAATCCCGGGCTGGTGGATGGGGTGTACCAGAAGCTCCGCGGTGGTAGCTGGAAGGCCAGGGATGTCCTGGCAGGGCCGGGCAGTGCAGGGACACAGCGTATCCAAAGCGGTGCCGAAGGAAAGCGGCGACAGTGGGACGGGGCCTGCCCAGCTCCAGCAGGGCAGGAGGAGGAGAGCTCAGAGTCCCTGGGCACACGAGGAGATGATGGGAGATTTCCTCAGGACCGGCCCCGGTGATGGCAGTGAGAAAACTCCTCCCGCAGCAAGAGCAGCCTGATCATTCTCTCTTCAATGCCAAGAGCAAGAGCAAAGCTGCCCCCACCCCTGCCCTTTACCTGCCTCAAACCCCGTGGTATCTCTTTTTTTTTTTTCCCCTTGGAGAGAAAAACTCTCAGAGACCACAAAAGGGTGTAGCCCAGTGCTGCACTTTCCTTTGGCCATTTCTTTTGTTCTGGTCAAGCACCCATAAGCACCCAATAATTCGTCTCCTAGTGACTTTATGGGAAAAAATTCTATAAGGAAAAAAAACCAAATCTAACCCCCAACACACAATTGACTACCTATGATATTGAGAAAGAAGTGTAATAGTTGGGAAACTAGTTGCACCATTTTAACATCACCTATCAAGACTTTTGCCGTGATGTTGCCAATATAATGTGCAAGGAAGGACTGGACTGGAGTTTCAAACATTTGCTTTTGGAAAAGTTCCTGTGTGTCTGAGGCAATCTAGAAGACTATGTCCATCTTTGTAGGTGACAATTTTGTGGAAGCACATGTTGCAGCCAAGACATGAGAGCATCTTGTGTAAATATTATTCATCTTTTTTTCACTAGATACCTTGAACATTGTATAAAACAGCTAAAACAGCAAACTCAGCTATGTAGGCCTCCAAAGTGAAACCAAGTAGCTGTTTCCTAGAACCCTCACTGCTGTTGAAACTAGACTACTACCAAGATATACAGTTTAATTTTGATAAATCTGTGCCACCCATATCACAGTATTTAATACAAACAACCTTGAGTTACTGTGGTTATTCTACCAGTACAGTACTGATGATTTCAGAGCTAGTATGACTCAGGCTTTTTTTAATGCTAGAAAAAGAAACAGAGCAACTATTGGTATGAATGGGCCAGGAGACCAGCTCCCTTTTTTATGGCCTCTATTGAAAGCAGCCCTGGGGTGGGGGCCCGTGAGGGTCGCGCACACCGCCGCTGCTCCCTTGGGTGACATGGAGGAGGAGGAGTGCAGCTTTGCCCTGAGGCAGAGCTGGGGCTTCCATCCTCGCGAGAGTCGTAGGTCCAGGGGTCCCACCACTGGTGCTGTCCTTGAAGGTTAGGGTGAGGTGAGTTGAACTTCGGGAGAGGGTAGTCTCGCCTCCTCACAGCCTGTCCACATCCCCCGATTGTCCCTGGGGTGATTTAGTCCGATAATGTTCTCCTATTTCGAGGTCCTCCCAGTTGGCACTGGGCCTCCTCCATTTGCATATGCACCATGTTCCTCCTCCACCTGCTGGTCACCACGTTGGAAGCAGCAGGGCTCGAAGATAGCCCCGGGAAAAGGGAACAAAACACAAGGTGGGTGATAACCAGGGATTACAGCATGACTAACAGGGATTGAATACTTAACAAGGAACATCAAACGAACAAAAGGCTTTAACGATTGCCTGGTTCAGGCTTATTCATTTCAACTATGACTGGTACTTGAAAATCTAGAAGAGAAATATTTGCTTCACTGAAAACTTGGTGCAAAATTTGAATTAAAACATAAATTACAGTTTATTACAGAAAGTCAAACAAAATAACTATGTTGCAGTTTTCATATAATGTAATTTAACTTATTTTCTCTGCATTCTTTCTTTCTTTGTTTAGAATGCAAAATCCTGTGTATTAAAGAGTATGGATGTATACACGTATGTCATGCAAATGAAAGAAACAAAACCATTTCCATAGCTAATATTCATACGTTTCCCATAGCAAAATTTCAGTTACATAAAAGGAAGATTTTGTTTGCTAAGTTTTCTTTGACATTTGAGTTCAGTTACTGCCATGGCAGAAGACGAGTTGATTAGGTCATTTGCATCATCTAAATGGAATTCTGAGTAATGTCATCATTCAATGGGTCATTGAGAACAGAAAAGTGATTGTATCCCATCAAACCAGGCTTTATAATCACGCGAATAATACTTGGAATGTGTCATTAGTCTGTACAGATACAAAGTGTGATTGGCTGATATTCAGATAAGGAATATGGACTTTGAATTGTAAAAGGGCGCTTAATAGTGGGGAAAAAAAAGAAAACATAAAGAAGGAGGAGAAGAAAAACACCTTTCAAGCGAATCCATGTTTGCATCCAAACTTATTCAAATCAGTTGGATTTGAAATCACCTTTAAATATGCTGAGATGCAGCCAATAAAAAATTATTTTCAGTAACAATATAAATTTATTTATATACATGATTTAATCTGATGGAAACAGTGTTTCTATATTGGAATGTATATTTTATTATGAACAAATGTTCAAGATATCCCACATTTCAACAGGAACAGTGGGTCTTACTATCCAAACCAGCTTTTAACAAACTTGTATAGAAACATTTAACTTCAGCTGCCTGAAGCACTTGACATTCAATCAGCCCCAATTGGCTCAAGTTAGTCCAAACTGTAAAAAGCACCTTCATTTAAAACACATACCACCACTGGAGAGGTGTTGAATCTGTTTTGTATTAAGTTAGCCTTTGTCAGCAGAACATTGCAGGGATTTAAACGTGTGTTAACAAATTACATTCATTCAGAACACCTACTTGACCTGAATCTCCTGAGGTATAAAATTCAGCATGATTAAAAAAGAGAAAGGAAAGTGACAGTCTAGGTTAGACTCTTTTGGAATTGTAATGTTTTTACTTTCAGTACAACTGGCAAGAGTTTTAAGAAACTGGAGAATATCTTCTATTGAATGGAATATGAAAGAATCTGAGAATAATACTGTGTTTAACCTCTATACTATAAGGAACATATATTCACATGTGTCTGTCTATCTTGCCTTAGGCCAGTGTCAAAGAAAAGAGAGTGTTCAATCCTGTAAGGTACTGAGTACTCTGGCTGTGATCCAGCAAAGCACTCAACTATGTGTTTAAATTTAAGTACATGGATCATGCCACTAACTTCAATGGGATTATGCTTAAAGATAAACTAACCTTAAATGCTTTGCTGGATCACAGCCACAGTGCTCAGTATGGGGTGAATACAAATCCAGTCTGAGAGGAGTGTTTTCTTCTCTATTTCAAGTGAGAGCTCACAATATACCTAAAAAAAGTTCTTTTCAGGAAAGGAAGTTCATATGATAACCAGACTGAATAGCTTCAGAAGGATGGGAAGATTAACAAATCTTGGGGTCCTTGCATTCAAACATTAGGCAAAACAACAAACAAAAACCAAGCTTTGGCTTTCCCAGGCTCAGAGATTCATTTTTTTCATGTAACACAATGAATGAGCATGGACTGGGATATAGATGAAGCAGCAAAAATCAAGTGAAAGAGTAGAGATAGAGGCAAACAATGTTCCCTTTTATCCTTTGCCAAATTTCTCTCCTGATTTTAGCTGTAGCCTCTCTTAATTTTGTAATTGAAAAGAACAAGAAGTCTCTAAGTTTAAGCATGTATGAATATCCTCACAGAATACATGTCAATTGAAATCAGACAATAGTCTATATAATTAGAGGCAAGTGCCATTCTTATGGATCTGATGCTGTTCCAGATGAAAACAACACAAAAGTAAGCTTAGGAAACAAAGAATACTACAAAAAGCAAAAGCAAACCTGTACTTTTCAGCATTATATATAAAGACTACTAACTTTTTCTTTTGGTATACATGTTTTGAGCTTCCCTTGGCTCCTGACAGTGCAAAGAGGAACTGATTAATGCATTGGAGTCTACTGAAAGAAGTCAGATGAAACATACTGGTCTTTCAAAAAGCGAAACAAGTAAGAAGAGAAAGAACCTATCATGTAGGTAGAAGCGTTTTCACCAGCAAGAAAGGGTTATCACCAATTTTTCTTTTATTATTATCAGTCCAGGTTGCCAAATTTTTGGGCAAACATGCAAGCTTGCTTTCAAGCAATAACTGTCACAACAAGTCAGATGGTGAAAATGGACTGCGCAACAGTATTTACCAGGGTGATGACACAACTTGAACAAACATGCAACAATTGCAAAATCCCATGCAGCCTGCCTGACAAAATGACAACCAAGCCACACTTATCTTCCTGTAAAAGAGAAAAAGAGAACACATTCCCTAAAATAGCATACAAAAACCCCGGACTGCCTCAGAAATCTTGGCCACATGTGGCTTTCTCAAAGGCTTGAATCTTATTTAAAATAATACACAATACATACAATAGGACTTCATATTTCAAGAGAAATAATTAAAGACAGCATTGCACTTTCTAGCTAGCAGCTCTTGCTGAAGCAATGGGCAGCTCTGGCAAAAATCTGCCACAGTGAACTCTGAAGTACAATCAAATCAAACTGATAAAGAATTCTATCAGAGGTTAGTGAACATGAAACATTTTTGAACTACAAAGCGCCCAAGCAACTCAGCATGTGTATTTTTTCCCCTAGGTTTATCTTATTCCACAATTCAACTTCTCACCTTTTCATCATATCCATCAATTTCTTCCTTGTTGAGAAACAATTATACCCTAGGAACCTCTTGAACTCATTTATACTCTATTCTTCAACCTTGAACCTTGTTCTATGGCTTTATTATTTTTCTGTAGAAGACCTGCTCTGATCTTCTGTTTACTCCTAGATCCTTAACACTGCAAAATAGTCTTCAGATTCAAAACTTGTCACCAACAGCTATCAGTTGCTTTCACAAACTGATAAGCTTTTGATTTAACTCTTGAAATTTGAAGAATGTTCTCTTTTTATGCAAATATGTTTTATATTTTTTACCAAATATACATAATGCTTTAAGGGAGGACATATTTTCTCAGCTATATTCCTATAGAATACACAAGAGTTTACTGGTTGTATGCAGTAGGAGGACTCAATGCCTTGTCTTTTAAAATGCTTTTGTAATGTTTTATAAAAACTTGATTTGTTTGACAGAAAATTCCACTTGGCTCCAGTATGGGAAAATACTTATTCTGTAGTTCATTGATGCATATTTAAATCAAGAGATAGTTACATTTTCAAAGTTCAGAATCTCTTCCATAGTGTCTGTGAAAATCACTGCAATACCTATAGCGGCTCTTTTCCTGAGAGGCAAGTCGTGGGCATTAGATTTGGTTTTGTTTTTGCTTTATTTTTCCCTTTTGGATTTTTTTCCCCATAAAGTTGCTAGGAGACTAATTACTGNTCGAGGTTCCTGGTTTTGTTTATCATTAATGCTGTAGTTGTTGTTGTTTGTTTGCCTTGTTGTACATACTAGTAAAGAGCTGTTATTCCTATCCCCATATCCTTGCCTGAGAGCTGACTTAATATCAAAGTTTTTATTATTCAGAGGGAGGGGTTTGACTTCTCCATTCAAAGGGAGGTCCTGCCCTCCCTAGCAGACACCTGTCTTTTCTAACCAAGACACAAGTGTCCATCAGGAAATGCATCATCAGAACTAGAATTCTTTGGGAACCTCATCAACGACACTGAGAATTAAAGGCATTTGGAAATTTTCTTTCAGGGTTAAACTTATTTCTGTACTAAGGCATCTTGGTGAATTTTACCACTGGTTTTAGACTATAGCAATGCCCTGCTGAGGCCCTGTTAGACTTTACAGTTATCCCAAGGTCAGTTCTTGATCCAAGCTCTTGGTTTGTTTCCGCACTGATGCAAACTCAGGTTTTCAACACTTAGGTGAACTCCTTTGCAAAGTCACTGCTCAGTGTTCACAATGTCAGCACATAACAACTGAGCTCTTGATTTTGAACCCAGAATAACACACAGGTTAGCTTGAACTTAAGGTGCTTATTAGCTCTAGGGAGAGCTCTCCTGCTTTGAATATGAATGAAGTTAAGACCTAAATGAAAGTTAAAGCTTGAGTTTACATTTCAGCAGGAAAAGAGGCACAGGAAACTTTTTGCTGTTTATGTTTTAGATTCCCAAGAAAAATGAGCAAAACAAATCTTACATGGCAAATGGGAGCCTATTTAGGCAGAGAAAAGTAGAATATGTCTTTTATTGATATATAAATATGTTTGATACAGTCTTCTCACTGTGTCAGTCTTGTTGGGTTAGGAATCTTTTACTGCAGTGTAGTTCCTCTAACTCTAGCAGCCCAAATAAAATAAAGCTCAATTTTCAAGAAAACCAGAAAATGCCATCCATTTCAGGAGGCAGTGGAACTATTTATATTTAACTTCTGTTTTGAATTAGTGACTAAGGAAAAGCACTATTCAGACTTCCTTTTATTGGTAGATAAAATCCTTGAAAATTGGGAAATGGGAACTTACACAGTAATCATGATATGTTACTTATGTGATAATTGAATAAAAATTACCATACATTTAAAACTGAAAGTGGGAGAAAATATATATGACATAAAATAAGATTTAATCCATTCTTTGGATGTAGCTCAACAAGACAACATAGCTGCTTCAAGGGGTTGTGGTATATCTTTCTTCTTCCTGATCCAATCTTTGCTCTCTTTTCTCCAGCTCCTTCTTTCCCTCTTCATATTTGCATTCATCTCTGTGCAGTAACCTCACTTCTCTTGTGTCCTCTCTGACACATCTGGTCTTTAAGGCAAATACACATAAGAGTCTGTGAAAGCAATGGGTTGATAAACCTTTTCTACTTGTCATAACAAGACAAAAGTACTCTCTTGTTTTTGCTGGCTGGAGGGGGGTGGTGTTTTGTGGTTTGTTGTTAAGGATTTTTTCAGCCAGATTTAGTTTATTAAATTGATTTACCATACAAAAAAATGTTCTGGTGGCTCAAGTTTGGGAAGGGTTGTACAGTGAGAAATGTTGAAGCAGCAGAGGTAGAGGAGTGGAATATTGCTCTTTCCCACTTGAAGGCAGAAAGCTCTTAAATCATCTCAGTTTTCTACATAACTGCACCACTAGGATATGATAGTTTGGAAGGGATAACAAGTAAATTTGATGTAGTATTGCCACATAAAAAGCCAACTTATGGTCAGACTTTGTAAGCTTACCTTAAAAACTGAAAATTTAATTTTGCCCTCAAATATGTTAACATTCAGAATGATTCAACATTCAGCAAAGAATCTAAGAGCCTGCCGACTTCTGAACCAGATGCCCAAAGTTAAGTAGGATTAACACATGAGTATTCATCCTAGCACAGCCCTGACGACCCAGTGCAGAAACAGGGATCTTGAAGTTTCTCCCAGAGCCCACGTTTTGTAGTCTTTGAAGAAGCTGAAGAGATTATTTTTGACCCTGTAAATAGCGGCAGAGGTAGGAGTCTCTCTCAGAGAATATTATGATAGCAACCAACATTTTTTTGCTGAGACATGAACTCTTTTGCCACAAACAAAATGTGATGCAGCCGTCTATCTGTATGGTGTGGTAGCATAGGATTTAATAGAGCTTTACTAACAGAGAACTTGGATAATGTATTACAAATCAGCCCTGTCCTGGAAATGAGTGTCAGCTTTTACCAACACAGTTGCTCATATCATTCTCTACCCTCTCATAATTAAATAAAAAATTTTTAGCTTTTCTGAACACTTATTTGCATTGAGAAACAAAATTTGACATGCTGCCTGTGTTGACACATATATATTATTCCTCTTAGATTAAAACAATTTCTAAATCTATTAATTTGTATGGATTTGTTGTCCTCCCTACTAGGTGCATTATACTGCTCTAGATTACAATGAACATAATTTCCTGTCAAGTGTCTTCATTTTTGTTTTCACATAGTCTCTCTGCTTTTCTTTAACATGAGCATGGGCTAAGCTCATGACAGTTCCTTTGACTTCTATTCACCCTCCTCAAACCTCCAAATTGTTTTTCATCTCTGATTTAATTGTATAGTTCCACAAACACATTTCTCTCTTCTTTCATCTGTAGTCAAAAGAGCTCCTCTTTTTGAGCTACCCTCAGCTGGATGGTGCAATTGCTGGGTAGAGCTACTTCAGTTGCCTCTCAGTAAGACCCTTTGAATTTTGTTTTGTGCACATTTGTTTTTCCTTTGTTAGGAGAAAACAAAGGAAATAATTGTGCATTATATCACAGAGCACAGTTTTTACACTCTTACACCATCCTTGCACTTGCTGTCTAAGGACCAGTAGCACTGCTATCAGCAATGTTATACCTTGTGATTTTATCTAAAAGGCAAGTCATTCTCATTTATGTTTTGATACTGCCCAATCTGAGGGTACAATTGCATTAGCTCCAGTTTGGAAATAGACTGGAATTCAGAATACCTCTTAAGAAAAAAATGCATGTATTTCCGTGTAAGTAAAAGCTAAAATATTTATGGTTTGAGGGTACAAAGGAGTTGATCTCTAGCTTAATCTAAAGCCTACTGAATCAATGAAAACACTTCCACTGGCAGCAGCTAATTTTGTAGCAGGTCCCTTGTACAGTATCTGTCCTCCACTATTGGCCTATGCCTTGTTCTGTGACTCTCTCAGCAAAGAAAAGGGAATAGCATCTAATTTAACAGCTGACATAGGATGCATCTCTGCTAATCAGAGCCAAAAAATAGCTATTCAGTAGAAGATGTAAATGTATTTTTAAAAGCAAGAGTAAGATTACAGACCTTTATGACTAATTTATCACTGTTCACAGTTTCCAGTCCATGGCAAAAGAAATAACAATAAATATTTACCAAAGGAAAGTGGATCTACATTTAGAGCATTTTAATAAACGTTTAAAAGAAAATCAGCATAGATCACTTGGCTTTGGCAATCACTTTTATCTTCTGTCTGTCTTTGATGGATGTTGTTCATGCTCTTTAGTTTACAGTAACAAGCAGGTTTTTAATTTTTCTATCTTCTTTCTCTCTAGTGCCAGTCTATGATGGATGATGTGACAAAAATATTCATCAGTAAATTCTAAATCCTGAATGCAAATTAAATTAGTAATATAAGAAACAGATTTGCATCCTCTTTTGACATTGTTGTAACTGCATCTGCTACTCTCTTGTTTTCCTTTCTACTTGTTTAATCTCGACAATAGTACTAAATCAGCATTGAGATGTCTTGTATTTTGCTTTAAGTACAAGAGCCTACAGTATTGTTCTTGTCACTATTTGAGCTGAGGTGTTTGGATTTTGAATTGAAGCATCAGGAGCTGAATGATAGACAATTATCAAGGATTGGGTTTCCAATCAAACATGTTCTGCTCTCTAAGCATGGGTAAAAAGTTTTACTAAGTAAGAAACTGTCTGTCAGGCCAGGCCCAGAGAGTGGTGGTGGATGGAGGTACATTCAGCTGGTGGCTGATCATCAGTGGGTTTTCCCTGAACTCAGTGTTGAAGCTGGTCCTGTGTAACATCCTGTATCTATAATCTGGAAGAAGGGACTGAGTGCATCCTCAATCAGTTTGCAGATTGCACCAAACTGGGTGGGAGTACTGACCTCCCTGATGGAGTTGAGATGGAGCATAGGAAGGCTCTGCAGAGGGATTTGAGCAGACAGGATTGATGTGCCAAGGCCAATCACCATAGGCATTTAAAATATATGTAGAAGTGACAGTTGGGGACATGGTTTAATGGTGGGCTTGGCAGTGTTAGGTTAATGTTTGGACTCAGTGGCCTTAAAGTCTTTTCTAACCAGAACAAATCTATGGTTCTGTGATTCTATTCTATTTTCCAAGTGTTTTCATTTTACTCTCCTGAAGGACAATGGTCACTTTAACAATTATTCCTTTCCTCAAATTTAGGGGTGTTTGAGTCCCTAAAAGTCTGCTGCATTTAAGTGGTTGCTTGGAATCTTTCTGAGGTCCTCTATCCTCCATGCAGAGAAAAACCAATACCTCATAGATGAAAAGAACAATGGTGGAAGAACTAAGTAAAAATTTGATCTTCCTTTTTAAATGTTTTTTCCTTTTTAGACACAATTTCTACTTTAGAAAGGAATTTCATTTTAAATTAGTGTTGCATGAAACCTCTGTTAGGTACAAATGAGCATACACACAACACAAAGATTGTGATGTTGATGTTTTCCTGAGAGAAGAAATATCTGTTCAGGAACTTAAAAACTGATAGTTAAGGAAATCAGGGAGGACTAAAATAAATGTATAGAACTCAAACTGTTACTTGTTAAAAGTCAATAGGGAGAAGAAAGCTGGATAAATTTTAAAAGTTCCTTCTAATGGATACCATATTTTTAATAATGTAATCTTAGCATAGGAGTTATTCACTCTTGCTGAAAAGCTGCTCTGAGGTCCATCTCAATAGAAACTCAGATTGAATCCAAATAAAGGATTATTTTTATGGTGTGGAGTGCATCTTCTGCAGTCTCTTTTACAGTTCTCTTCAAAGGTAAGACTGAGCAGGTTGAAAAGAGATGTCAAGGCATCCTTATTTTTCAATCAATTTCCAGCCACAGGGTTAGACTTTTTGGTCACCTAAATTTAACCTTTTCAGGTGACAGATTTTATCCCATAATTCTTGTCTCTATCTTAATGCTTTACATTTTTACATAGTATTTCAGTATATGAGCATAAATAACATTTGGTGGAGCTATAAAATTTATTTTAGAATGGTTCTTAGTCTAATGTTAAAGACTTGCAGGGGCATAGCTCAACAACATATTGATGAAAGGATTTCAGTGTTTAGTTACTGTGAGTGTGAAAACTAACACTGATTTCTAGCATGAGCTTTCCTCCTCTGACCAGTAGATTTTTTGATAATCATGAATAAATTGAAGCTCCTTTAAAAACAAAACCAAAAAAAAATATAGCTGCTGAGTTTGTGCTTTGGATTGCTAGAAATGAGCTAGAAATATATTCCTGCTGCCATATTTTCAGACACTGAATTCCATGCAATCTGAACATCTAAGATAACAAAGCAGCCAACAATCAAAACTTCAGATCATCCTCAGCTTCCCCTGCAAAGCAGATAAAACCAATACACCAGCACAATTTATTAGATCAGATAAAGGCTGTGAAGTTCCATTCATTTATGTTTTTCCTGTTGTATCATTGAATATTTCATAAAGTGTGGAAGTTCCTGTTGGCAAAGAGAAGCTAAAACAAATCTTTCTGGGGCTAGGAACAAAGAGATCATCAGGCCTGTGTTCTCATCATGCAACAGTGATGCCCTTGGGAGTCAGTGTGCTCTCAAAGGGATTATTACACTATCCGTCTTAAAGGGAATAAAACTTTTGTGAGACTAGAACCTGGGCAGTGAAAACTTGTAGGACACAGAATGGCAGAAACAGGTAAATGAGGAAATGAGACAAAATCGGTCAGATCTGCAAATTCACAGAGAATGCTTTGGAAAGAAAAGAAAATTATTGATTTCTTTCATTTGGGAAATGATCCTCTTAAGGCAGGGAAGAGATAGAATGATTATCTGGTTTAATTATAAGACCAAAGATGACAAGAAAAAAAAAAAAAAAGGCAAAGAGGTGATTGAGAGCAGGTCTGTAGAGAAAGGTTTGAGTGTGAAACTTTGATATATTTGATGAAAAACTCACCATGAGCCAGCAGAATGTGCTCACAACCCAGAAAGCCAATGGAATCCTGGGCTGCATCCAAAGAAGCATGGCCAGCAGGTTGAAGGAGGTGATTCTTCCCTTCTACTCTGCGCTTCTGAGACCCCCACCTGGAGTATGGTGTCCAGTTCTGGTGTCCCCAACCTAAGAAGGAGATTGAAGTGCTGGAGCAAGTCAGGAGGAGGGCCCCATAGTTGATAAGAGAACTGGAGCATCTCCCCTACAATCACAGGCTGCGAAAATTGTGGCTGTCCAACCCAGAGATGAGAAGATTGTGTGGAGACCTCACAGCAACTTTCCAGTGTCTGAAGGGGACTACAGGAAAGACAGAAGGAGCTTTTCATCCTGAGCTGTAATGATGGGGCAAGGAGAAATGGGTACAAATTAAAAAAGGGAAAATTTGGGTTAGATATTAAGAGGAAATTTTTCACTATGAGGGTGTTTAGACACTAGAACAGGCCATGCAGGGAAGCTGTGGATGCCCCAACTCTGTCAGTGGTTCAAAACCAGTCTGGAGAAGGTCTTGAGCAACTTGGTTTAGTGAGAGACTTCCCTGCCTAATGCAAGGGGTTAAGACTACATGATCTTTAAGGTTCATTTCAACCCCTTAACATTATGTGATTGTATAATCCTATGAAGTACAGAGGGCATTTTATTTTAGAGAATCCACAAAATGCCAGAGGATACATAAGAGTGTGCTCTCAGAAGTGTCTCAGAATACTTCAGAGCAAGACCATTAAGTCAGGGAAGAGTGATTTGTTGTTTATTGGTTTTGTCTGGTTCTTCTAATGTAGTCTGACATATAGTCTGACAGCAATTTGCTTTCAGGTATGAGCAAAATGCCCACATGTGTAATACTCACACCTGTCACAAATTCTTAAAAACATTGATTGTAAAGGAAGAATTTCATCTTCAGCCAGAGCTGCTGGAGGTGTCTGGGGAAGACAAACCTTATTTCCAAGACCTAGTCATTCCGGACACTTAGGTGCCAAAGGATTATCAGAGTACTAGAGGAAGCTCATATCTTGTGTACCTCAGGCAGTGGCAGAGAATGTCCATAAATAGAACCAAAAAACTCATGACTTATGGGATTCAAAGCCCACAAAAGCTCTCACAGCAATTCTGCAGTGTTCAAGCAAGGGTGCTCTATTATATCCATGAGATATTTTGTTTTCTTTGTGCTGAGTTTGTACCATTCACACCTGAGAATTTAGTCTAACTTGAACAAAACTTACAGATACTATGGATTCTAATAAAATTTATATTCAGAATGTAAATGTAATTAAAACATATGAATCCTTTTTTTTCACCATATATATGGCATGGTCAATAAGAGTACCTACATATATCTCTCCTTTTTCACTTTCCTTGGAATCTTCTCCCCTATAAGATACTCCACAGGTGTGATTCATTCTACAATTTTACAAAGTGTTTCTCAGTCTACAAAGCAAATTAACAGAATTTTTGCTTTCTACTTTATGTCTCCATCACTGTTGCCGCTTGGTGGTGTGCGATGTGAGTGAAGGAAACTGGGACATCCTATCTGGAAGCACACATAGATGTTCCAGTTTGAGTGAAAATAGACATCATTTAAAGTAACGCTTGGAAAAAAGACACCAAACATAAGAACATTTTGTTTCATCGTAATTCCAAAGACTTAGCATCAACAGTGACTATGAATAGCAGCAGCTACTGAAAATGCTGTGGTGTATATTTCAAATGCATTTGAATTGCTGTACTGGTGCTAAATAAAAGGCCATATGAATATGCAAAAAACATGCTGGATAATTAAAACCAGGGGAAAACTAGTGGGATGCAAAACAAACTATAAGCACCAATTCACCCATTTCTGCCATTGAAGTTAATAACTTCTCATGGAGATGAAATTAAATAAATAATAAAAATTGGAAGAGAGAAAACCAAAAAGCATACTAAAATGAAAACTTACAAAGGAAAAGTTAATGTGCTATTGAAGTTTACATTTATTCTTTTTCTAAATGAAATATAAAGGGAAAAGAAAGGGAGAGTACAAAAAATCTTCAGCTAAGCACTACTTCCACAAACTTGAGGAGGTAAAACATACCCACTTATTAAGAGTTATCTCAAATCTGTGTTAGAAACACATTTAAGACATCTAATTATGGTTTCAATATTTGTCACCAAACCAGGTAGGAAACATTTACCTGTAAAACACTGGGACACAGTTCCTACCTAAATACCTCTTTTTTTTTTATATAGACTTAAATAGTGAAGAAAATTCTATCTATTACATATTATTATAAAAGTTATACCCTTATGTGCTAAACCCAGAAGTATTTTGGGAAGCTGAAGCTGTTCCTTAAAGGAGAAGCTGTCATACTTCTGAGTTATCCAGCACTCTTGAGATAAGCAGATTTAAAACAAAAGCAAACTAAACCCACCCAAAGGATGGAAAAAACCTCCCAAAAACTAAAACTTTGATGAAAAGCTTTGTTAGGTTCCCATTGGATCTGATAGCCAATCTCAAAAAGATTTACATTGCCCTCTTTTTAGGCATTTGAGATTTTCACTTCACCCTTGACAGTATAAAAAATACATCGTGCACTACTTCCCCAGTTCTGACGCATGAAATTAAAAACAGAGAAATGAATTTGCAAGGGACCATGATGGAAAAGGATTCTTACTATTCTTTAGATGTGTGAACCTGCCACATATAATGAGTGGTTCTCTGGATCCCAAAGATATCCATGAGAAGCTTCCCCCAGCCCCATGACTCCAACCAGGCAGGACACAACTCCTAGGTGTAGGGAGCAGTGAAGAACCCTTCTGAGACACATAAACAAGGCAATTTCTAGCATGTGTCACTCTAGAAGAATGAGTGCCTGAGTCCTTGGCTAGTTCTTTAATAGCTGGAAAACGCCACTTTTCATTTTACTTTCCTTGAAGTGAGGAAAGACAGCCTCTTTCAGTAACAACTCCCAGCCATGTCTGAGAAGTGGGACTCTGACTTACCATTGCATCCATGCACAGGTGTTGTCAGGTGAGAACTGAAGTTTTAGGAGGATTCTTCATGGCACCCAACACCAACACTACAGTCTACAACTGCAAGCCTCAGGTTAAATTTTATTTAAAAGTAGTATACTCTTGTACACAGAAAATTATTTTGAAGAAGCTACCAAATTTTTATTCGAGGATACAAACTCATGTTATGTTATGTTGGGTCATAATTCCAATTTTTCATATTGAGGTTTCAGCGAGGTATTGAAAGGCACTGAAAATCTGTCAGTTTCAGGCAAGAGAAAACTTTATATAAATATCATATTTAGTCAGGATGGTTTGTGTTCTGGATGTCGATGAAAGGCACAAGGGGCAAAGGATGGAGTGGAAGAGGGAGCTTGCGTGAATGACTTTAAGCCTCTGGGTGAGCTCAGGGCAGACCCTGTGCCTATGAAATCATTTTCTATTGTTAGCCTGTACAAAATGTTTGACTGTAAGCCCAGAGGGATTCTAGGTTGGTTTTGTGCCAGATTACTGTTATCAGCACAGTGTAAGACTGCTGCACTGCACATACAGAACAAAGAATTACAGATTCACTTTTCTCTTCTCTGTGAGAGTCAGCTTAATGACCATTATTGTGATTTTCTGCAACAAATCAGTAAAAAACCCTTGTGTCCAGGCAGATATGTTTCTCATGCATTAGAGAAGGGAAACCTTGATTCTCTGTGCACTGAGGGCAAAAGGAGAGTTATTCTGTCATTGGAAAGGTGACCTGCCCCAGAATATCTCAGCTGAGATTTTCTGCTGTCTTTATACTGGCCTTTACCTTTGCACACACAATTATCCTGGTTATCCATCCTGATGAAAAAAAAAAAAAAATCTTTCAGCATGTAAAGGCATAAAGCTTGGGTTTTCCTTGTGTGAATCAATGAACACAGAGTACATAAGGTGAGGGGATGGGAGGAGGGAAGAGAAAAACAAAATGGAAAACACTTTTAGAAGTATTTGTAGTAATAATCCATGTGATAATTATATACCTGAAAATATCTTATGATCCCATACTTCAGTAAGCTCTGCAGTTCAGTGTTCTAGTAAGCATGAGTAAGAGATTAATGTAGAAGTTAATTTAAAATAATTTTACTTTAATACATTATATGCATTCCTTTCAATCCCTGCATTTTAGCATTATCATCTGAGAGTAATTCATCTGTTGAGTTGCGTTTCTGCTTTACTGGTTGTAATAACTACTCAGGCTGAGAATCTTAGTTTTGGATATTGATGGACAGGCCATTTCATTTTTAGATCCAGGTTATACTTTCTGCTTACTGTCTTCAGATAAGGAAGTGTAAGGCTATAAAAATAGAAGGTACTTTTCACAGGTCATTTGATTCAGCTTTGGAGAATAGAGTGTTGTGATATCGATCATGTCAGGATCTCTTCCTCTGCTTTAACTAGACCAGCTTAACAATAATTACAGAGCATTTAAAAGTCATCTGTTTAAAGGAGAGTAACTGGGAGGAAGGCTAGAAGAAAGAATTTTATTAAGTTCTATTTTGGTTGGCATGTATTTTGAACAGAAAAGTGTGTTATCAGCCTTGAATATGATTCACATTCTGTCAGCATACTCAGGAAGTGTAGGTTCCTTTGCAGCAAAAGTAGAATGAATGTCATTTTGAGTGCGAAACAAATACGTAAAAAAAGTATCCTGGAACATAATTTCTCTAAAGAAGTTGTCCCTGTCAGAAGTTATGAAGTGATTTAGTGTCAAGGAAACTCTAGATAGTTTTGCTTCTTTCCTCGGGGCTCACTGATATTAATTATTTGCAGGAATCTGTATATTCCTATGAAACAATAAAGACAAGGAATATTGAATCTGAAATAAATAGTTTCATTAAGTAAATGCCTCTAGGTAAAAATATGCTCTATGAAATGCATATTTACTCTCACAGTCCTACATATGCTTGTGCTGCCACAGATCCTAAACTGTGTTTTCCTGAGTACTTCCAAAGAGGTGAAGTATACACCAGTAAATAAGCAATATAACATGTCTACTATGTTAAGATGGTTTTTAGTTAGGTTAAGCTGAGCATAAGACTTGGGGTTTTCCTTTACATGACACCTGAAACTAAAACTTCTGATTGCTGTAAACAAGTTGTGCTACAGCTTGTACTAAATAAAGTGCAAACTTCTCAGCTTGGTGACTATTTTGCTCAGCTCAGTTCCCTTTTAGTGGGCCTTTTAAAATCCATTAGTTGCTTGCCAAATTCTGGAAAATGAATATTCATAGACTCTTTTTGATAATTCAGGTGGCTCTTCATGGTAATCCCATGTGCTGGCAAGGACCAAACACAGCCATATATTGGCTTGTAAATTGATCTCAGTAACTTGGTGACCTAGTACACATATTTTGCATAGGATGAATGAATAAACTGATCACATCTGGGTAAATTCAGATTTTGTATTTGCAGCATATGGTCAGCTTGACTTATTCTGTCAAGTGAATATTAAGTGATAAGTAATGGTGAAATTATTGATTTGTCTTTTCTGCTGTGATTTTCCTGAGAAAAGAAGTACTGTACTTCTTATTAACTAGATCTCAAATATCAGCTCTGATGGTTTTTTGTTTGTTCGGTTGGTTGGTTTTTTTATGGATTAACAGGTAAAATAGATTTATAGTAAAATTTCACCAGAAAAGGCTTGAATTCATCTTTCTAGAGGTTATGTCCAGCTCCATTAGAAATGAACAAACAAAACAAAAGCCTGTTAAAATGGTTCATCTTGCAAGTTATACAAAATATAACCTCTTCCTAGAATCACAAAGTACCTCAAGCTGGAAAGGACCCATAAGGAATATTTAATCTACCTCCCTGCTCCTCAGAAGATTAGACTACCTCTTATAGAGAAAAAAACTTCATTTTATCCAGTGCTAATCTCACACTTAGGGGTCCTACTGAACACAAGACATTCTATAAATAAGATAGACACCCTCCTCTCTGATAGTAAATAACTGTGGACCATCTCTGCGTAAAGGAGTCTTCATCTTAAAGGGATGTTTGAAGTCTTCTGGATAACCAGTAATGAAAAATTTGTTGGGTTTTTTTATATTTTTCTATCAAATTAGATTATAGGGAAGCATTTACCAGTTTCCTGACAGTTTTTTAAAATTATTTTGATCTGTTGGATGACTGATGTCCTTAAGTATCAAGGGTTCTGTTGAGAAAGCAGCATGTCTTCTTGAAGATGATGTAATGAGAAAACACTGGCAGATAAGAAGTAATACACAGCAGGGTGAAAACTTCGCAGCATGGCCCTATGAACTAAGACAATAACACATGTTATTTTCATGAGATCACAATTCTGGAAAATTAAAAATTGTAAGTGAGGATATAAAAGGCAGGAAAAAATTTGCTATTTTTGGTAGAGTTAGAAGATCTACTCCATGATTAATTTTAATGTCACTGGAACTCAACTGTTAGATCCTTCAATCCTACTCAATCTGCACTGAATGCAGTTCTTCCTAATAACAAAGCATGAACAAATGGGTCCTTTCTATTTAGAGGATGCCTGTGGTGTTCTAAAAGATGTACTTTCAGATGCTTACTTTTTATATAATACATCTATTCAGGAACCCTCTGTAAGTCTAGTAGTCAGTCAAACAATCTGCAGTTTGAGAGAAACAGTACATCAATCAGAAGGGCTGTGAAGATGATCAGAGGGTTGGAATACCTCTTCCATGAAGAGAGGCTGAGAACGTTGGGGTAGTTCAGCATGGAGAAGAGAAGCCACCAGAGAGACCTGATTGTGGCCTTCCAGTATCTAAAGAGGTCTCAAGAAAAAAATAGAGAAGGGCTTTTTACCAGTTTGTAGTAATAGAACAAGGGAGAAAATGGCTCCTAAAGGGAAGAGAGTAGCTTTGGATTAGATATTAGGAGGAAGTTTTTTACTGTGGTGGTGGTGAGACATTGGAATAGGTTGCCCAGAGATGTTGCACCATCCTTGGAAGTATTCAAGGCCAGGCTGAATGAGGCTCTGAGAAACCTGGTCTATTGGAAGTTGCCTCTGCTCATGGCAGGGGGGTTGGAACTAGATTTGCTTTAAGGTCCTTTCAAAACCAAACCATTCTGTGTGTCTATAGTTTGAGTCCCCCAGGTCCCCTCAGCACTACAGGTAAAAGGCATTGTCTGCTGGCCGTCAGCCCAATATCAAGACATTAGAGACATGTCAGAACAGGTTCTCAGCCTGAAGGTGAGATTGGTGCCTGAAGGGAACATTTTTATGAATGTTGAGTTAACAGAGAGCAGCATAGAGTCTTTGATATTCAGATATTTCCTATTAATAGAGCAGGGACCTTGGTATTGCACATGCAATTCTGCTCAGCCTCATCAAGATGCATTTTTTTTCTGCTTGAATCACAGCAAGGTATGTTTTGTAAAAAAAAGCTTATACCATCAGAATAAAAATTGAATTCTAATGGGAAAGATTTTAACAATAAAAGCTGTGAAAGTCTCCTGAAAGTGAGATTCAGTCCAATCTGACACAATAAATTGTTTTACTGTTGAACAGAGTCTCACTAACAAGTATAGATTACATGTGTAAGACCCAGTTTTGCCTGCAGCTAATGTACCTAGAAGATATATTAACAGTGCAACTCTCCTATTTACAGGAGCTAGAAAGAATTTGTTTCTATTTGAGTATAGGGTAAAATGGAAAAGAATATGAACACTCAAGCTTAAAGTCAGCCAAATATTCAAAATATTTAACACCTGTACCTGACTTAATGTTCTAAATATTCTAAGGAGTCGACATCCATATCTACAAGTGAAATATGCATTATTATTTACTGGAATAGGGAATTAAAAAAATTACATTAGCCACTGATATTAAAATGCCAGATGGGAAGAGGAGGTGTGCTCTGTATTCTGCTGCATGCCTCTTAAGAACTATTAGTACTTCATGCTGTAACAGGCTGAAAATGAAGTGCAAACTCATCAGCGTAATTATTTTTCCTCTTCCTTTTGTGGAGGCTGTGCTGAAGGGTGGACATCTTTAGCTTAATCACTGATTACATTTGTTGCCATATGAATCTGTAAAACAAGTAAAGCAAATCTATTGCTGTGCTGAGTTGTTGGGAGCCTCAATTCCTGCTCTCAAATTTGTAGCTCTGCTGTATGAAAAACAGAAACCCCACTTTTTCCTGCTGGTGGTTTGAATTGGTCTAATTTGTTCTGGTAATGGCTCCAGATGTCACAGTGTAAAAGGAAGCCCGGCCCTGCAAAAAAGATTGCCATTCTGACCTTCTATTGAATTCTAGAGCTCTTGCCCTTTTTTGTCTTCATAACAAACCCAGCACTTACAAGCACGCTGAATGGACTAGAAAAAGCAGCTTGACTCTTGTGAAAGAAGTTACAAGCAGAGCTGAGATGGCCGCTTGCCACTTTCCCTGTCAGGGTGACATCTGCCACAGTTTGTTGAGCTGATTTTTTCGGGGCGGGGGGGGAGAAATGAACCTTCACTTCAGCAGGGCCGAGCCTCTCCCTCCACCCCTGTACCTTTGTTCTATATCTTTTTTTCTGAAACATTTGTGGTTTCCCTTCTGTTTCTGGAGTCCATATTTTAGGAGAGATGAAAACTCCATCTTATGGAGTCTTCACTTCTTCGGCAAGGTCCTGATACTATTTCTCTTCTCATACAATGGAAAATTTAGTTTATTGCATTTACCACTCTATTTGTCTTGGCAAAAAAAAAGGCCATCAGAGTAATTCCAAATGAATACAGATGGACATCTGCTCACATTGATAACAGTTCACTTACATGATATAGGCAGGCAACATAATTCATGCAACTTTGCCTTTAATTCATGTATTTAGCTAATTGATCTTTGCCATATTCAAGACCAAATGTGTGAAATTCTATTTCCCTGTTTACAGGAGGAAGTAACAAATCTTAACAATACTGAGTTTGCATGTAAATATGTGTGCACATGGGTATGCACATGGGTGTGCTTTTGTGTGTGCCTAAATATTTCCAGGGTCTTTCACTTACTTTATTTTAATAACTGTTTTTTAAATAAGCCTAAACATAGCTCTGCCACAAAACTGGATACAGAGCATGATATAGTTGCAGCTTTCATAGGCAGAAAAAGGGTCATTAAAAGAAAAACAAGAACATATTCAAAACCCTCCTCTGCTTGTTGAGGGTGTAAGTACCCTTGGCAACACAACAAGAGCATAGATTTTGATCTGTGCTCCTAACTGCCTCAGATGTACTATTCAGCATCCTCCAGGGCAGAGACATGCTGCTTGGCACAGGGCATAATCTCCCAGTGCTACATGAGGCTGTCTCTATTTAATGAGTGCAGAAAAAGAGGGAATAACCACAAAAGACAAGACCAGGTGACAGTCAAAGATATAGTGTGCAAATCACTCATAAGAACATTTTAGAAGAGGACTGTAGCCCTTGCTCATGCAAATTTATATTTTATCAATTAGAGAAACCCAAAAAGCATGTACAGTACTTCATGATTATGTTCAGGAAGCAGAATTATTTGGATATGTATTTTGTTCAATATAAAGAATTTAAGTGGGAAACCGTTACGCTGAAATAAAATATTGTTTTTGTGCATCATGTTCAAGAGAGCAGAAAGCAAGGGAGAATTAGAGACTAATGTTAAAGCAGGCTGAAAATGTAAAGGATTTTGGAATATTAAAATTGGAATATGTCTTGGCCATTAAAATAGTGTTAAGGATCTTCCCCATGATACTTCTCATAGGATGCATATGGGAGAAGAAAACTCTTTCTGTATAGAAAAAGTGTGTCTATTTTTATACTTATTTTTATAATTTTGCATCTATCTTCATATCCTAATTCTTCATGTCTTTATCACTATCTTTGTCAAACACATTTTTTTTAATTTTATCCTCACAGTAGGGTTCATTGGGCTAGATCACCCCTTTTCAGGTTGCTTTTAATTTACACACAAGAAGGCATTAAATATTCAAAGACTGAATTGTTCCTTGGTTTCTCTTCTTGCTTTAAAATGGAATTAATGTAAAAAGTATGTTAATTATTAGGTTTCTACTTTGTATCAAGTGTACAATGGACAGATTAGACAATGTAGAAAATTGGAACAAGTTTATTACACACCTGCCAGACAATGCTGGAGCTCAAAAAGACTCACAGTCTACTGAAACCCAGAATAAGGGGTTTGCTATTTTGTCTTGTATCTGCTATGATCTTTACTCAATTTGCAAAGCAAGTTTTCTTTTCTTTGCACAGTATTGTGGTGCATTTCTAAGCTATTTCTTTGACTTTTGTGTTAGAGACATGTAAGTGNAAGAAAGAAAAAGAAAATAAACATGACACTGGGCCAACCGTCCTTCTCCAAGGATTCATGCTGTTTGGAGATTTCTATCCAACTGTTTTCTTTTTTCTTCCTCCATTCTCTGTTATATATCATCAGTAGTAGTACCTGACTCCCACCAGCACTAGCAACTTGAGGTCACTAAGACAAGTGTCCATGTCCTGCTAGAACTGATCATTGATCATTGTTCTGGGAGTATGACACACATATGACAGAGCAAGGTCACTCGACTTCTTTCTCCCCATTTTTCATATGTATTCAGGTAGCTATTACTTCAATATTCTTCCTCCCAGACTGTCATATTGTTTCCTATTATACTACCACATGAAGAATAGAGAGTACTCCAACCTTTATGAGATATTGTCTCCTAAGTATTGCTCTGCTAACAGCTCAGAAACACGGTCTTCACTAAAAACATATCACTGAGGTATACTGTTTTAAAAGTACAGTTTTTTCTAGTAACAAATTTTACTACAGGGAAAAAGCTGCAAAGAAAGAAGGAAGCCAACTCATTAGGAATAACCTATTAAATCTTAATGAAAATACATCGTAGAGAAGTCATATATCTGCAGAGATGACATAAATAATAATTCAATGTGAAGTAAAAATTCACTCAAATACCTATGATAGTAACTTTTGTTGATGTAAAGCACTTTAGGATATTCCATAAGTGCCATTAGGTTATTTATCTTCGAGCAAAAAAAGCATTTGGGAGTAGCACAAGGTCTTTCATCTAAAATGGATAAACTTATTTGCATATTAAAAATCAGCCTCATGCTCTGACACCACTACTCCACTCTCAAATATTTAGCGGTGCAAAAATAGATATATTTTTGTAAGTATGTGAAGCAAGTTCCCACCTTTCTTTTTTGTTTGGTTGACTTGACATAGTTACTTTATTCTGTGTAGGAGTGAATGGGACTTGCATACACAGATTTCTAAAACTGTAATTTCTACCTGATGGCCAGTGTCTGAAGCTTCAGGAATGTTTTTAAATTAATCTTAATCCAGAACTGAATCACATTCTCTGAAGGAAGAAAAATTTTTGATATATTTCACTGATTTTCAGAAACAAAGAATGGACGTGATCATAAAACTTGAGGTTAGCCCTTGCTAGACTGTCTTCTAGCAAGAATTGGAAGTGTTAAGTTTTTACAGATTTTGTAATCAAATCAGAATGGGAACATAGTTTCATATGAGGTCCAGCTGCTGAAGTCACTAGTGAAAATCAAAATCACTGTTTTTATACCAGTTCTGGTACGGGGTTATCTGATGTTGATGAGAGCTTACAATGATACAAGAAGAGAGGAAAAAAAGGCACAGCCTAAGGCCAATGACATAAGATTTAACAGATTTCAGGGAAGTATAGAGAAATAAATTTTGAAAGAAAAGATCCTTCCTTTCTTGTTTTATTCAATGGGTTAAAAAATTCACTGAAGATTAAAAATTTCTTTACTATGCAGTATAAATTAATCTCCAGCTCTTGGATGAGTGGTAGAGAATTTGGCTAAGGACAATTATTACATTGTTGAAAAACCTACTTTTGGACCAAATTGTTATGGCAGCCCTTTGACATTTAAAGACATGATGTTAAGATAACCCTATATCCCAGGCCCCTGGTATCATAGAAAATAAAACTGCCATGGACCTTAAGGCATCATTAAGTCTTTCCTTCATCAAAAGGCAGAATCCTCTGAACCTGAAACATTGTTGACAGACGTTTCAATAGTTTGGCCTAAAAGCCAAATACTGTCACATATCTTCCCTCCTGCATCTAGGTCTCCATCACCCTCAAACTTTTTTTGCTACATCACATTGTAAACTCCTGAATAAATCACCCCTAACTCAATGCCTACCGGTTTATGATCAAGAAATAACACTCACCTATTCTCACTGCTGGATTTCTTCCTCTCGTATCTACCCTCATGCTGTTCATATAGAATGATATTCATTATTTTTTTGTCCTGCCTATGAAGATCATAGTGCATATTTTACCCTATTCCTTTAAATATTGTTTCTCTCTTTTTCCTATGTTCTTAGCAGGTTTAAGTATTTCAAAAAAGTCATATACTGTAATAGACTGCCCTTTCATGATTAAGCTCTTCTTTATTAAACACCACAATAACTGCATAGGCTTTTCAAAATATTCTGCATGGTGAGATTTTCCTCAGTTCTATGGACCTATAGCCTTATTCATAGCATAATCTTATTGTATGGGTCATCCAAAAATGTCCAGATGTAATGATCTGTAGGCGTCTCTATCAATTTGCTTGAAATGTTACTCTCATTTTGATCTTTAAATTTCCTTAAAAAAAAACTCTTGCATTTTGTCTCCATTCAGGGGTCTGATTCCAATATTTGCTCTTAATCCTATTTCGCCCCTCTGCCAACTTATACCTAAATCATTGCATTTTTTATCCCTGGGGTTGTGTAAATGATCAAAATTAATACTGATGTTAGTTAGTTTGATGAAGCTCCCAAAACAAACAGAAAAATACATGTTTGCTTTATATGTGAAATTATTAGTATAAACAAAGCAAAATGATTCAACTAAACTGGCTATGATAAATTACAGATGAAAAAGTTCAGGTCTAAGCATGACTGCAGTTATAAGAAAGCAAATATACATATGTGACCTCATTTTTCCTCTAGGGAAAGATATCTGTAGCTCACAGAAACAGGATGCATACATGGAGACGTCCATATGCCCACGTTTTCATAGGCTTATCATGAGCGTTTAATTTTTGACAGTTCTGTCTCCAGATAATAATATATCCAAGCATGTCATCACATAATTTGTCGTACTTGTCATGTCTCTCTGAATTTGCAAACTTGCTCCAGAATCACTGGAAAAATATTGCCCACTATCCCTCCCTCCCCCAATATCCCTTGAATTCCCTGCCAAAGACAACATCACTTTAAATGATCAGCAATGCCCACTGCAAATGGAATGACTTACAAGATGGCTAGAAACAATGTGAATATTTTGGCTTGATAAATTTTAGTGAAAAGATGAGTTTGTCAAATCTGAAATTCTTTGAAGACAGATATCAGTGTATATTCTCATTGAAAGTTACTGAAGGCTATGGCCCACCTTTCTTCTCCAAAATGGCTTCTTCTGTCTTTTGCCAAGTTTTAGACTAAGGACCTTTTGGTTCACAAATGGTACTCTGAAAGTGGATATATTGGGTCTGATTTACTTCTATTGATATAATTTCTCTTTTCTGCATCCTGACTTTTAGATATCAGAAAGATGACCAATTTCAACAGTGTGCAAAAGAGAACTGGAATAAGAATAATGGGGAAAATGATAAGTATCTTTGAAGACACAGGGAAGCTAGACAATAAGTGAGAGTATTCTAGCAACCTTAGAGAGTGTTATAGTAAATGACATATAAATTANCCCAGAACTGTAGTTGTGGGAGATGAATTAAGTAAAAACACACAAAACTTCATTGGAGTCTAGGGTACTGCTAAGAGTGGTGGAACATGCTTGGCTAGATTGTCTTAGAAGTAATTAAAAAAACTATAACGAGAAAAAGTCTTCGTACAAGTAGATCAAAGAACAGAAATCATCTTAATATTTTGCATTATTCATGTTTGTCTTATAAAATAGAACAAAAATAACTGCTGTTCTTTGAGGAGCTAAATCGTAGCTCACTAAACAAAGATGATGCGGTAACTATCACATGTACCTTTTGTAAAGCAGAACTATACATCGGTTTTGAATGTCAAAGTCACCATCCCCAGCAGAATATAAATAATCACAACACCTCATCAGTTTTTCCTCTGTGCGCGTGAAATAAAACCACTGAAGCCTGAAATGAATAATTTATCTCTGAAGATGGCAATAGCGGTAACACCAACAGTTACAGGAAAGGAAATAAAAACTTCTGTTGTCTTAATCGTTTCGCGGCGAAACGCAGGGCCGTGCCCCGCTGCCCTGTTTCCCTCCTCGCCGGGAGGCGAAGCGGCCCAGCAGCGCCAGTGAGTGAGGCAGGGAAGGCGCTCTCTGCGCGCCCCTCTCCGCCCGCCCCGCTCCCGCAGGGCTGCCCGCCGCAGCCAGAAGCCGGCCCCTCGCCCCGAGGATTCGTGCCCTGCTGATAAAGGCCTCTTTTTTACTTCAGGGAGCCGGGTGTGAGAACGTGGGCCTTGGAAGCCCTTTTTTTTTTGTATCTGCAGTCCTGCTTTACCTCTGTGTTGGCAGTGTAAGAGACTTACAATTATCCTCATCATGGTGTTCGCTCATGCAGCTTCAATAAGTAAAATAACTGGTTCTAAGCATGTTTCTTTTTCTGATGGATGTTGTGGTTAAGAGGACATGACAGTGAGCTGCAAGAGTCATTATCTATTAATTTTGCTGGTTTATTTTAGTAAGCAATTTATAGCTTTTCCAGAATGTCTTTTACATTTTCTGCTCATTAATTGAGTCCCATTTATACTATTTCTTTTCCATTAAAAGATGTATTGCACTATTTAAAGTCTTAATTTAGCCCATATGTCAAAACTATATCTAAATGAGCCACTTAGAGCACTTTTGTATGAATTGCATTATGTATGTCTTTCCCTCTCTGTCTTTTTAATCCTTGCAGTTTCAGTTTCCTTATTAGATGGTAGGAAAGGAGAAAATAAAATATAAGTATAATAAGCAGCAACATTAAAACACAACTTGGGACTACCAAGTCAAGTTTAAGCTGTAGAGGATATTTTTAGTGCCTGAAAATCTCTGGCTTTTCATTTATCCGTTTTCCTAATCTGTGTACTGAAGTTATTACACCCATCCTTAACAGAAAGAAGGTGTATAATTTCTCAAGAGAATCTCTTCTTTGTAACCCCATGTTAGGGAGACAAAGCAGCAAAAAACTGAAGGAAGTATCAAGGTGGCCCATTGCCAGAATGCCTTTCTCAAAGCTCATCTAGTGTTTCATCTTTTGACAGCCCTTTTACTCCAGGAAAAAAAGACCAAAACAAAGCAAAAATAACCCTGTCTACCCTAGGATCTACTGTGGTATTACTGAGGCAAGAACACATTCTGTGTTTAAAAACATTGGGTTTTTTTTCTGGAAACTCTTCTGGAGGTTTTGTAGGCATATTTGATTTCTGTCAAGTATTTTCTTCCTGTTTCATATATTATCTGTCTATGCTGTGAGCTAGATAGTTCACTGGTTTATATTTTTATATTTTTCCTTTAAGGTCTCCATTGAATGTCCCATGGACTCCGAAACAGTATATTTATAACCGGGTACAAGAAAAATCATTCTTTCCATGGTTGGAAGCAAGCAGTGACATCTCCCATTGGGACTAATACATTTGCACTGTTCAAATGTGCATGTAACTTAGATGCTGATATGGTTGTTCACAGTAATGATGTTTGTCATCTGCTCCATTGCAGATGTGAGAAGCTCTTTTCCACTTATCATTGCACAAGGTGTCACTCTCACTGTTCTGTATGCTTCTTTTTTTTTTATTCAGAGAGTTTTGTGAACTTTTTTCCTACTTTATCTTTTCATAAGCAAAGTATAATTCTTTTAGATCACTTAAGGCATGTACTATATTTTTAGGATTTCAATTAGTACTAACCAAGACATTTTTTTTGCCCATATAACTTTATTTTCAACAGAGGTTTACTTTCCTTCTATGCTATTTTGTGCTAGTATGTTCCATATTATAAGATACAATATTACCAGTAGTTATAATAATGATCTTCAACATCTGTTCTTTGCAAATACCAACTGTTTCCTAATTTGGTGCTATATTTAAAAATGATTACCAGCTTTCAGCCTTCCAATTTAATGTCAAGTCATATTTCATTCCAATATATTTTATTTCATACATGATTATGTTTCCTTTGTTATATAGTTGAGTTTTAGCTTATAACAGATTGCTATATCTCTCACCTTGGATATATTTGATGATGTGAATAGCACTCCTCATTTGCTTGTTCCATTGGCTGCTTTCTTTCAAGCCTGGTAAAAAATCCCCCAAAATGATCAAAACCATTTTATCAATTTCCCCATTTTATCATGAGCAAGAATTTGAATGTACTAAAATCTGGAGATTTCTCCACTGTTATGTAACACTTAGTATGTGTTGTTTCTTTCTAGTAACTGCTTTTCAAATGGATTTGAGCATTTATTTATTTATTTATTCATTCCTTCATTTATGTTATACTTTGTAAGCCTTTGTGTTTTGGGCCAAATGCCTTTAATGATACTTATGTGGGAAATCACTCCAGCCCCTGACCTGTTAATCCACCTTCTCCAAAAACAAGAAATGGAACAATTCTTGACCCAAATCTTCAGTGTTACGGATGTGATAGTAAATTCCATGTTATCAGTGTTTACATATCAGAACTTTATTTGGGTTATTTGCTCAGATCCTAACTTGCTCTTTATTTTTTCAAGAACCAGTCCTTGTGCCTTGTGCAGAGTCCTTTTCCCACTGTCGTGGAGGGAATTATGACACATATGTTCTATTTATTCACTCTTTGGAAAGGCTGCAGTTATTTAGACCATTCTGAACTATTATCATCTTTTCAAAAACCTGTTCTCTCCTCCTCTGCTCTATTGGAAATGTTTTTTACCTTTTTCTGTCTTCAAGACATTGCTGGAGAAACCTGAAACAGCCTAAGGATTTAATCAGACTATTAATAAGAATAGCTCAGGAAAAGAAGAGAGAATCGTTATCCCATAATGCCTTACTACCTCATTTTGATAACTTTCTGGATCTGTTAACATTACAAGCTGTTGAAAATGGGCTCTTATTCTAGCTAGACCTCAGTCTCATGCAATGTGGCTATTCCAATGTTCCAGCAGCTACTTCTGTCCTGGTACTGCATCTATTCCAACTTTCTGCTAAACATATTTTAAGTACCCCTGGAATTCATGGTCATAAATATTCTCAGAAGAATGTATGGTCTACAAAAGTATTTTTAAAGATTGTTGTAAGTAGTTATCCCTGTTATGTTTATTATAGTATAGATAAAGAAGGATGGAAATTGTATTAAGTGAATATGAAGAATGTACCTTGTAAATATTGGTGCAAAATTCTGGTACAAAATTGGTTTAAGTGACCAGTATAGTAAAACACAGCCAAAATGCATTTTATGTGTACAGAACACTGGGAATACTTTTTTTCACTTTAAGACAAGAAAGTCATTTGAATTAATCAAGAACTGAGTACAAAGCAAGCAAAGATACACAAATTTTTACTTTTAAAAACATCTGTGACTATATAGTTTTCATTTTCGCTTGTAGCTATGCTTCCTGAATAGCAATACACCGAAGCTGAGGTCTCAGAACATTTTCTACCTGTTCTTGATCTGCTATGGGTCACTGAACAGAATATTCAAATTCTTATGCAGCCATAGCCTCTTGGACAATCTTCAGCTTTTCAGACTCAGAGACACTGGTAAATTGACACTGGTAAATTCACAGATGATAATTTCTCTGTGCTGGATGTACTGTGGTATGAACTCACAAAATTTTCCAAGCTTTTTTTTTTTTTTTGCTGTTGATCCTTTTTCTGATGTTTTCCTGATTATGTTTAAAACAAATAGATCAAATACAGATGATGAATTATTTTTTTTAATTTATGAATATCAGATATAACCTTTAAAAAGAGCATCAGAACCTCTGATTTTTTAATTAAAATATTTAAGGTATATATATTTTTGGATGAAAGAACTTTATTCTCTATATGAATAGTACCTAACACAATGAAAATACTATTTTTTAGAGTCTCCTAGACATTATAGTTCATAGTATGAAAAACTAGTAATAATATTAACCTTCTGTGGTAACACTTCAGAATAAAATTATTTCTCGACCAGTGCCCTTATTTTTTTCACAGAATTACATTTCTAGTAGTTTGAAGGTTTTATGAAATAAAATCAAATGGTAAAGATGTTACATGAAAGAGTGAATTAGTTTATGACAATGTATTTGCATTTGAAGCAAAAAGGGCAGAAAGTCAAATACAACTAAAAATAAAATGTCTTGTCCTTGATGTCTAGAGAATGAATATTATTCCTTGTAATTATCCTATGTTAATTTTATTAGTTACAAATCACATTTTGAACAGCTCTACATTCCCTTTTTATATTTCTTATTTTAAGAATTATTGTAAAATTATATGCATGAAAGGTACTAAGATATAATTTGTAAATACTATATTCTGCCACATTAAAAAAGGAAAATGAGAAAGTAATTACTTTGTTTGATGAATCTTAGGGTATTATTCTGTATACTTTGTTTCTATTTTTGTTGAAGATGATCTTTGGGAAAAATCTTAATGATATATAATACTTTATAAATCCATTGTATCTGGTTAGTCAGATAAATTAATTGAGAAAAATTAATATTTGATGTGTGATCAACAAGCCTCCTCTAGAAATATCATTATGAGACTAAAACCAGAATTTATTTATTGTGTTGAAGAAGAAACACAAGAAATGTTCCTAGAAAGGTAGGTTCCAGAAAGTTTTATGATCCAGGAGACCCTATCAATTTACATATCAGCCGATTGATGTGATAAATTGTTTGCATACTTTTTTTTTTTGAGAACTTAATTTATTGCTTATAATAATAAATTGAAGTTTTTAAATTAATTAAAATTAATTTATTAACACCAATAATTGAACATGCAGAATATATGCTTTGACCTAGAAAGAGATTGCAAAGCTAAAGTTATAACATCCTCTTAAATCTTCCTTTTGAATCTCTTAGCTGAAATGAGAAGGCAACACTGTCTTTTTCATTTATTATCTGTGTTGTGTTTTTCTGTGTGTGAACTAATTTTTACTATGTTCAGAATGCTGAACAAAAACATATCAATAACTACTTACAAGCATTTACTTTTTTTTCCTGAATACCCCAAAAGCTTTGTGCTGTAGGGCAAATATTACCTTGCCTGATGAACAAAGAATCTCAAATTCCAAAACACTGCAGTAAATACATACTTGTGCAACAGTTTGGTTCATCTGATTTGTAGAGTGGGTTGCTTAAATTCCTTTGGAATTAATTGGTCTCAAATCACATTATAAACAAAGGGCAGCAAACACATAATCTAAAAAGTCAAGAATATTTAATTCAAATTATGAGGTGTCAAGAGTCAAATAAAATAATAACTAATATTATTACAATTACCATATTAATAAGTCATAGTTCAAAATATGGACAATTAAAATTACTATGCTCGAATTTCCCAGTATGCTCACTTTATTTTTCTGGTGAAGCGTTCATCCTTTCTAGTGCCCTGCTGTATGCTGAGGTCAGTAGCTTCAGTGAAGTCTGACGGAAATTTTTCATTGCAGCATCAGCATCTGTAGCCCTTCACGGGAAATAGCTAACTCTTGGTATGGATTACATCTTCCCCCTCACTGCCTGAGGCCTTTTTTTTT
>WBMY01013084.1:448856-552864 GCA_013397315.1 Donacobius atricapilla | reverse complement strand
AGTTTATTGTATTCTAAAATCAAACTTAAAAAATTTATCTGGGTGCATCCAGTGCAAAAGCCACAGAAGCCAGAGACAAACCCAGAAGCCACTTAAAACCTCTAGAAAGAGAATCTGCTTTGTTGTTTCGTCAGAGCCTCAGATTCCACCATCTAACTTCTATATCTGAGGTGTTCCAAATTTCTAAATTGGATTTACCAGAGGACATACTCACTAGGCTTGTTTTGTGTTCAACTCCCACATTAAAATTTTCATGCTATCAATCCATTTTTTGCAAGACCCCCAGCTCTGACAGAATGCTTGTGATTGCATCAGCTGCACTTGTGCAAGTGATTGTCATGAATGTGTGCTTAAAATTTCTGAGTGACATCCAGAGTAAAAATTTTCTTGTTTTAAATGAACAGTAGGAAATTCTCCCTATCTTGTTACTATTCACTCTACTGTAGCAGAAATGTCTTTTTTTTTCTTATTTTCATTCACAGTTCTGTTCCCATTTCTCTTTATAATCCAGCTAGTAACTGCATGTAAAGTCTTTCAGACCACAGAAAATGTGTGCCTCTACTTTTGTCAGATCTCGAGTGTGAAACAGCAATTTCTCAATAAATGAGTTTTTCAAAGAACAGTACTTTACATACACTGGCAAAATATTTGCATTGCATGTTTCTTCTGTAACATTTCTATTAGGAGGTATTGCTACAATTTATTTTTAAAGCTCAGACTCTTCATATAGACTCTAGCCAAAAAACATCCTGTAGAATATAGTCCAGAGATATTTAATAGGTGTTGATTTGTTATCAACAATATCAAATACTGGGTGTGTGTCAGCTTGTTCATTTCTGCAAATTATTTTGCTATGAAACTGGTGTGAATTACATAGATTTTGGATTATAACATTATTTTTTAAGAGACTGTTACTTAGAATCTGTTATGGTTGCAAAAGCACTCTAGATAAACTACTTTTATTTTATGGATAAATTTGCATTAAGGTGCAAAAATTGATCTGTGGACTCCGTTTCAGGAGTTATGAAGATACATTTCAATGTTCAGCATTTTTCTGTTGGAAGTGTTGAACCAAGCACTTACATAAAATGAATATAGCGCTTTTACTGGAGTTCAGACTTTCTGCATTTTTATAGAATAAAAAATGCATCTGTGAAATAGCTAGACAACGGAAATATATTCTTATTTTTAGGTAGTGGAGAGAGGATGAAAGAGGGCCTTGCTCACAAAAACTCCAAGAAAAGCAATACTTTAAAATTAAAGAACAAAGTCACAAATCTACTATGGAAAGCCATGCATATTTAGAAGCAAAATGTAACTACTTTTACCTAGTGTAAGGTAATTTTTGAAATGATAATGTACACTTTGCATTCAAAACTGAAATATATATAGTATCTTAAAAATGAAGTCTTTATACTTCTTTCATATGTCAGAATGTTTTACAATTACCAATATGAAGTAATTTTCAGACAATATCAGCACAACTTGATATTAAAATAAGAAACCAATATATTATATGCTATACAGACATATTTTAATGATGTCTGTGGTTTAAGCTACTTGTTGCTTTTTATCTTTACTCTTTGGTTTATTTGTTTTGATACTTTATAATTCTTTTGGGTGAAATTTTCATTGAATAGTCTTTGCATCATGTTTTCTAAACATACACTTGGAACCTTCTTGTTTGGTTTAATTAGAAAGATTTGTCTATTTCTTAGATTAGTTTAATTTATAAGGTAATTGTGCCAACAGATCTAACAACACAATAGATAATACTGAATTAAAATATTACATCCTTCTTAGGTGAAAACTGTTATTTTCCTTTTACTTGGTAAGCCACAGAAAGTTTTGATTTTTACCACAGGCAATAGAGATAGGTTCCACCACTGTCCTTTAACTTTTTTCTATTTCAATTGTGTTCCAACCCCCTTGATGCTAAAGGGAGTGAGGTGCAACACAATATTTTTCTTATCTGTCCTTCAAATTTTCTTTAACCAACAACATATTTGTTTCTGAAAATGGATGAATCAAAGGGCCAGAGGGTGTCTATGGTAGTCTCAGCTATCCTGGTTATCCTGGATCCATTGCAGACCCTGCTAAGCAGACAAGGTACACCTCCAGTACAGAGGAAGTTGATGTGGATCAAGACCACATGGGACAGACCAGGGGACATTATTCTGCTTTGGATACACACGTCAAGGTCTCTTCTCCACACGTGCATTGCCTGTAGCACAAAAGAAATTGTAGTTGCTGCTGCTAACAAGATGTTACTGTTAACAATATTTGCAAAGGAACATTTCTCCCAGGCTTTCTATTAGGGACACAAACACAATGAAGACCTCGCAAATGGAAGGTGATATTGAATTAGAATCTTTCAGTCTCAGGCCACTGACCTAACCGTTAAAGCAAACTCCTTTTGAGACAACACAATTAGGGAAAAAGGGATATTTAATTACCATGAAAGTAGAAACAAAAGAAAGTAAAATTTCAGTAAAAAACTTTGTATCTGCAAATACAGTACTAGAATTAAGAATATGATACCTGAAGATTGCTATGTCTATCTTGAGAGAGAACTCTCACACATATATTCTGATACAATGTTTAATTTGTGGTGAGAAAACTTTTTTGCATTGGCACTGTATATTTATTTTTTATAACTAATGAACAACAGTTGTTGCAACCTTAAAATTTTAACTAAACATTAGAGGAAGCGTAGATGTCATTCATTATTTTACTTTTTACACACTATTTTGACACCTTGGAAGCCAAAATAAATGCTTGTAGAGTAAGTTATAAAATACAACTAACAAAAGAATAACTGAATTGTGCGTCTGAATAATATATTTAAGTATTTAATGTGATTAAAATCTAACCAGTTCTGCATAATATGTCTGCAAAAATTTTCAGTATTTTACAGATCTTTTAGACAATCTTAAAAAAAACCAGAAAAATAAAGTTCTGGAAGTTTTATTTTGCTCATAAATCTTCTGTTTAAGACTGGGTTTACAAGCATATTAAACAATAATAGACATAACATATTACAGATATTTCAAATGCTCTGTGCTCATTGTCATGCAGCATAAAGAGGGTTTGAGGCTTTTCATTGTTAGCATTTGGATAGTGTAGTCAGAATGATGAGTTTTATTTAGCTACCAAGATTACAAAAATTAAAAGGGATTTAAAGCGACAATGCTTGTCAAATGGTAAAGACAGTGTGGTTACACACTCCTTTCCTTGTAAAGAACCTTTTCAGAATGGTAAATAGGATGTCTAGGGTATGTGGGGAATATCAACTTCCTGCAATTCGTAAGTTTAGGTGGGATAATGCAATCTGTCAAAACTTCTTAGAAAATAAAAAAGAGGATCAAAAAGCTTTGTAATGAAAGCTTTATTTATTTAACATTTCTTTAACAATTTTAAATTGCTAAATAGGAGCTGTACATCCCAAGCACAATTTATCTGGAGATGGAACAAGAATCTATATCTGATCTAGCTTTGCAAAGAGATTGTGGCTCACTGGATGCGGTCACAAGAGAACAGAGCTCACTCCCTAAGAGTTGTGCCCACGCCATGGGTAAGACTAAACATGGGAATCCAAAACCAAAACAGATATGACTCCTTTTTAAATCATTATTCTTGGATTTCTGGAAGATTTGAAACACTCTGAAAATTTCAATAAATCTGCCAACAAACTTCATAAGCAAAATCATAACACAGCAGCTTGTAAGAACTTATATAATCCAAAATACTCTAAATATTTTCTGCATCTTTTTTAGACATTTACTAATGTCTAAATAGTAACCATACTACCAACACAAGCTGTTACACAAACCCATGCTCTGAGTTACATGTTGGCATCAGCCCACACATGCGAACTGGCTGAGGAGCTCCCTAGTGCCTTGAGGCATTGTCGTACTCTTGAGGAGATGGAATCAAACAAAAGTTAGCAGCAGTCCTAACTTGGCTTGCCCTTTTGCCCTTTTATCCATGATATTTGAAGCAATATGAAATGGATTTTTTTTTCTCTACATGGAGGGAATTCCTTCTCTCTTTCATCATTTGCGTGAAAAACAGAAAGAGAGTTCATTGTCCAAGGGTCCATGAGCCATAACAGCTTGTCACACTCAAGATGTCCTTTCCAGGCACTTCAGCATCCCATGGACCCTGCAGAAAAATTCAGAAATTGAAAAGAGAGTAGGGTATGTGCCAACATAATGCAAACTGTAAACCTTCCATCCTTGCTAACAAATTAGAAAACGGTGCTCCTTTCAATTACTGCCCAGTTCAACTTCGAACAGCCGATTCTCACTCTCTCCAGGAGATGCGGATAGTTGTTGGAGAACAGTAAGGGCATTGCTGGTGCTGTTTTTCTGTATCACTGTGATGTATATTGACTAGGCCAAAATTTGCCCTTAACAGTAATTCCCCGCAGTAGAAGAGCTAGAATGATTTATGCTACTTTGTATCTCATGAGATACTCCTGGAAAATAAAAAGATGTTTCCAGACAAATTAAGATGACAACTAGTCTTACAGAACGAAAATGTGGTAAGTGTATTGGTTTTCCCCTAACATCAAATTTAACATATAAATTGAATTGGTTTCAAATGCCAGGTCATTAGATAGCTGGCATACATGGCTATTTTCATAAAAGACTGACCCAGAAAATATATAAATAGCATTTGGAAATGTCACAGAGAGATAAACTGTGATGATTTCTTGGCTTTTCATATGCACTCTTTTAGGAGTTTGCAAATGTTACAAAATTAGACCCATTTTCTGGTGCCTCACATGTAATTTTCTTCAACTCAATTCTTTATCTCAGCTATTTTGTTTAGTGATCATATTACAAAAAAATTTTTTCCACTTAAAGATAACAGGAAAACAGAGCCTAGACTCAAAGACTGTCACAGCATAAGGCCAATTTGACAGTGTGTAGAATAAACGGGCTCAGTTATCTGAACATTTCAATCAGAGCTATATGAAATTTTATGGTGACACTACTCCTCTGTCCTGCAGCCTGTGGCAGTGGCAGCGACGCTGCCCTCTGGGAAGAAGCTCAGGCAGGTCAACAGAGCAGTCTCCCCGCCATGGTGCACAGCACTGGATGTGTCTCTCTGATTCCCTCTTTGAGCCCTCCCACAGGTACACAGAGTTTCTCTCCTGGCGTACTATGGGGTGCCTCCCCCGCGTAACTCTCTGAGCAGCCCCTGCCCCATTAACTACTGGTCCCACGGGTGGATATCCAGCAGGGATCCCCCATTCAAACACTCAGCACTCTGCACCATGACTGTGCCTGTGACTGGACTTTTCAGAGCTTTTCTCCTCTGCTGGTGGTACCACAGACTTCTCACAATGGGAGCCTGAGCCAGCCTCGGGTGACAGTCCAAGACTAGACCATGAAGCATCCTCATTTGATGGGCAGAGCTGGTTAGTTCCACCACCATCATCTGAAGGACTCAGATACATAAATGAGTGCTCATAGCAACCCAGCGAAGAACCCACAAGTTTCTATTACATCAAGTCCTTAAAGACCAAACCTAATAGTTAATTAACCTACCCCCACCAAAATAATTAAATATTTTTTAAAAAGTTATTTTCAGTAGATAATATTGTTTATTTTCCCCAAAATGAAATGGTTCTCTCAGAAGAGAAGAAAATTTAAAGCAATAACTAACTCCTAAATGTAATGTCTACAAGCAGGGTATTATTGTATGCACGAAACATTCAAAGAAAATCTGAAATATAAATTTATATTCACATTTGCCATCTATATTACACAAACTTCAAAAGTAAATAATCCAGAGATGTGAATAACTGTTAAGTTGTCATAAATCATGGATTTTTGCTTTTTTCTCCATTGGGTTTTTGTAGTGTAATTTGCCTGTTTTTCTCTTTTTTTCTTTTCTTTTCTTTCTTTTTTTCTGATAGATAACCTCTTCAGAATAATGGCTGATTTACAAGTGGAGAAATACTGCTTAAGTCTGCCCTACTACAACCTGATTCAGCCCAATTTGTTTTAAATGAAAAGGAGACAGCACAGCAAAAACTGTTGCATCATAAAAATGATAGAGTGTATTCCTGAGTATTACTAATCATAAATGTCAAAGGGAGTAAAAACCACACTATTTCAGTAGGCTATCTGAAGATAAACTCTCTTGGAACAATTTCAGTGGCCTTCCGCTGGCAGCAACTTCAGATTTCTAGGAATTCATATATAATTGCTGCCTGTAGGCTTTCTTTTTTTTATGCCTGGCTATTTTGGAGTTATGTTCACTATACCTAAACCAGGGAAATTATGTGATCCTACTGGATGATATAGCAGAATCTATTGGAGAAAGAATTAATATCTATTAAAGATTTACCTCAAACACAAGAAAAATGAGATAATTTTAATGTATGTGTGACAAAATCACTAAAATGTGAGGTAACAAAACTTCATTTTGTTTTGATGTTTTCTCATATCCAAATGAGATTTTTATTTTTCTTTCCATATGACGTAGTGGTTAGGATTCATATTATAGTATGATACTATAATACTATGACATGATCATATTGATCATAAATCTTAGTAATCATATGGAGAAAAAACATTCTGGCAATCAGCTGCATTAAGCAGAGATTAAAATATGTGAGAAAAAATCTTCTGAAGTTTTTTGTTTATATTTTTTAAATGCACTGGAAAAAGAGAAGAAATGCCAATTCCTTTGGATAACGTTATTCCTTTTTTTCAATCTAGAAAAAAATGTTTTTAAAAAGGGCCATATATTATAATTTAAAGTTATGTGTTCCAAGAAGATAAACAGCATATTTTTTCATGAATTTTAAACATTATTTTAAACTAGTTAGTGTATAAAACATCTTTTGTCCTGGTCTAATTTCCTTTACTGGAATCATCTTTTGCTACATGAAATGAAAACATTAGAGGAACATGCGACCTGCCTGTAAATGTCTTTAAGTAACTTATTACCTTAGGTTAATTGCTAAGGTTCCCTCTGGACAGAAAGATGATGTTTTAGTCTCCATATGCTGCTTACCTTTCTTACAATGCTGTAAAGCACAGATACTTTTCTCTTTCCATTGACTATTTGGGGAGGCTGAGTAGGACATTGCATTAAGTCTTTAACTTTCAGGTATTTAAATTAACAAATGCCATCTCAAGAAAACATGGGAGCCTCAGGCTCTGTACTATTAAAAAGCAAAAATATTATCTATGCCATAAAGAGTAAACACCCACATGAAAAAATAGATAAACTCTTAGGTTATTACCAGGCCCATCATATGTATAAGTTCACAATAAGCACTGTAATATTTCATCTTGTAGTCACAATTTTTCAATAAAAGGATTTTATTTCATATTATGTTCCATTCTTCTGGTGATAAAATTAATTTTATACCTCATTTAGCAGCTGTATTTAGCAGACAATGGTTCTAGGAGAAGAAATTATTTGCACAAATGATACTACTAAAGGTAAAGTAATAAAATAACAAAAAGATAACAAGGAAAGCTAAAAAGAGGTCGGGGCGGGGGGTAAGCAAAATTACACATTTTAGACAGTGTAGCTCTGGCCAAGGCTCTGCTAGATCTTGTTAAAATGACAGTAGGTACTGAGGAGAAGCATGGGATGTTTTTTACTCAGCAGAAACTGTGAATAAGTTTGATTTAACTGAGGCTGAGAGGCTGCAAATTGATTTCTTGATTCATTTAGGCCACAGTCAGGGGCAGCATGTAGAAAACCCTGAAGAGAAGAGGACAGCATTATTGTTTCCTTCCTTAATAGGTGTAAAAGGCTGGAACTCTGTCAAGCGGCGGCGAGTTCATCTGTGTAAAAGACGCCGCGAGGTATTTGCCCATCGGACACATCGATTGCTGAACCGTGGGTGACAGCCTCAGCCGCGGCCGGTGCCTTGCTGCCTGGCGGAGCTGGGGAAGGAGATCACCCGGGATAACCGGGATGCTGAGCCAGCCCAGCCCTGCTGCCAGCCGCACCGCCGAGCCCAGGCGCTCCGTCTCCGCCGCGCTGCCGGCAAAGCACGGCGTGGGGGTCATCAGCCACAGCCCGCTCGCTCTTGCCCGGCACCTCCGCATGAGCTTAGGAGTTAGCTAAAGAGTAGTTTGAAATTACTTCACAATTAATGAAAGCTCAGTTAAAAAAAAAAAAGAAAAAAAAATAATAAATTTAAATTCATACGTTCTCCCAGCTCTCTCTCTCTCTCTCAAATGAATTTGAAGAAAACAAATTTTGAAAAAAGGAGATGCTAAACTAGATGGTTTTCACATAGAAAATTCATCATTTTTTATTGTTAAATACCAAGATATTTATTTTAAAAATGGTCAAGAAATAATACTGAGACAATTTTCTTCATTAAAAATATTAATTCAAGTATCTGGCACTGAAGACACAAAGCCTTAAAGAGGGCATACCTCAACAGTAATTTTTTTTAGTTATTCAGGTCTACCCCATTAGGCAGTTAGTTATTGATATATAATAATGGTTTACCACTATTTACATATATATGTATAGAAGATAAGCGAATTGATAGCATTTCCATTAAATCACATACAAGCTCCTCAGTTTGCAAACATAAATTGGAGTTGGTTTTGGTCATTTAAGGGCTACAACCTGTGTGTACAGAAATAGTCCACCAGTGATGTTAATGGTGTGTTAAAAAAATCCCCTCTAGTGTTGGAAGCTATTTTCTACTTTGAACTTCAGAACTATTTCAAAAATTTAGAATATTTCTGTATAGATGTTTATGTGTTCATGTTTTGTTTTCCAGTAGTCATCATGTACTCTAACTCTCCAATTTCTACATCTGTGATAAAGAAAACAGGTTACAATTGCAGCAAGGGAATTTTTTGGCATGGTTTCAGATTAGTTTTCCATTTTCTGATAGCAGTAAACACAACCTGTAGAATTCAATCCATTTCATTGAACTCAACCTAGTCAAACATCTCTTTCTATAAAGAAAGAGAAAGTCAGGGAGGATCTTGGTTGTCAGATGGATAAAGGACTTAAACTCCAAGTGCTTTCTATTTTGTGTTATTTGTATTTCACATTTTAGAAAAATGTGCTAAAATAATAATAATAATAAAACTATCTTGAAATATAATATTATTTCAGTTCTTTTGATCCTTCTGCTTCCTCAGCAGAAATAAATCCCATATTTTCAGTGATATTGAGTAGACACTCTAAAGAGGAATGAGCATTTGGATTTATATGTAATGATGTTGGAAGTAGTTCTTAGACCTTGTATTAAAACACTCAACAAACTCAACACTGCAGAAGAAAAAGTCCTGTGACAAGGGATTAACTTTAGCCTTCAAAAGAAACCATTTTTACGAAGGAGTTGAAGCCATAAAATATGCCATAAACATGACAGTCACTCTCCTACCTTATCAGGCATTTTCTTCCTTCAAACCCTCTCTTCTATTGTACAAGTAGCAAATAACCTGGCAAAAACTCCAGCTTTTTAGTTTGTTCAGGTTTTTTTTTTTTATAGTTTGCTCAATTCACAGCATACAATTTCTCCATTCAAAGAACAAGAGGGGCTGACCGGGGGAAGCAAAAGTATCTGGTGTAAGAAGAGAGGGAAAAGGCAGACTACTGAGAACATCTGTTAAACTGTAAGGTATGAACTGCAAACTATTCTTTAAGAAGATTGCAGAAGAGCAACATACTCCACTGATGGGATAAAAAGGGAACTCTTAAAATTCATTTACCATTAAGTGCAGTTCCCCCCCTGAATTCTCTGTATAGAGCAATGAGAGCCAGTGGAAGTGCTCTTCAAGGTGAAGTGCTTTCATTACAGATGAATTATGTGCCCTGCATATTGAATCAGTTGCTGTTTCCACAAAGATTATAAATCCAAATAGACTGTACTGCAACAATCCTGACAATAAAACATATTTTACTTTAAGGTTGCCTTTTCACAAAGCTTACTTGGTCTCTACTTCATCCTAGTTGCAAATAGTTCATCATCCAGTCTGTCATTAATATTTGAAAAAAAATCAAGTGGTGTAATCCACACATAAAAATGCCCACCCTCTTTTTCTCTTTATATGAACTAACTAGATTTTTATAAGGTAATTTTTTCCTTCTCATTCTCTTTCACAAGGAAAGATAATCCATTGAAAAAAATTCAGATCATTCGATTAACTTCAAAATTTCCAACTCTGAAATAGCTCAGAATTCAATAATTTTCTCAAGGAAAAATGCTTTGTTCAAGCACATTTCAATTGTAAGCAGTAGTACTTCCATAGTTGCTTATTTTAAATATTGCTGTTTGCATTCTGTAAAGCTCATTGGATATCAAGCAAAGGAAGTGGCTAGATGTCCCAAAAGACAAGTTCAGATGATTTAAAATCCCTAATCTATTCCCTGTTCTAGTTCACATGTTACCTCTTTTCTCTTGGAGGTTTTGTGTGACTGCTTCATACATTTGTCTCTTTTAGTTTTACCTAATCCTTCTTTACACTGTTTCAGCAATGGGTAGAATCAAGAAACTAGATTTATTCATTACTCTGCAGAGTAGAGCTTATTTTAATGTTCTACTAAGAAAACTTGAAACGTTTGTATTTATTTGTTTGGAAAATGACACTTTTTATCCAAGGGGGATTATTTGTTTTGTTTTCACATTGCTGTACTGGCTCTCTTAGCATGGATAATGGCCCTGGCCCCTTCCCAAAGAGGGGGATTTCTGTGCTGTGTTTAAGATTCCATAGCACCATGCCAATACCCTGTCCCTGTTTCTGCTCCTTTGATACTGCACAGAGAAGGTGAAATAGTACAATAACATAATCAGCATTAGCGATGTATATTTGGAGTCATATTTCAGTCAGGGGCAAGGAGGTCACAAAAGAAATTTGAAGGGAAATGAGAGTGAAAATGTACAGAATTTACTTTCCTGGCTGACAGGAATTGGCAATAACACCAAGAACTCAGGACTAAAATATTGTTATTGCCCTTTTGTTTACATGTTTTTCTGCAACAAAAGTGTGTGAGACCAGGGAGTAATGCCAGTTTATCTCTACTTGAATTTTTGGCCAATTGTCTAGATTCTTTAACCTGATTTTTGTTTAAGCAAAGTCCTAGTGAAATTATGAAGTATGACTAAATGAAGTTTCAACCCAAATGAAGTAAGCACATATCTATATTTTGCAAATATCTTCTATTCATTACACTGGTATAGATGATGGCCTTTGTGAAAGNTATATATATATGAATTTCAAAATTAGAGGATATTTTCTAATAAAAAAGAATGTTTTCTGTAAGAGATCCCTAAAAAATCAAGTGTGCTGAATAGCAGTGGAGGTTAGAAAAGGAAGATGAGAGCAAACCTATAATTAAGGCAACTGTCTATGGTATCTCACAACTCACGAGAACTTCCTGAACAAAGAAAAACTTGCCAAAAATCACAAAAAAACCTGTTATCATATGGAGCAGCAAATAAATTNATTTCATTGAACTCAACCTAGTCAAACATCTCTTTCTATAAAGAAAGAGAAAGTCAGGGAGGATCTTGGTTGTCAGATGGATAAAGGACTTAAACTCCAAGTGCTTTCTATTTTGTGTTATTTGTATTTCACATTTTAGAAAAATGTGCTAAAATAATAATAATAATAATAAAACTATCTTGAAATATAATATTATTTCAGTTCTTTTGATCCTTCTGCTTCCTCAGCAGAAATAAATCCCATATTTTCAGTGATATTGAGTAGACACTCTAAAGAGGAATGAGCATTTGGATTTATATGTAATGATGTTGGAAGTAGTTCTTAGACCTTGTATTAAAACACTCAACAAACTCAACACTGCAGAAGAAAAAGTCCTGTGACAAGGGATTAACTTTAGCCTTCAAAAGAAACCATTTTTACGAAGGAGTTGAAGCCATAAAATATGCCATAAACATGACAGTCACTCTCCTACCTTATCAGGCATTTTCTTCCTTCAAACCCTCTCTTCTATTGTACAAGTAGCAAATAACCTGGCAAAAACTCCAGCTTTTTAGTTTGTTCAGGTTTTTTTTTTTTTATAGTTTGCTCAATTCACAGCATACAATTTCTCCATTCAAAGAACAAGAGGGGCTGACCGGGGGAAGCAAAAGTATCTGGTGTAAGAAGAGAGGGAAAAGGCAGACTACTGAGAACATCTGTTAAACTGTAAGGTATGAACTGCAAACTATTCTTTAAGAATATTGCAGAAGAGCAACATACTCCACTGATGGGATAAAAAGGGAACTCTTAAAATTCATTTACCATTAAGTGCAGTTCCCCCCCTGAATTCTCTGTATAGAGCAATGAGAGCCAGTGGAAGTGCTCTTCAAGGTGAAGTGCTTTCATTACAGATGAATTATGTGCCCTGCATATTGAATCAGTTGCTGTTTCCACAAAGATTATAAATCCAAATAGACTGTACTGCAACAATCCTGACAATAAAACATATTTTACTTTAAGGTTGCCTTTTCACAAAGCTTACTTGGTCTCCACTTCATCCTAGTTGCAAATAGTTCATCATCCAGTCTGTCATTAATATTTGAAAAAAAATCAAGTGGTGTAATCCACACATAAAAATGCCCACCCTCTTTTTCTCTTTATATGAACTAACTAGATTTTTATAAGGTAATTTTTTCCTTCTCATTCTCTTTCACAAGGAAAGATAATCCATTGAAAAAAATTCAGATCATTCGATTAACTTCAAAATTTCCAACTCTGAAATAGCTCAGAATTCAAACATTTTCTCAAGGAAAAATGCTTTGTTCAAGCACATTTCAATTGTAAGCAGTAGTACTTCCATAGTTGCTTATTTTAAATATTGCTGTTTGCATTCTGTAAAGCTCATTGGATATCAAGCAAAGGAAGTGGCTAGATGTCCCAAAAGACAAGTTCAGATGATTTAAAATCCCTAATCTATTCCCTGTTCTAGTTCACATGTTACCTCTTTTCTCTTGGAGGTTTTGTGTGACTGCTTCATACATTTGTCTCTTTTAGTTTTACCTAATCCTTCTTTACACTGTTTCAGCAATGGGTAGAATCAAGAAACTAGATTTATTCATTACTCTGCAGAGTAGAGCTTATTTTAATGTTCTACTAAGAAAACTTGAAACGTTTGTATTTATTTGTTTGGAAAATGACACTTTTTATCCAAGGGGGATTATTTGTTTTGTTTTCACATTGCTGTACTGGCTCTCTTAGCATGGATAATGGCCCTGGCCCCTTCCCAAAGAGGGGGATTTCTGTGCTGTGTTTAAGATTCCATAGCACCATGCCAATACCCTGTCCCTGTTTCTGCTCCTTTGATACTGCACAGAGAAGGTGAAATAGTACAATAACATAATCAGCATTAGCGATGTATATTTGGAGTCATATTTCAGTCAGGGGCAAGGAGGTCACAAAAGAAATTTGAAGGGAAATGAGAGTGAAAATGTACAGAATTTACTTTCCTGGCTGACAGGAATTGGCAATAACACCAAGAACTCAGGACTAAAATATTGTTATTGCCCTTTTGTTTACATGTTTTTCTGCAACAAAAGTGTGTGAGACCAGGGAGTAATGCCAGTTTATCTCTACTTGAATTTTTGGCCAATTGTCTAGATTCTTTAACCTGATTTTTGTTTAAGCAAAGTCCTAGTGAAATTATGAAGTATGACTAAATGAAGTTTCAACCCAAATGAAGTAAGCACATATCTATATTTTGCAAATATCTTCTATTCATTACACTGGTATAGATGATGGCCTTTGTGAAAGTAGTGAATTGGACACCAGGTTCCTGAGCAGTCTTGCAATTCTGAGTGACCAGAGGACAGATAATGTTGTTAAAATTAATACTTACAGTGGAAGGCTAACTAGGCCGTAACACAAGCAATACGAAGTTCATATGCTCCATAACAGACTTTGAGANCCCTGTTATCATATGGAGCAGCAAAGAAATTTATGATAGTGGCATGTTTTCTTTGATTACAGATAACAATATTCTTTTTATTTTACTGAATAGGTTTTCATGTCCTGTTGCCTTTCATGCCATTTATCTACAGTTTACAAGTCATGAGCAGGAAACTATAAAAGGACCCAAAACACTGGAAAGATAGGATGTAGTTGGAATGACATAAAGTATAAATACAAGGATAAAGTCTGATTGCATGATGAGCTCCCATTCTAGAAGAAATACAGATGTCAGTCTGCTCTTCAAATGAAATGTGCATTGGAAATTTTCAGGCTCAATATCTTATTGAAATCTGGAATATAAATTAAAATACAAGAAAAGAATAAATAAAGCAACATGCAATACAATAAAGCTGTAGTGGTAATTCCCACTTGAGCCATTCTTTTTGTACTTGCAGGATTAAAATAAGTAACTTATGTCCTCGGGAACTTCATGAAAAATACCTACAGAATTAGTCAATTGAGATAATTAATTTATATAGAATTTGTTGTCTGACACTTGAAGCTATTGGTAGATTTGATGATTAAAATGTCCCTATACATTTACTAGTGCAGTGTTCCAAAAGAATGTTTATTATATTTATATTTACCAATTCTATTTAGGCAAGTTACAATGCAGCTGGCCTGGTTTATGATTTTAATCTACCCAGTTGCTCAATGTGGCATAAAGTAGAAGGTGTAGGGAAGTAGGGCAAAATTAAACAGACAGAAAAAGAAAACTTACTGTTCTGTTAGTGGGTGATCTCAAATCAATTCTAGGTAAAAGATTTTCAGTTTGTGATCAAGAAGCAGAGAAGTGTTAAATTAGCTGGAGAAGCAAATATATACATTTTTTCATTATTTTTGTCACATCCATCTTGATACTACCTACTTCTTTAGGTAGTATGTCTTGGGGCACTTCATTATCAAGGTCTGATAACAGTAATTTCCATGGTTTTCTTAATCCTTTCTCTTACCTCCTTTGTTCTGGAGGCACCACTTTGACCATGCAGTGCACCACACTGATGTCAGGGCACCAGCACCAGCCTTTGTTGGTTTTAATATTCTTTTGAAACAACTGAGAGTACTTCATACTTAACAAAGTGCTCTGCTGATTTCTCCCAGCCTGTTGATTACTCCACACTCTTAATCCAAAATTATATAGTGCCCCTCAGTAAATCTTGCTGCTCATGACAAAATTATGTGGTTCATAGCACATTTTTCAACAGACTTCTTCAGTTTTACTTTGTTCCATGTCTTGTTACTTCAGCACTGTTACTGCGAATTATATTTGTGAATGGGGAATAACAACAATTGATGCCAATCCCATTGTTTTCACTAGACTGCAAAATTCCAAGTGTGTCATCCTTTCTTTCTGTCAAATCCACAAGGCCTTTACGGACCTTAACAGCTCAGTTTGAGGGATTTTTTCAAAATAAATTCTTAAAAAGTGAACAGCATAACTCATAGCCTCTCTCCACACTGGAAATAACTACTTTTACCGTGCTGTGGTTTCTTTTCCTTTTCATTCACCTTGGCTTTTTGATCGGCTTCCTATCCAACACATACTTTTGAGACAGCACAGGGTAATTAAAGCCCATTTTTCACTTACTAAGGAACTGACACTTATTTTTTAAATATATATAATCCATTACCTTTATAGGCCTAAATAATTTAAGCCCATTACTGTCTGCAGGATATGAGTTCTGTCTTATATAAACTAGGGAATTAAGTCCTTGTCTATTGAGTTACTATGGCAACTTCATGGACTTCCCAGTTTCTGTTGGCTTGCAATGAATTAAAGTCAGAAACTCAGACAGACTCCTGAAAGAAGGGGAATTATGTGGATGAAGTTGCTTTAAAAAGTGAGCTATCTGTAAAAACTTATTACATAATTTCTTTTACAGGAACTTTTTTTGCAGGGCAAATTATGATTTAGTGAATCATGATATCTCTGAAAGCTCATGCGTATTCATACATTTTTATGTGTTGAAGTTATCAAATTGGCTCCACAGGAACCAAATAAAGTTCCATAGCCTGATGAAGGAGAGGAAAACTCTACAAAGCAAGAATGTTGATGTCCATGGCCAGGGCCAAGAAGAGGCTTGAAAAGTATCCACTCCTTAATGAACTCTGACGCACTAGTTCCTCAATACTAATTTCCATGCACCACTGTGAAGGGATTAACTTTAGAAGAAGCTCCCAAAGCCTTTCAGATCACTTTTAATGACTATATATGTGCATCCATGAAGAGGCCTCCTATCTCCTGTCTGGAAATTTTGTTAAAACATTAATTCCTGGAGAACATTCCCCCCATGTGTCTCACAAATCTAGTAAATAAAGCAGTGAGAGATGGGAATTACAATCCATGCTTTTTCTTCCTGCTCTTCTCCATGAGTTACTGTTTGAATTTAAAGAGATGTATAACAATTACCAATAAAAGCTGGTAATTGTCATGGCAGAAATAGTCCTGGTCATATTTTGCCAGCTTAGCACCATAAGTCTCTAATTTTTATAGACAAGTTTCCAGGCTAAAACATTGGTTGTTATACAGTCTCTTCTACTTAAGAATACAGATAATGGTATTAAATTAGTTGCATAGAGTCAATTGTACCTGTAACGTATTTTTAAATTTCATTTAGTTGGGTGTTGGTGGGTTTCCCTTTTTTTTTGTTTCTAGTGTTTTGGGATTTTTAAAAATGTTTACATTGTTACTTTAAAAAATTACATTATTACTTTGTTTCTTTATCCAGAACTTTTTCTCAGGAAATTAATATTTCACTTTTATTCATTCTTATCCTGGAGCTGTTAGCCTCCTTAAATATGCATAATTTTTGAACAAATTTGTTTTTTGCAACTTAATTCAACTTCCAAGCCCTCTGCTTCCTGCGTGTCAATACAGCTCTCCACAGCTCTTTGAAATCTTCCCAGATTACTTCTGCCTTCCTCAATCTTTGCTCCTTTCTTGGCTGCACAACTTCTTTAGGTAGTATGTCTTGGGCCACTTCATTATCAAGGTCTGATAACAATAATTTCCATGGTTTTCTTAATCCTTTCTCTTACCTCCTTTGTTCTGGAGACACTACTTTGACCATGCAGTGCACCACACTGATGTCAGGGCACCAGCACCAGCCTTTGTTGGTTTTAATATTCTTTTGAAACAACTGAGAGTACTTCATACTTAACAAAGTGCTCTGCTGATTTCTCCCAGATATATGTTTCTTTCACTGAATTTCAACAACTGATAAATATTTCAGATTAAAGGACACAAAACCATCCTGTAAGTAATATTTCTGAAAAACCTCAATTGACCTATACTGGACGTATCTATAGACTTTATGTTAGTATTGTTTTTAAAGCTGAGGAGAAAACTGGAACATGCAAAGGACTTTTCTGCTCTTTTCCAAAGCCCTGCTCACAGGACTGTGTAATGACCAGGAGGGAAGTTATCCACTGAATGTCTCCTGTGGACTGAAAGTCCCCCAGCACACTTGGTGCCCCCTTCTGATTCAGACCTTATTCCATGTATAGCTCCTTTCTTTCCTAATCACATTGTGAAAGTAAACCCTTGCATTTTAAGCATCTAACTCTTCCAGTATATCACTTCTTGTCACTTACCATTCACCATGATTCCTACCCTATTAAAATCATTCTAGACAAGAATTATTTTCCTTCTGTTTCTGCCTGTCTCCTCCACTTGTTTCTGGGCTTAAGAAGCTTCTTAGATTGAAAGAAAAAGTAGGTGATGAAATGCAAAAATGTTGAGTTTGATTGTGCGTTTCAATACTCTGATAATACATAAAGTCCTGATGATATCTGCTAAGTTGGAAATACAAAAGCTAAAGCTACAAAGTATGTAAGAGCTCTTGAAATTGGCAAAATTACCCTCTGAATTACACACAGGGAATTTGGCTCAACAATATAATTTTTGACAATAGGTTTCTATGAAGTAAAATATCAAAAGAAATCTGCACGAAGAGGTCTGTTTGAGAGGTAACATTGAGCAGAGGAGCAACAGAGGGTCACACAGGTAATGAGGGGAAAAAAGATTATGAAGAGGGAAAAAGATGCAATAATTGTTATTGTAGATGACCTACAGCAGCGGGGAAAGAACTGACAGGTGAATAGGTAATTCATTAAACTGAGGTGCAAACAGGAAATGTTTTTAAATGAAGAAAGGGAAAAAAGTGGGGTGGAACATTCAGTGCTTCAGCTTCTGAGTGAGAAAGGAATCTGCAACGTAGTCTAGAAAGAGGAAGAATCATGTTTTACTAAGGTAAAAAATGGTTGAAAAAAGGAAAGAAATAAATGAAAATTTTTAAGGATCAGAACAAAAAAATATGGAGAAATAAAAACCAGTATTTTTCCAGCTTCAAAGAGATCTGGGTGTCTGGCTTTCTTCTATCAAAAGCACTAGTCCAGAACCTAAGTAATATTGACAACTAACAATGACAATTAAATGAATTACCATCATCTGAATTTTGTGGGTTACTTTGAAGTCTTCAGTCATATTGAATTTTTAATCCAATTTTCCATGGCTATCACACTGGTTTGTTTTTTTTTCTTTCCCCCTCTGAAACAAGGTAAAACTTGAAGAATGACCAGAAGGTAAGGACCGGGGATTAAAGTGTGTTGAAAAGGCAGCATATGTGGGTATTCAAGGAACCAAATAATAGCAGGAATTTTTCAAAGGTTCTTTCCTACATAAACACTTTACAGAATTCAACCAACAACAGAGTTGTTCAGAGAATCCTGAACAATGGCTTTTAAAAAGGCAAATTTCAACACATATTCTAGAGATGTTCATTGCTTCATTCTCAGTGGATTTTTAGTCAAAGGGAATTGATAATTAATAATAATATCCAAAGATATCCTATTTTGATTCATTGTTGAATGACAATGGAAGTATAAACAGCATTTCCCCCCCCGCTTTATAGGGGGAGTTGCATGTACCAAGTAGCAAGGTAATAAGAGAAATTCTATGGGTGAGGATGAAAGTAATGGACAAAAATTATGCTCTGAGGTATCACAAGGCAACTTGACTATGGAGAGTGAAGTCCCAGATAGTATGCAACTTAGATTTTATTTTTACTTAACCTGATAGTATATCTTGATGTTATGTCAGAATAAAAGGATGTCAAAAAGATCTAAATTCACACATATCCTTTAAAAATTGCTTTTAAGTCAAGAATTTTTTGAGAATGTAATATCAATATCTAGAAATTTCATTCAATTTTCACAGATTTCTTTGTTTATGACTCTCATAAAACATTATTTCATTACCAAAAAAAAAAAAAAAAGATAGTTTGCAAATCTGATGGGCTTTGTTGGACCCTATGTAGAAAATTTTATTCCACACCTCAAAACATAACAGACAAGAAAAAGAATCCTTTTTGAAAAATTCTGATATGAAATTGATTGTACAACACCCTTTGTGTTGGCTGGATGACCTAATGGTCTGCTCCTATACTGTTCTAAATAGCTCAGTGCCTGAAAATTCTTACAATGTTTAATGGAATCAAATAAGGACCTGATTGAATTACTTTTTTTATATATGTATGGGAAGTTAGAAAAGGATATCGGTCTTTAATATAATTCATAGAATTAGTGAAGAAAAGATGCATTCTTGATAGTAAAGTAGAACAGTGAAATATTGAAATCAGAGGTAAGGGACAGACAAGCCTCTGATCATTGAGACTTCAGCAAAACAGAAACTGAGTTTATTCCATTGCAGGAGATAAGGGAAGATTCATCAACTGAGTAGTAGATTAGGAGAATAAAAAGGCAAGGAAATATATTATATTTTTAGACATTTTGTCAGGCATTTTCTATCTCTATTTCTCACTATTCTGAAAAATATGCATATTCTTCAATGTGTTGTCTCTTTCAAAAACCAGGCAAATTCTACCCTTTCCCATCTGATACAGAGTCTGCAGACTCTGAGGCAACGGCATTCTTTCAGCATTTTTTCCAACTGACTTCCACAGTGGTGGAAGTTCATAGACTTTTCTGTCCATGAATTTAAATTATAACTTTAAATTGAATAACTGGATTACATATCAGAGCAGATTTCCTGGCTTATAATGAAAACTCTACATGCTGTTAAAAGTAATTGTTCCTTGCTCTATTTACCTAATGTGTTTTATTATTAAACAGAGAAAAAAGAAAGTTAATGAAAAAATTTTAAAAATGGCCTATTTTCCTCTCCTTAATCGTGTTTTTGTTTTTATTTTTGGGGGTTTTTTTGGTTTTTTTTTTACAAATGCTTCCTGGTAAGTTTCCTCAAATATATGCATTAAAATCTGATTTCATTCTGGTTTTCCATTGATATACACGGGATGATTTCATTTCAGGGTGTTTCTGATTTGCCTCATCTTGAGTGGAAATTAACTCTAAAACCAAACCCAGAAGTTTAACATAAGTCAAATTCTTGCAAAGAGCATCCTCTTAAATATCAGAGCTTCTTTTTATCTCATGTTTGGAGGAATTAAATCTCCTCCAAAACCATGGAAAAGGTGAGTTCACTGCATTATTGGTTTTAATGTATGCAAAGAATAATTATGAATTAAAGAGATTAAAGGAACCTAAATCCTAAAGAGAGTTTTGGAGCATTTCATGAAGTGCCATCCTGAAAATCATTTGGCAAACAGATTCAAGTGTGAATCACAGAATGCGGTCCTTTACATCATTACGCTGACAAGTGGTTCTTCAGTAGTGAGTGGTATCCTGCAGAGCCAAAAACGTTCCAGTAGGATTTGCCCAGTGAATCAAACATCTTGTAATTGGATTTGCTACTTGCCTACAATAAAAAGCAAATGCCAGAAGGCAAGAATTTGTTTTTACTGTGTACATGTGTTAGTCTTTTTAATCAGAAAAATATTTATGCTAAAATACATGGGCTTAGTCGTAATTTTCTGTAGTGCAGACTATCTTAGAAATAAATAATAGTCTCAGTTAAGGAAAGCTACAATTAAAACTAAATGCTTGCTTATTTTTAGTGTAGACGGTGCAGTGAATTTTTTAACATCTCAGCATCTGTTTACCAAATCAATTTTTATATCAGAATAAAATTGCTAAAGCTATTGAGTGAACACAGAGAATGAACAAAATTTTTCATAAAGTTAAGTTCTAAGGAAAGCTTTTCAATTTTTTCTTTAGCTAGGATGCATCTGGATTGAAGTAGCATTTAGCTGTATGGCAGAAAGTCTGTGAAAAAGAAGAAAATAAAATCATTAATTTACCAGTGTTTAGACAAGAGACAGATATTCTTCCTGCTTCATTTTTCTTCCCTACAAAGAAAGTCAAGTAGGAATATCTCTATGTCTTGTCTGTGAAACTATTCATATAACTTATATATACCTCAGTTAATAACATGTGGAAAAGCTATGCTTCCAGAAGAACACAAGATGTCACATCAAGCAGGGAGCAATCTCAAAGGTTTAATTGCCTCTGGGGAAATCCACCTCATCTCTGTGTGTGTGTGTGTGTGTGTGTGTGTGTGTCAGTGTGATGTTCTTGGTGATACCTGCCAGTCCCTTTGGGTGAGGTCAATATACTCCAAATGAAACACTTAATTACTTTCTGTTGTTGCAGATTTAATATTGTCTTAAAAACAGTAACACAAACACTCAAGTGCAGAGGAAGTTTACAGAAACACTGGCTTGCCTCTGGCTCAATCTCTATGCAGGGTTTACCTTAATCAGCACTTCCATGGGTCGCCTTTGTAGAGTAAAAGCAGCCTGCTATAGTCCTGCCCTACAGAAGTTTATCCTTATGCACACGCACACACTATTTGTTGGTGGGAATGGTGTGGGAGACTGTCTTGGTACCTAGAGATTTTTAGGTTGATTGGGTCATCTTTTCCAGGTTCTTTCTAAAGGATCTCAAAAAAATTGCAGTGACAAGACTTGGGTCTCCTGCCTTGGACAGGACTGAAATGTTCGAAGCTGTGCTTCCAGCTCTATATTACATGGCTGGTAACAGTGAGAGAAATAATGATTTTGTGTTTTCATAATCATGTGTTTCAAAGATTCATGAGAATCTTTGTTCACAGGATCACAGCAGTGAGTGGCAGCAAGGCCGTAAGCCAAACATAAGAATTCTGCACCACACACAGAAATAGGGAGCTGGTCTCAGCTACATATATCTTCAGCAAACTTACAGGTCAGAAATCAATCAATCAGTTCTAAAAATACTGGTGCATCCAAGTTGAAAAAGGCAAGACACTGGTTACATCATCATGTATGCTCATGGCCATCAGGAAATAGGTACTGTGAAGCAAGTTTTATATGCCAAAGGTTATACGGAATAAAATACCACCAGTCACTGACTCTAAGTAATTAAAGGGTTGTTTTTCAATATCGATTTACTTGTGTCTATTTGCGATTAATATAGGGAATTTTCCCCTAAGGAAATGAGAGCTACCAATGATACTGCAGAATGAGGTTGTAGAACACATAGCATGTCGTCACATCCTCTATAAAATCTTCTTTGACTTGGGAGTTTAACAAGTAACAGCTCTGCCTCTCATTTTTTTTACTCACTGGAGGAAATCTCATCCTTCACCTTGTCCCCCTTCCCCTCATTTTAAACAAATCTGCTAGAGTTTAACTCAGCTAGAGTTGTCATAGGTTTTTAATGGAAGACACAGGATTTCAAGAAATAAATACCACAATCTGATACTGCAAAAGATGTTTTGAATATCTAGTAGGGACAGAAATATAACTGCTGCTTGACATGCTTTGAATACTCAGAGTTTTGTCATCCAAAATGGTATTTGGGCTTTTTGTACAGTGCAACAGATATTATAGTGAAATATGGGGGATGTGTTAGTATACCATGTTAATATATAAAAAACACTAAGAATGACATGATTTCCAGTGAGTCTGCTCTACACTGATTAAAATACACAGCCTTAAAGGTACTAATCAACCAAAAAAAATCCTTTTTCTAAGCTATTTTTTCCATGTATATCTGGCAGATAATTACACTGCTACTTCTATTTAACAGTTTGAAGGCCTTCCTTAATGGCACAATGGTATATTTTCAAAATGAAGAAAATAATGTGCCAATTAGAATGAAATAAAATTAAAATTCATTCAAATCATCTAAATAATTGGTCTCCCTGTAAGTGAAGTTCTGGGTGACTGGTGGAGACAGATGCAGCCATACTGTGTTACTATGCACTACCAGTCAACATGATTTGGTCAAATGTCACATCAAGATGTGCATTAAAGAAAACACTTCTCAAGGTTAAGTAGTAGCCTTTAAAGTAGCTAGTTGTGCAGCAGACTAGAAAGACAATTGTTGATATACCTCTTATTAATTGACTGAAGAGAATATTACGTTTAGATGTTAGTTCTCATAAGAACAACATAATTAAATTCAGAATACTTGTTAGATATAGCAATCCAAATTTATTTAAAAAGAAAAACATGTGAAAGACCAGAAAGTCAAAATAGATTAAATCAAAATATTTAGATTCAATAAAAGATAATAGGTAAACCAGACAACCATAAAGAAAAACATTCAGGCAGACAAATATAAGTGAGAGGATTGTGGAGAAAGGTGCCTTGAGCTACAGCAGGACTGGTGTCAATTTTACCCAGTCACAAAAATTAATTAATCAATCAATCACACAATATATATGTACAGTAAATGCTAACTTCGACTGCACTTAGTAAAAAATTAAGTTCAAATTGTAAAATAAATTCCTGTAAATTTTAGTCCTTTCTCTTCACTGCTGCTTTATATAAGTTTAATTAAACATTATTGTCACAACAGAGACTTCCAGCATAATTGGAGTTAGATATGCCATATTTATTCCTTATGAGATTAGTATGGTTTCTTCTAGTGTCTCCAAATAAAATAGTCAAATTAGAAGAATGGAAAATTAACTTAAAAAAAAATCTTGGTACTGATTGCAAAAGACCAAATCACAGGTGAAATACATGAAAAGAATAATGCATAGCTTTAACACACTAAACCTGTAAAAATTATTATCCTACTCTATCTGAAATTCAACAATGGTAAGGAATAGCAAGGATAGAATTAAGCCCACTACTTTGCACACATTTTATCATTCTTCTGTAAAGATGATAAACCAAAAAAACAAACGAACAAACACAAAAAATATACACATTAATTAAAATAATTGAGATATATATTGTATATACTAATAGACATTATATTACATATATAGCAACATTATATATTACTAATTCTCTGAGAATTGCAGAAGTAATATAGTCTAGGTGTCTACTGTATTGTGCATGACCTAAACTAGTCAATGAAAATGTGTCCATATCTAGTGTTTTCTGGAAAGATAGAGCAGTAGCACTTGTAATACACTAGCACCCTCAGTATTCAACCACATTAAATGCATTTGGGATGAATAGCCCGTAGCCACAGAGCAAATGGACAAGTCTGTAATGGAGAAATATGAAGGTTTCTATTCCTTTAAGCTTTTTATGGCATGGTAATCTGTAGGGGTTAGTTACACATACCCTTTCTTCTTTATCCTATTAAATGGAAACGAAAGATAACAACATACAAGGGAGACAAATTTCACTATAATCATAATAACACCAATGCATAAAACAGAACATGCAACTGAAACAACATCATGTTAAGGCTGTTCTGAGATAAGAAACGTTTCAGAAGCTGCATATTAATGAAGTAGATTGGCTTACATGAAATGTTCTTGTTTGCTTGATGTTATTAAATCAAGCAAAGACAACGCCAAATTACACAAAAGAAATGTCTTTCATTCTGGTTTTTTTTTTTTTTTTTCCTGAATACATTCAAGGACAGAGAGATGTGTTTTTCTCAGGAGTCACTGTTTAAAAATTGTGCTGTAAATAGGATCAACCACGTATATGAGCAGTCCTAATGGTCTACGGCTTAAGAGTATCTACCACAATCCTTGTTACCATATTTCAGTTTTTTGCTGCCTCCTAACTAAAAGGCTTTACTTAGATCAAATTATGGGACTTTTGTTACAAAATTAAACTAGTTGATCCTTATTCTTTGACTAACAAAACAGAAACAGAATTTTTTATCACCTGCACTCTAATCTGTGGTTTGGATTTTTTTTAATGTTTTAGAAAACTGTTGTTTGTCTCTAGCTTTAGTCTTTTATTTTCTCCACTGACAAATATATAACTTCACTGTGCCCCAGAAGCAGTATTTTTTAGACCTCTGCTTCTTTCTACTTTTTTTCTTGCAATTCTAGGTAGTAGCACATATAATTTTGTAATGCAATTACACAATCATGTTTGAAAAGAAGATAAGTAAAACAAAGGGAACTCAGAACCAAGTCAGACTACTAGCACCCCTAAAATAACATCAAGTTTCAAATGGAGACAGGATGTCAATTGGTGAAGATTCCAAAACAAACTTGAGAAAGGACATATCAGCTTTGTTCCAAGAAGGCAAATCTGTTTCTAGTCTACAGGAAACTCGTGGTTTGCATTGGGTATGAGAGGAAGATGCTGTTCTAAAAGTTTTAAAAGCTGTAACTCACTTATTACAACTGCAATGGATATTCTCGTTACTCTGGTCTAAGTGTCAGTCTTTACTATTGCAACACACTGCACGTGAGAAAAATTGGAGATGTACCTCCAAAGGGACAGGAGCAGAACAATGGGTCCCATTTCTTTCTTCCCCTTGGGAAATTTTTAGTGATAGATCATTCGCTCATCTCTGAAAATATATTTGTCTTTTTTTCTTTTTTTTCAATGAGGAAATTATTCTATCAAAAAATATCTATTTGTGCATATTACTACAGCTCCCAAAAGCTCAGTGCTCTTACTAATCCTCCCTTCTGCTGCATACTATAATTATAACACAGAGTACAAGGTCATTTCATTTACAAAGACCATAGCAAATGAGTGTAAAACAAGAGACAACTGACGGATAGGGAAAGACAGGAAAGTACAAGGGAATAATGAGGCAATACTAGACACAGTGATAGGCAGCAGTCTCAGCACAGGATCATCTTAAACACTGTGAGCCCTTTTATATTTCTTTTTAAGTAGGTAATACTGAAGTTCAGATTTTTTAAAGAAATTACTAGAAAATGATGAAGGAATAAGAAACTAGTTTCTGGATATTTCATGAGACTCACTTCTGAGACTGAGCTACAATCACTGGAAGAGAAAGAAAATAATTGTTTCACAGGGGAAAAATTAGATTATAAAAAAAATGGCAACATGTGCTGGGCCAGGGGCTAGAGGCAATGTATCAATGCCAAATGAGTAGGAAGATGTTGGAAGCAAATAAGTTTTGAAAGGTCCTGAAAGTAAAGGCAAACTGAGAATGTTTGATATAGAGAGGAGAGAAAACCAGAGATACATATAGATCTCAATTCTATTAAATAGCTTTGTTTTTTAAAGCAATATGCCTACCATCTGCATTTTCCAGTTAAAGTTTTTATACACTAACAGTGTGCGCGACATATCAGAATCAAAAAAAAGTTACTTACTCCAATTTGTCCGAGATGTGATGCTTAACTCCATTTAACACAAGGTATTAACATAAATTAGTAAAAAGTAGACACCAAAATGCTCCAAAATATTACTTGCACACTTAATGCTGTTCATATGTAACTGCTGAGCACATTGAAGAAGGTGGCCAACAGCAGACCAGCATAGCCATATTCTGCACCCTCACTATGTTGTTGTCTATACACGGTGTCTTGAGACAAGTTTGATAATGACGGTTTGTTTGGCATTCACTCTGCATGAAATACTGTCTTGTCCTGGTTTAGGGCAAATTCAGGAGGAAACCTCTGAATACGGTGTCTCTGGGAAGCAAACCCAAATGGCCCCTCCCTCAATTGGTCCAGGAAAAAAATCTCCTTAGAGAAAAGTGGAAAAAACTATTTATTCAACAAATAAAATGCTTGCAAGCATAAAGAATGAATAATATGAAACAATAAAACCTCTCATTCTGAAGTGAGATGGTAAACTCAGAAATCCTTGCCGTAGGTTGCAGCTCAGCTCACCCAGTCCCTTATCAGTCCCTCCAGTGCTGGAAAATGCCGTCCTGGGCCCCAGTGGGCTGCAGGTGTGAGATCCAGGTGTCTCTCTTGGTTTTTCAGTCCAGGACAGGTTTAAACAGTCCCAAGAAAAAGGAAAAAACAGTCCAGGGACCTTCTCTTCCTCAGCTAGCTAAAAACTCAGTAAAAGCAAAGGAGATTTCTATCCCACTCTCTGCCTGTGCTTCAGTCAAGCACAGTCCAGGAGCAGAATGTGGAGGAGTGAGTGCAGTTTCTGGAAACAAACTGCATGCTTCTCTTTTTCCTGCTTGGCTCTCAGAACCAGTTTTAAAGGTGTAGAACTGAATACACAGCATAAACAGAGCAGACAACTGGTCATACAAGCATCAAAAATTCACCCCAGGACACTGTCCCTCAAGCCTGAGATATTTGTTGGATAAGGTCAATAGTGCCAGAACAAGCAACCAAAACAACAAAAGCCTAGCCAGAAGTATTTGCTATTGCTGAGACTGAACGCCTCTCTTCACTTGTAAACAGTGATTGAAATACATTTTTCTATGATTCCTCAGAAAGGTCTCCTTGACTGTTCAGGTTTCGTTGTTTGAGTAGTCTGTCCTTTGGTATGTACTGCAATAAAATGAACGTTCCTTTTCAAGGTTACTTTGTGTGCAGATTACTGCTCAGCGTTAAGTATACCTCTAGCACAGAGACTCTCCAAGGCCTTTAGGCCTTCTAAACCTAATTCAAGCCTTATTTCAGAGCCAAGTTGAGCTTTGTTGGACTTTTCTTCCATGTTACAAATAGTATTCTTGCAGCTATAGGAAAAGAAGCAGTTTTCTACAGGAAACTGAAACTAGAGGGTACCCAAGTCACATTCCTTTTATTCAAATCTTGTCTTGCACTGTTACAGCTTTGCAGTCAAAAAACACAAAATTTGAAGAAATTGGAATGTGAACTTTAGTCTCTGTGGTTCTATTTGACTTTCCTATTAGAACTCCTCTCTCTTTCCATCTCTGCAGATTACATTTTAACAAACTGTTGCCCAACATCATATAAAGTTGCTGTAAGGAAAAAAATAGTTTTCTGTGTTATCTGTCTTTTTAAGCAATTATGGCATTTCCCTTTGGATAAGGATGGGTATTTAAAATATTAATACTTAAATAATGAATTTAAAATACATAGATTCATATTTTACCCTGGACAACTAAAAGACTTGTTTTTTTCACGTCTAAGATAAATGCATCCAATTTTTTTTTCAGTGTTTTTCAAACTGACTAGCATGTTACAAATTCATAAACCAGTTATTTTCTTCATAGGAAATATTATTCTTCAATGCTAAAGCCTTGAAAAGAATGGCTAATGCCATTGCCAAATGGGTTTTAAGACTTGAAATGTTTATAGTAGGTATTTTTAAAATTTTCCTTTTTGTCTCACAAAAGATGGCTATTCTTAACTGAGGATAGAATTATATTTAAAATTTCCTTCACTGTGCCAGTGATCACTGAAAAGTCAATAATAGCTAACAGTTTGTGAAAAGCCTTTATTTTCTCAAAGTAGACACAGTGGAAATGAAATTAGCTACAGAAACCTACAGCTTTCAAGATATATCTGCCCACTGTCAATTTAACTGGAGAAAATAATGTCAGAGGTGGTAAGATCTGCTAAGACAAATTCTATTTACAGAATCACAGAATCACAGAATATGTGGAGTTTGAAGGGACCCACAAGAATCACCGAGTTCAAATTTTAGCCCTGCACAGAACCATCCCTAAGAGTAACACCATGTACCCAAGTTCATTGTCCAAATGCTTCTTGAATCTTGTCTATGGGCTTGGGGCTCTAACCACTTCCCTGGGGAGCCTGTTCCAGTGTCCAACCACTCTCTGGGTTAAAAGCATTTTCCTAAGCTTGCCCTACCTGGAGAATTTCAGGCCATTCTCTGGAGTCCTGTCACTCTTCACCACAGAGCAGAGATCAGTGCCTGCCCCTCCTCTTCCCCTCACAAGGAAATTGTGACTGCAATGAGGTCTCCTCTGAGTTTCCTCTTCTCCAAGCTGAACAGATCTAGTGACCTCAGTCTCTCCTCATACAGCTTCCTCTCAAGGCCCTTCACCTTCCTCGTGACCCTTTTTCAGATGATCTGTAATCGTTTAATGCCTTTCCTATATTGTGGCACCCAAAACTGCACACAGTATTCAGGATGAGGCCACCCCAGCTCAGAGCAGAGCAGGACAATCCCCTCCCTTGCCCGGCTGGCCATGCTGTGCCTGATGCACCCCAGGATGGGTTTGGCCCTCCTGGCTGCCCAGGCACTGCTGGCTCACGTTCAGCTTGCTATCAATCAGGACCCCCATGTCCCTTTCTGTGGCACAGAATATTTCCTGCATATTATTCCCCAGTCTATATGTACATCCAGGGTTGCCTCATCTCAGATGCAGAATCAGGCCCTTTCCCTAGTTGAACTTCATACAATTGCTGATTGCCTAGCCCTGTAATTTTTTGAGTTTTCTCTGCAAGGTCTCCCTGCCTTCAAAGGCTTCTCCCAGTTTTGTATCATCTGTACACTGAATATTCCTTCCAGTCCTGCATAAAAGTCATGAAGATGTTGAAGAATAAAGGGCTGAGCATGGAGCCCTCTGGAATACCACTAGTGACAGGTTCCAGTTTGATGTCACCCCATTCACTATATCTTTGTGCTCAACCAGCAAGCAAGTTGCTCACCCAACACAGGATGCATTTATCCAGATGTGGGCTGAAAATTTGGTCTAGAAGGATCCTGTGAGAGAATGTATTGAAAGCTTTGCTGAAATCCAAAAAGATTGCATCAACAGGCTTCCACTGATCAGCTAGGTGAGATATCATGTCATGAAAGGAAATCAGATTTGATAAGCAGCACTTTCCTTTCATAAAGCCATGCTGGTTGGGACCAATTACTGTGGTGTTCTCCAGGTGTTTTTCAATACCTCCCTGAATAACTTTCTCCATAACTTGATGAGGCACTGAAGTGAGACTGACAATCCTGTAGTCTCTGGGGCTCTTGTTCGTGAACTTCTTGAAAAGTGGGACAATATTCACTCGCTTCCACTCAGCTGTGACCTCTCTGGACTCCTAAGACCACTCAAAAATCATAAAGAGATGTTTTGCAATGACATCAGCAGCTCTTTGAGGATTCTTAGATGAATCCCATCAAGCTCTATAGGTTTGCAAGGATCCAGCTGGAGCAGCAGATCCTGCACAATTTCAGAATCAGCTTGGAGTCGGTCATTGTAGGTCATGGTCCTTCAGCTCAGGGCTATGGGAGCCCCTTGGCGCATCATACGTGCCAAGGGCACAGGCAAAGAATCCATTAAACAGCTCCGCCTTGTCCATGTCACTGTTTGGCTGTAAAGGAGAAAGTTGTAAAATTTTGCTGCTTCTTCATGGTACCAAATCACCTTTGATATTTTTGCAGGCATTTTGCTGAGCTGGGAAAGTGGATAAGAAGAGGTTAAAAAAATATCTGCACCACTCTGTTTCACATGTCAGTCATCAGGGCTACTAAGGCTAGATGTTCACCCTTCAGGCAGTGTTGTGACTGCAGCTCAAAATGAGCCCTGTCTAAGCAGAAACATACAATTATTCCAATCAAATTATTCTAGGCTACACGATACAATTGTCCAGCTTAATTTGAAAGATGAAATAATTGAAGGATTATTTTCCTTTTTTCTTTTTTGGCATAAAAATCCCTGCCCAGGATATTCATAAAGAAAAGTTAAATACTTGACTTCCTAGTTAGAGACTCTGAAAGGATGTCTATTTTAATAAGAAACAGACTTTGTTTGAGCTCTTTACTTTCAGGGAGAGGAGGAGAATGAACACTGCAAATCAGCTCTTACATTAGCATAGAAGCAATATATAAAAGTAAAAAGACAAAAACGATGCTTTGCCAAAGTTTTTTTCTTTTTTATTTTTCCTCATTTACAGATTAAGATTGATTGAAAGGACTGCTCAGCATGAATTCCTCTGTATTTCTACGTCTCACAGTAATGCTGGTTCAGCTTTGGCCTTGCTCTCCCAACATGCAGAACTCCAGTGCTCAACACACGATTCAGCCTTTCACAGCTGTTCGAAGAGTGAAACGTGGCTGGCTGTGGGAGCCTCTTTTTGCAACTGAGGAACAGATTTCACCAGATCCTGTGTATATTGGGCAGGTATGATAAGTAATGATTCAAGGACAGTACAAGGTTGGATTTAACATGCTGATAGCAGCTTCCACCCTGACTTGGAAGACCAAATATCTCCAGTGATGGGGAAATAGCAACAAACGTAGAAAGAGGAGATCAGGAAGCTGTAATAAGGCTGTACTACATCTTTCCTTTCCTATGACCTTACTCAAGGTCAGAGAAGTCCAAGAGCGGTAGGCCACGGCAGTACAAAGCACCTTCCTTCACTGAGGACTGCTGTCAAGGAAACTTCACATGCATGCTGTTACTAAAGCAAGTTCCATACACAGCAGATGAAGGTACAAAGCTGGAAAGTTCCTTTCTTCCTTTTGAATGGAAGTTAAGGACTCATTTATCAACATCTGGCAATTTGCTTGTGCTATTTCTGGCACTGCATCAAAGCAGCCATAGTGAGTGTGGTGTAGTTTACAAACAGTATTAAGTATGACTTTCTATTACACTAAGTAGCAGCTGATTTACCCCTCATTAATTTTTAATGAAGCTGATTAATACTAAATCCTTTTACCACTGAGAAACTGCAGGAATCTGCATGGTTCATTAGATTAACGTAGGTTTAGCACAACGAACAATTATTTTTCACCCTCCTTTAAAAATGTGCTTTAAGATAATTGTCTTAATGAGGGCTTCCCTTCCCTCTTCCCCTTCTGCTTATCATTATTATTAATATATTTATTATTATTATTTATTTTTATATGCTAGAAGTAATTTTTATCTTGAGATCTGGTTTTCTTTTCTTTAAGGCCCTTTTTAGAGGAATGAACCAAAATAAGTTTAACTGCTAATTAACTAGCACTAAAATTTAATTGGGCCCAAAGGGTGAAGTGCTCAAAATTCACTAATTACTTTTTCACAGCCTTTTCAAAGTAATTACTATGGAACTGTGATGTCTCACTTCTGAAAGCACAAGTGAAGGCATATTGTTTATTTTTTCAAAAGTTATTATTACTTTTCCAATACCTTGAAAACAGTTTCCTACAAAGAAACTTCATAAATGTCATGTATTTTTATGATCTCACCTTTTTATTTCTCACAGGTAAACTGGGGATTTATATTGCAGTGAAACCTTTGCCTAATAAGATATATTTACTTGTGTCTTTTTATTGAGTAGAATATGCGCTGCTTTCAGCAAATGAAGCGGTAGTCTATGATCAACACATGAATTTTTAGTAATTAAGGCCCTGAAGAAAACTGCATCAACGAAAATACAAAGGTAGACAGTCTCTGTTTTTAAATCACTATTCCATATACAAATCTTTTTACAGTCAGAACTAAATTTCTCAAATTTCATTTAACATAGAGTCATGACTCCTTTGCCATTATCAAATTACGAAAAAATAAATGTGTGCACCAGCACTGCAATGGCAGATACACAAGGATGAGTACAAAAATACTTGTTTTCAGTTCTCATTTACAATGGTAAGACCATTTATATTGTTCCCAGCCTAAAAAAAACAAGCAAACTGACAACCTTTGCTATTCTATCTCAGCAAATGTCATCCATAAGGGATCTCTCATTTAACATGTTCAAGGTCATGAAATCTTTCGTAGATAAATGATTCTGAGTGAAATTGCTAAACGCAGGTTATGTCTTAGCAGCCAGTCAAAGGCATGATGCTAGACCCTAAGGGTTTGATACTCCTGTGGTCACATCTCAGCCCCAAAACTAACTAACTCTGTTAGTTTTAAGATCTAGATATAGATCACTTCTCCCACGTCCCGGGTTTTGTGATAAGGAAACCAAGCTTCATGGATAACAAGCTATGTTGCCCCTAAGTGAGATGCCAAATTTGGATGGTGTTAAAATGAGTTTGACCAGACTACTTATAAAGGGGGTAACACGGCCCATGTTTAGCACACAACTACTTATGTTGAAAATATTTAAGCTGTTCATATTTTAAATGGTTCTGAACTCCCTTAGACTTAAAAATTCTGTTGTTTGTACTGGCAAGTGTAATTAACTCTGAATATTATAGGCCTTAAATACCTTTACAGAACTCAGAGTATGAACTCAAAAACATTCCACATATCTCAGAGCAGAGTCCCTGTCACATTCTGAATAAATTATCCGTCTGACGCATGGAGACAGTTATGCATTATGAAACTCTTAAAAGGTATAGGTATTCTTCCAATGAAAAGTTAAAATTATTTTTGCAACCTCAGAAGTCATTACAAAATATTTGAGTGTATCCAATAGGTAAATGTTACTTTCCTGTTCTATGGCCTCACAACTTACAGTGAGCTTTAGGGTCAATGACAATAAGTAAAATAGTGAGAGAATTAAAGTCAATAATTAGGTATATTATTTGCATTTTAAACATGTTGTTATACAAGACAAGTGTCCTGGTTTAGGGCAAACCAGGAATGGGAGGAAACCTCCGAAGGGATTCCTCTGAAAATAACAAACCTAGACGACCCCTCCCCCCACAACTGGTCCGGAAAGAGACTTTCTTGGACAAAAGTGGAAAAGACTATTTATTCAACAAAAGAAAACAATATGAAACAATAAAACCTTTAGTTGAAGTGAGATGGCAAATTGAGGAGAGTCCTTGCCATAGATTCAGTTTGTCTTTCTCAGTTTTTTATCAGTCCCTCCGGCGCTGGAGAGGAGCACTGTCCCAGGCCCCGAAGGAGGGGGAAGAGAATCTTTCAGCTCTTCTCTGCTTTTCAGTCCGGAGCAGTTTCAAACAGTCCCAAGGAAAAAAAGGAAGGGGAAAAAAAACCCCCCAATTCTCTGCCCTAACTAGCTAAACTAACTAACTAAAAAAAAAGGAAAAAAGAAACAAAGCACAGGAGCTCTCTGTCCTGAAACAGCCAGACAGCACCGCAGCTGCACTGCCGAGTCCCGGAGAGGAATGTCAGGAGATAACAGTTTTAAAAACAAATCGCACTCTAAGAATCTTCTTAAAGGTACAAAGCAATATACAGAACAGACGATTGGGGATACAGGCATCATAAAGTCACTCTAGGACAACAAGCAAGTCGAATAATATATTTTTTAACTGACTTTTTCAATTAGTATCCAGGCTCTTCTAGAGTTTGAAATTTTTTTGTTCTAAAAAAAAAATAGATGGAGAAAAAATAGAGAATGAATGGTATAATAAAAATTTTTGTTCCCATAAAATTCAACTGTGGATGCCTGACATGTTAGGAGATTAAGTTATTGCTCTTAAAATACTGCTTTATTATATATCACTAATTTTAACAGAACTATTTTGTTGTTATTAACAAATGCAGATGGACCAAAATTGTCTCCAAGGCTCAGCTTCATCAAAGGAAATATCACCATAAAGTTCATCTTAGCAATACAACAGAAGATATAGATCATCTTGCAAAGAAATAGAAAATATCTATCAATTTATTCTGGAATGAGCTATACAGACTTTCACCACTGAATGTCTTTCTACCTCTTTAATATTTCAACAGAAACAGAACATCACTGTTGTACACATTTACAGTTAGCATTGTTGAGTTAAAAAAAAAACCAAACTTAAAAAATACATGTCATCTGCTATAATAAAAAAATTAGATAACATTTAATGACCTTTGCATTGTTTTCAGCAGGATTGTAGGATATCTGTTAAAACAATGAACTAAATAGGTACTTAAATACAGCCCCTTAACTTCAAAGTAGCTGAAGCATCTCTTTTCAGATATATCATGTATTTATAAGTCTGTTATATCAATACTTTAAAATTAAGTAATTTTAAATATTTTAAAATTAAAATGGTTGGCTGAAAATGTGACAGTACCTCCTTTCAAATCTTAGTATCCAAGAAGACTCATTAGTGACAGGGTCCACTGTAGAATTAAAACAAAACATAAAATGAATATTTCAAAGCTTTATTCTTCCCAAAATGTTACTGATTTTTCTCCTTTTTACTTTCAGCTGAAATCAGATTTAGACAAGCAGGATGGCAACTTAAAATACATTTTGACTGGGGAGGGAGCTGGAAGCTTTTTTGTCATCAATGAATATAATGGCAAAATTTACGTGACACAAAAGCTGGATCGAGAAAAGAAACCTTTCTACACTCTACGAGCACAAGCAATTAACAGGAGCACTCAGCTTCCTGTTGAACCTGAATCAGAATTTATCATCAAGGTTCGAGATGTCAATGACAACGAACCGCAGTTCTTGGATGGACCTTATGTGGCCACTGTTCCAGAGATGTCACCTGAAGGTATCATATGCTGTGATTCAGACTCTTTATTTCCTGATTTTTTTCTAGACAGCTGTGCTGAAATAAAATCTTAATAGCATATTTTACAGGCTGCATCTCCATAAGAAGGAAGCAAACACTTTTACAGGTTTGGAAATTTGCAAAGGTATATTTTTAACTTGAGGGTTGTAAATACCTCTACTTAACATTCTTGTTTTTAAATATTTAGGTACCTACATCTATCCAAGTCCTTTTACAGTTTCTGGATACATGCTTAGATTGACTATAGACATTTGTCTTTCCTTTCAGTGATTCAGCCTTGAAATTTGCACTTCTTTAAAAATATAACTTTCCCAGTAGAAATAAGTAGAGTACTGCAGTGAGTTTTGAGGAAAATGTGATAGCCACCCTCACTCTCTGCATGTTGCTTACCTTACTTACACTGCCAAGCCTCTTTCCTATCTGTCAGCTTCTCCTTGTTTGGATTAGACAGTGCGCAGTGAAAGACTGCCTTCGAATTTCCTAAACACATAAATTATAATATTTCTGTCAAGAGGAATAACTTAATCCCTGCACCTCTTCTTTCCTACTTTCATGTGATCAGCCAGACCTGTACTAGGACCTGTCATGTATCTGGAAACAATATAACATATGCAGAGCAAAGTCAACATCTGGCAAATATAGGTATATATATATGTGTGTATATATATATAAATATATATATATATATACATGTTTCCATGCACATACATATTCAGAGTATGTATGCATATATGTTTAAAGCCTTCCAAAACCCCAAAGTGTGAAGACAGCTGATGTAAACAGGCATGTTATAGAAAATATCTCCAAATAACTGTAATCAAAATCAAAGGGAAACTAGATTCTTCAGATCTTAAAAGAAAAGTTCCCAGTAATCTTTTAAATTTATATGCCTACTTCTTTTGATTATTTCTATTGAAACTAATATTGAAAAGAAATTCAAATATTGTGCTTCTTTAAATGGTATAAATCAATAAGGCCAATAATGTAATAGCATCAGCGATGATATTAAGCATTATCTGGTCAACTTTTAGAACAGAATCAGTGAATATTTTACAGCAAGCCGTAAACTTTATCTTCTTTTACCAGCCAGAATAGCAGTTGAAAGAAAAGGATATTCATGCCTGGTATTTAATTGAAAGTGAGGTTAGTATCCTAATTTCTGCCAGGATGAAGCAGGTCACCATCACTACCAGCAGTAGCTACAAAAGATTCTACAAAATTTTATCAATTTACTTGCTAGTGATACTTGCTACCTGCTTATACCATCTTCCACCAGGGAATCACTTCCATTGTTTATTTACAGCCACTTTTTTCTGTGCAGACAGACTTAATTTTGCACCTGACCTCTTGGTCAAATAACTAATTCTAACATAGTCAGTTGCTTGTTCAGAGGGTTCTTCCAGATTTTGCATCTTGCTCTTTCACTCAACTTTGGAGACAAAATAGGTGTCTTGTCAAAGAGCTTTACATTTTTATTCTTTATGAGCTCACAGTAAAAATGAGTACAGTTCATTGTCTAGAATTACCTAGGATTCCAAAAATGTAGGATTTTGATAATTCCTTTTTTTTTTTTTTTCCCTCTGTGGTAAAACATTCTTTATAGGTCCCTTAGTATCTTATAGAAATGTTTTCTAAAAGGCTGTTTATTTAGTATTATTTATATTTCAGCTCACTTCATTTATACTAACAGAGACTTGAAGCCATTCACATATGTGTATGAACAGCTGAATTTCTCCTATTTTATATTTCTGTCTTTATGATGGCTATATAGGAAAAAAAAGAAAATAAAAGAAAAGAAAAATAGTCAGGTAGTGTGGTACTTAGACCAAAAACAACAGTAGTAATCTTTTCCCATACACCTTTGTTTCTCACCTGAAACCATCAACAAGCAGTTGACAATTGAGAAGTTTCACTCTATACTGCTTTGAGTTTGCTATAAAGAGGTACATTAAAATGAAAGGTTCAGCTGTCTTTGTCCACTCTCCTGTGTCACTTATTATATATTAGATTCCTAAAACATGGTATCACTTCAGCATAAGAATAATTAAGCTGCAGAAAATGTAATTTACTTTGTTATAATCCTGTCATTTTATAAATAAGAAAATCCAGTGAAATACGGAAATACATGAAATTTAAAAAAGTAAATTAGAAAACAGGAAGTAAAACCAGATCCCATTTGTCAGAAGGGGTGAAAAACGAAGTAAGATTCCTATTTGCCTTCTCTCTCAGACAGGGACTTCCTGAAATAGTAAACTCACTGATCTATGATCATCCAACATATGATGCAGGTCATCCAGGATCTTGAAATATGTTCTGCATTACTTCTTCTACACTTGTCCTCTCTAGCACTAATACCATAGCTATTCCAGAGACCATTCTTTCATCTACTTCTTCCATGGAGACACTAATGGAATACTAATGTGTATGCATGGAATATACAATGCAAATGCAGTATATACTTTGATAGTGGTCAGCTCCAAAACATGAAACAACTGAGCCACACACCATGAGTACTTCTTGGGGTTCACTTATCCTGCTTCTCAAAATTTAGGGATTGCTCTACTGAGGTGAAACCTTTTTCACTGTGCCTTCTAAAACAATCTTACAAAGAAATTTATAAGTTCATAGCAGAGAGAAGGAGTAACCCACTAAAATTTGCAGTATTGATAGCATATTGGTTGATTATATTACTGTTTTTCTCCCAATAAACTAAAACATACTCTTGCATAAAACAGGCTGAAGAATAGAGTTAATTTAAATTATATAGTGCAATAGAGAGGTTTGCTCTTTGCTCTGTTTCAGTGTTCTCTAGCTTCTGTTCAGCTCACTGGTGCTCAGTCTCCTAATAATTTCCTCACAGAAAACACTCTTAGGAAGTTTGGTCAAGACTTGGGAAAGCAGGTCAGCACTAGTGTACATTTTGTCTGGAATTAAGAAAGCGAGTAGAGAATAATTCAGAGCTGGTCACTTGTCTCGGACAACCACAGCAAAACCAGAAAATAGACACAAATAACTGTGCCTGAAGTTAGTTACAAGTATCAATATATATACTAATGTGCCAACAAATTAGATGACATTTTCATTCTTTATTAGCTCTCTTTTATCTTCAGTACTAAATTTTATTAGGGTTTTATATGCAAGTGTCACAGTAAATGAAAAGCGTGTCAGCAAATGGACTCTCTTCTGAGAACACAGGACTCTACCCTCAGGCATTTGGTACAATTTCACACTGTCTTCCTTATAGCTGTTAAACTTGTACAAACGCTGATCTGATGGAGTGGTTAAGAGTCAGATGCAATAATCTATCAGCACTTAATGTCTTTATAGATCTCAAGCTCCAGTTAGAAAAATGAATAGCTATTTACCATATGAGGGCCCCATAGTATACCTAATGGGCTGCAGCACATAAATGGCAGTCTACTATATTTTGCCCAAGAAGGGTAAAACCAAGGCTTCAGAGATAAAAAGTATAAGTTTTCCTTAAATAAAGCTAATCAAAAAGTTCAATTGTCAGTTATATCATGTGATGTGTCAGGACTAGGGTTTTGGGGTTTCCCCATATTGGAGTGTGTGTGCAGTCACATGTTAATTGATTTTTTTAAATATATGACTTGTATCTGTTCAATTATTCTTCTCACAACCATGTAGTTACAAATAATGACTTCTGGTAGTTTTTGAGCACACAATATTAACATTTCAATTTCTGTCACCCAGATACAAATGCTAAGTAAATATGATTCCATTCTGCAAATGGTTTGAGTTGGGTTTTGAGATTCCTTTGTGGGTTTGGGTTGTTTTTTTTTTTTTTTTAGGTCAGGGTTTTGTTTCAGTTCTTGGTAGGTTTGGTGAATTGATTTTTCTGATGGTTAAATGAATAAAGAAATACAGGTTTCATGAAAGTGAAAAATTAAAAACTGAGTAAATACTCTAATGTCAGAGGAACGTTTTTCTTCTTGCTACATTTTACTTCTTGCTACATACTTAATGTAGAGGTTCATGAAGTTACCACACAATCTTTGTTCTAAAAGATTGTAAGAAATGATAGCCTGCTTTTTACATGGTTTCCTGCCACCCTAATTTAGAAATAAATTGTCTTCCTCCTCGGAGTGCAGGATATCTATTTCTTCCTTCCAGGTTAGCTCCCTCTTTACTAGATTCCTTTTGACTATTCACATTTCCATAATTTACATCCACCAGCTGCATCTCACTGACTCCAACTGGACAAAGTCCTTACTTCTGTGTTCTGAAATACTCTAGAAGAGTTATAGACAAGAAGAAAAGTGTGTTTGGGTCCCAGAGAAGAAGGAAGTGCTGGTTTAGATTCAGCATTTCTTTATAATGCTTAGTAACTGCAGAAAATAGGTCTACTTTTAAATGTGAGCTGTACAAAAGCTGTGATAACCCTGAAGTCCTATATATGTTGGATTTTATTCCTGATTTGCCAAATGTGTTGCTATAAATAAGTTCATTACTAGATATAGTTGTGGACACTTTACATTGATTAGTAGAAAATGGTATTCATGACAGACTAAACCTGTTGGATCTTACATAGTTCTTGATTCCTTCCTAACTTGCAATTTTTTTTTCAAAGCAACTGTTCTAGTTGTTCTAGTGTTCGGTGTTCTAGTCATGCTAAATTTTCTTAGAGGATGAATTTTCTGTGATTGTGAGATCAATTTTCATAGATCATAGGTGATATGAAGTTAAGAATTGTGTAGCTGAAGATTTCATTTACTCTTTGGTCTTATTAAAGATTTCAGTTATTTTGGAGGCATATATGTGCCCTGATTAAATATGAATCTGTAATTTTACCTTTAAAATTTCTCCAGAGCAATAGGCTCTGTATATATACTTATACATCTGTACATACATCTAAAACATCTATATTTATGCATCTAAACACACATATCGGACATTTGATATTGTAGGTAAGTTTTAAAGGACATATAGGTTCAAAATTTGATGGGAATTAATAACACTTCAGTTTACTCTCTGCCTGTGAGAAGATAAAATGTGTTATGGAATCACCTCAAATGCTGCTCAATAAATTAAGAGAAAAGGAAAAAAAAATAAAATTAAAAAAGCAAGTTATTTATTTTAGCTTATTTTTATATGAGAAAACTTTTTTTTTTTCATTTCTATTTAAAAATAAAACTATTAACCCGCTAGAAAACCCAGGAATGAATATATTTATTTTATTTGGGACAAATATCACATTTGCTTTTGTCATTACAAAAAACGGGTTTCCGGTCTAACTTCTTACACTCCACCTTATCCTCCTCTTCTTTTCTCCTCCAGCCTAACTATACTGCTGTATTGATAAGCAGGTGCAATCACGTGAAAGTATGCCTGAGATTTTTAGAGAGTAGCTTGATTTACTGCTGTTCCTCACAAGGAACAGCATTGTATTCTAACGCAGAATTTGTATTCCAATGCAGAATTTGTATTCTCATGCAGAATTTAGGTGAGGAAAAAAGATAAGAAATAATTATTACCTTAAAAATTATGTGGATATATATATTTTTTTTTTCTTTAAAGGACAGTCATTAGAGATGGTGTCATGAGGTTACTGTCAATCCCGTATCTAGGATATGAATAGGTTTCCATTAAAGAAGAAATCTAGCTCTGCAGTTTGATTCCACTGTGTTTTTGCGCTGGGATTTCTACCAAAAGTTTTGCACTGGGACAAGATCATCAAGCTCATCAAGGACTCAAGAATAAAATTTTTATCAGAGCCTTGTTATACTTCTTGACTGCTTGCTTGTTAAAAACTAATTTCTTTATCGCCAGTGGGCATACTGAGTTTTCTTATTCTTATGGGAAAATTCCATAAAATACTTTGAAGAATATGCAAGAGGAGGAGAAACAAGTTGCTTTACTCCACTGACATGTTAGAAAATAGTCATGTAGTGTTTTAAGCAATATAAATGTAGTGCTGAAAAGTCATATACTATTTTTTTTCACTTTAATTGAAATTTTGAATGCAACAAGAGCAGCTGCTGAAGAAATATTTTCCCTTTTTAATGATAAATTTTAGTGGGTGCCATTTGCTCCTGTAAATTTTTAGGACTGTTTATTAGTATAACTGGTATATTAGGAGGTTTTTAAAGAACTTATGTTTTGTAATTATGAGAGAATTTATACAAGAAGAAAACAATCATAATCTATTTTATTTTTCCTTGAGGTACTTCGGTTACACAGGTAACAGCTACAGATGCTGATGATCCTTCTTATGGGAATAGTGCTCGTCTCCTTTACAGTCTTATTCAAGGACAGCCTTATTTCTCTGTGGAGCCGAAGACAGGTACTACAAGTGAATTTGTAACTTGAAAACATTCATAAACTCATAAAATGGATGTAAACAAAATTGTCTTTCTTGATTTCGAAACAAAGATCAACTGATACCATCCTATACTCAAACATCTCTGCATAGTTCCTATATCTGAAGAAAATCAACTTTTCTTCCCCATAGGAAGATTAAATTCTTTCACTCTAGCAAATCCAAACTTTACTTAGAAGATTATCTTATTAGAGTAAAGAGTTAGACTCTCAATATCCTAATTAATAAATTAATCTAGGAACACTTCACAATTAACAGCTCTATGACAAATCATGCGATATTTCTATCTGTTTGTTGGAGAAACCACAGATATGTGACATCCCTCCAAAAACCTAATTTCTGAGTAAAAGAGATGTTTATATATGGTAGAGGAAGTGTATGAAGTATTCTGCTCCCCAGAACTCTAAACATACAGAATGAATTTGATGTACAGCATACTTGCTACCACAAGGACTAATACCCAGGATTTGGACAGTTGCACTATGCACAGTCTAGAATGAAAATTCATAACTGTGTCCAGTGATACACATTTTATGCATATTATACTATATACACAAGTCAGATGTTGAGAAAAAAAGAGAGACTTATATGCTATTATATTATACTTTTTATTTTTAGGGGTTATCAGAATGGCTTCCCAAATGGATAGAGAAACAAAAGATCAGTATTTGGTCATCATTCAAGCCAAAGATATGGTTGGGCAACCAGGAGGATTATCTGCAACAGCCACTGTTACCATCAACCTCTCTGACATCAACGACAATCCACCTAAATTTCAACAGCGTGAGTAGAGGCTAATTACAGTAATGGAAATCTCGAGGAAATTTAGATCCACTGTAGCTCTGTTAGGTTTGCTGGTAGGTCTTTTGAGAAGCAGGGCTGTGCTTTGACTCCAGCGTATAGCTGTAAAGTGCTGGATAAAAAGTCCTCACAAGAGCTCAAAAACCAAGAGGAAAAGAAAATATATCATTGCAAAAATCTCAAGCCTGATGGTTTTACTTACCACTAGACTTTGGAGATAAATCATTAAACTGCTTTCCCTATGATTTGCACTACCTCAGCGTAAAATCTGGAAAATAGGATATTTAGCATCATTTTCACTCACATTCTTTCTTCTTTTCTCTCTTCATTTCTTCTGACTCATACTATAAACTTTTTGGCTATTGATGTGAACCTGTCTGTCCAGGTAGTTTCTAGCAGATATGGGACCTGCACATTGGGCTAGCAGGAAAAAACTGTGCTGTTGGGAAGTGCTGCCTTCTGCTGTTTTTTTGCCCTGTTCAGTCATAGAACCACAGAATAGTTTGCGTTGGAATGAACCTTTAAATGTCATCTAGTCCAACTCTCCTGCAATGGGCAGGGATGCTTAGACCCTCATTCAAACTGATCTAGAACTTTTCAGGGATTCACCATGTCTCTGGGCAACCTATGTATTTCATCACCCTTATAGTAAAAAACATTTTTCTTATGTCTAATCTAAACCTTCCTTCTTTCGGTTTAAAACCATTAACTATTTTTTTTTTTTTAAAGCCATTTGCTCTACACACTGCTGAAGTAGGGCTGAGAGGGAAGGGCTCCCAAGGGGAAAGACTGTCCTGCCCTTCACCCAAGTTCTATACAATGACAGATTATGTCCATTGCTCTGGTAGAAGTTGGGCTTTTCCCAGATGTTTGGGCTTTTCTGACAGCCTCAAGCTACAGCACTTATTAACCATGGCAGATCACTAAACTTTGCCAGTATTTGTTTCTTTAGGGCTCTACTACATGAGTGTCTCTGAAGAGGCTCCCGTGGGTACCACTGTAGGCAAAATCTTTGCAGAGGACAGTGACACTGGGGACAACGCAGCCATGGACTATTTCATTGAAGCAGATAGCTCAGATTTTTTTTACATCATTACAAACAATGAGACTCAAGAAGGAATTATCTTACTAAAAAAGGTGAGATCTCAGAAAGTAAAAAAAAAAAATCTCCAAACATTTGAAAGAAAATCCTCAAGCAAGCTGGATGTGTAAAAAAGGCCTATTGCTTTTGATTCTCTTATTTTCTTTTCTTTAGGCTTTGTGATTTGATTGGAATATTACGAGGGATAAAAAGTAAAGTACTTTTCAATCTGTTAACATTTTTGACTCATTCCTATTACTGCTGAATATAATAGTGGCAGTCAGAGTATCTTAATGTTATCCCTAACTGTGCAACACAGTGAGAAAATGTTCTATCTCTTCTGCCCATCATCTGTAAAATCTTTGTCAATAAATTGCAAGCAATCTCACCTCACCTCCAACACCTCCTGTTAACTGAAACCAGAATTTATTACTGTATTAGACAGTGGAGTTTTTGTTGTGGCATAGCTTTGAAAAGATACTAAGCACAATCAAAAAAAAAAAAACAGTTTATGAATTAAGAAAATTAATATTCATTGATACTGTGTAATTTATTTTGCAATCACTCAGGAAGATTTCTCAATCATCTCAGGGATCATCTGTAATGAAGATAGAGTTCAATAGACTAATGAAATCTAGGACCCTGAAGAACTGAATACTATAAGAGTGAGAGTTTTTTTGGGTTTGTTTTTGCTTTTTTTAAATTTTTTTGTTTGTTTTATGGTTTTTTTTTTTCATTTGGGAAGCTATTTATTTAGTAGGTCTTTTGTTTTTATATATATATTTAGAAGATAAAGACTATCTAAAATTGTAATGAAAATATGTGTTATTAGGGGTGACATTCTATGGAAATTCTTTTTTACAATGTTGCCTGACAGCAGCATTAAAGCCACCATGAAATGTGAAAGCAAAAAAGCACATTTTAATTTGAAAGTGTTTTTGACATAAAAAGGAAATATTAGAATTATTAGAAGTAAACATTTTTTAAACATTCTTTAAATAAGTTTAACACTGCTTTGTCTTTACTCTCACACCATTTATTGCACTATATTTAATTTAAATATAAAGAAAGAAATATTCCCAAACTCACTTTCTTTCTTAACAGAGAGTGGATTATGAAAGTCAAAGGAGATACAGCATTCATGTAAAAGCTGTAAACAGATACATTGATGAGCGTTTTTTGAAAGAAGGACCATTTGAAGACACAACTATTGTCAAAATCAATGTGGAAGATGCTGATGAACCTCCAGTTTTCACTTTGGAGAACTACGTGATGGAGATTGTTGAAGGAGCTATGAGTGGAGCACTGGTGGGGGTCGTAAGTGCTAGAGATCCAGATGATGCTGACAGTCCAGTCAGGTACATGTCTTAAAATGTGAACAGATCTCAAATGCAAATGTAGTTGATATTTCCAAAGCGTATTTCTGTTCCTTACCATAGCTCTTCATTACAGCTAATCGTGTTTTCTCTGTGATAGCCAAGCTTGTTGCAGATGTTGCTGTTTAACCCACATCAGCAAGTAAGGACCATGCAGGCACTTCGTCAGTCCCTCAGACACTGGGATGCAAAAGAGAATTGAAAGGGTAAAGTTGTGAGAACTCATGGGTTCAGATAAAGACAGTTGTTTATTATGTTGATGATGATGATGATAATTAGCATCACAGAAAATAAGAGATGGGAAAACCCAAATGTACAACAAATCCCCAAGAAAAACAAGTGATGCAAAAAGACCCAAAACAGTTGTTTACCACAAACCAGCTGACACCTAGCCCCTCAACCTAGCAACAGCAGATTCTGCTTTTTATAATATCAATGGTAAATAATTTTGCTGTCTCTTAAGGGAGAAAACAGGTAATTAATCTTTAACATGGGATTTATAATTAAAATAGCTTCTTAAATTGCCTTCATTCACTGTGTGCTGTGCAACTTAGACAAACCAGGATACAGTGACAAATGAATGAGATACAAAATAATTTATGGTGTGTAGATTTCTAATAGCAGATATACATATATATTATACTACAGCTTCAAAGCTTTAGGCAGTGATTTTTTATGATTTTCCATTCATTTACTGTTATTTATTAGTCTAGTAATAGGTTGTATTAAATAAGAAAAAAAAAAAAGGTTTTTTTTATTCCCCCCTCTAAAAGAGCTCATTTGGTGGTTTGTTTAGATGAGTGCAACATCTCCTGTGGAACAATTTAACATTAACATACATCTATAACTTCTTAGTCTGAAATGTTTTGGAGGAACTGGCTTCAAATTGAATATGTCTGCATAGTTCCAAAACAGTTATACAGGTATTGCTTCAATGAGTTTCTTTAGAATAGAATATGTCAGTTCTAATATAAAGATGTGTTTTCTTGGCTAAGTGTCATGAAAATGAATTTAATTTTGAAACCATTCGTATCATAAATGACAGCAGTTACTTATAATATATTCAACAATTTGTGTTGCTTTGTGGACTCCAGGTTTCAAACAAATTAAAAAAAGGTATGCAACAAAACCTCACTATGCTAGTAATAAAAAATTTTAAAAATAACAAATACTAATATATTTCTTCTGGAAAATTTTTATCAAAAATCAGATTGCAAAAAAATGCTCAAACAAAACACAATAATTTTGCCAGAAAAACTATAAATACCTTAAATTGAAGTTTATAAGTATCCAAATTGGTTCACATTATAAGAACTTTCACCTACAGTATTGTGCTGGTTCTTCTATTTACCTTCTTCCTGATTTTTAAAAGAGACAGAATGTAGCTATGAATAACAAGTTAGAGAGTTATTTAACTGCTGGCACATTGTCTGAGCTGGGGTCCTAAATGTCAACAGGAAACAGAAAGACTTTGTCAAGCAGAATTTAAGGTACTGTAAAAAGGAACAGTTGCATTCAGTAGGCATTCCAAATTGGAGTGGAAAGAATTTTTCAACTATTCAAAGAGGTTTTATTTCCATTAAATAGACTCTATTAACAACAGCATCATATCTTCTTCTGCTTTGTAGGCCATTAAAAACATCAGTAAGTATCTTTTCCATTTGAACCAATATATTTGGTTGCTATTTCAGTTCATCTTTGTGGTGCAACAAGTGGTTAGACTTTAACAACTTGAGTGGCATGTGTGTGTGTATGTGCACATGCACATACCCGCAGCATCCGGAGCCTTTTCAGCAGAGACTCAGGAGCACTGAGTCTTCCGTGCAGTCATCTCCTGCATTAGGATTTTGTACTCTGCCGTAGTGTCATCTCATTACAGATAGTTGTCTCTTTATAATGCCCATTCCCTTGGCATCAGAGCATGTCAGCAATGATAAAATAGATTTGCCATTATACCTCCACTTAGATGTTGATGTTATTCATTTCACAAGTGGCAATTCTGCTGTTTCTTTTCAATGAAGTCATTCACCTGCTGTGAGACTGACTTAGAAGTAAGAATGAATAATGCATTGCAGATTCAGTTCACATTAATATAGATCTGAGACGTATTTAGTTTTATAAAAAGAAAGCTTTGATCTTGGCGGCAGTGAATTGTAAATGTTTATAAGTGTACATTTTTCATGACTTCCAAGTGGTTGCAGCGCACATTTATATGCGTATATGCACAGCTCTGTTTTCTCAGCTGACAATAGCTTTCTACGTCCTGTCCTCTGATGGAACATTTCAGTACTAGGGAATGTCTCTCCTTTTTTTGGTGCAGGTACTCTATTGTCCACAGCATGCCTTTGAAAAGACTGTTCAGCATCAATGAACACAATGGAGCAATCATTACCACTGAACCTCTGGACCGAGAGATAGCTTCTTGGCACAATTTAACCGTTACAGCCACAGAAACAAGTGAGTAAGAAATTTAAGGAACGCTGGGTTTTTCTACACTGTGAACTGTAATTATCCTCTGTATGTGCCTTCTTTTAAGTGGAGAATACGTTCTTCTTTATGATTGTATTACTGTTGCTTTCTACGCTAAGGAGCATCATTAAAATGATTAGTTAAATAGAAGTGGAATGTATTTGAGCTCCAAGGTCCTGTGCTTTTTCATAAAAGATGACCTTAAGAAAAAAGAAATTGTAAGAGGATTGAGAGTGTAACGCTATCAAGTTACACTGAAGCATAAGAATTGCTCCTGCAGTGCAAGATCTTATGTTAAATTAGACCCTGGTTAATTTCACACTGGATTTTTGACTAGTGTGAAATTAGCCAGGGTCTAATTTAACACCAGTCAGAAACCTGTGGTTCAAATTAATTGTGAATGCTAAGGCCTAAATCATCTAGATGTCTATTCAGTGACAATTAAAGCCTTGAAGCACCCTTTATATAGATTTCACCTGTCAATTTTGTTTGAAAGTCAAATGCAAATTACCTCTGTTTTTGTTTTTGGTGCTCTGGTTGCCCTAAATCTAGGACAACACTAGAAATTTAACAGCTCCTGATTTGTAGGGAAGTTTAACAAGATTACTGGGATATTATTTAACAACTAATCCCATCCATCCTCAGGAAGGAGGAAAACCAGAAGAAACTGGAGTAAAATCAATTAATCAGACAGATTTTGCCAAATACTCTTAGCACCTGTTCCTTACTCCTGAATCTCAGTTAAATCCCATTTATTGCTACAACAACTTTAAACACATATTCTTAAACTGTACTGTTCCCAAAAGAGAGCCTTCCTTGTAGAACATTGCTGCTGGAAGTCTACTATAGGATAGTCAGTATCAATTTTCATTGAAGTGTTGACCTTGTATTTAGGAATTGATGGTACTATCTTTCTTTTCAGCCTCTCTGTGAGTTTTTAAGCATGAATTTCATTCTCACGTTGTTGGGCAGATGACAGGTGTTGGCAAATTTGATCTCTGGCATGTCTTGAACAGTGCTTTGGAAACACAGCAGGATAACTTTGGGCTAGACTTTTTTGTTTAGTTAAACAATAAAACAGGAGAGAATCAAATGTTACAAATGAATAACTGTCTCCTGCAGCAAAAGAAAGCCAGACTTTCACAGTAATGAAAGTTATTGTAAAGAAACTGAGACCTCATTATGTTCAAATTCTTATTCTTTATTTCTGTAATGATGATAAGGTCACTGTCTATAATGATACCTTCAAGAGGACTGAAGTTAGGTCACCTTGGTCTGGGCATACCTGAAATGATTCATGTCAAGAACTAGCAGTATATTATTTTTTGAGATATAGTCATTACACATCCTGTGTGCATGAGACATTTGGTGGATGACATTGTGCCTCCACTGAAGCCAAATCAAAATGCCATTAAAGTTCATCTAAATAAGATGTTCATTGTACCTTAGGCACGTATTGACACTGCATTGCAACATCAACCTCCCTAGGAGGCTGTTGATGCCCTGACCTTCATACACTACACAAGATTTTTTTAATCCATTGCAATGATTGCAGGGATCAGAGATTAGTAAAAGAGGCTTGACTGTTATTTTGGACCTGTGGTGTGGATCATCCTATCCTCATGCCATTGAAGGAGCATATTTTAAAAGTATCCAGAAGTAGGTCTAATTTGTTGGAACTCAAATGTGAGCAGGGATAACTTGCAGCCTGTTGACTCTCATTCCACTTTATGCTAAAAGCTCAAGAAAAATCAAGTTTCCTTTCATCAGTTTTTAGCTTGTTGTAAGAAACTTTCAACATATACAAGGCTGAAGCACAAACAACATTCTAATCTTATCCAAGAACAAGAAATCCTTAAATCATTATTATACAATTGGCGGACAGTCAGTACTGGTTTTCCCCTAAGTTCAGTACTTGGGTCAGCTCTATTCAATATGTTTTATCAATGATCTGGATGACTGGATTGAGTGCACTCAGTCAGTTTACCCATAGCACCAAGCTGGGCTGTGGGATGTTATTCTGTTGAAGGATATAAAAGCTCTGCAGAGAGATGTGGGCAGGCTGGATTGATGGGCCAAGGCCAATTGTATGAGGTTCAAGAAGGCCAAGTTCAGGTCCTGCACTTCAGTCACAACGACCATATGTAGCACTACAGGCCAGGGGCAGTGACTGGAAAGCTGCCTGGCAGAAGAGGACCTGAGGGGCCCTGGTCAACAGCAGCTGAACATGAGCCAGCTGTGCCCAGGTAGCCAAGAAGGCTGATGGTATCCTGGCCGGGCAGCGATCTTTCCCCCTGTGCTCAGAACTGGTGAGGCCACACCTTGAGTCTTGTGTTCAGTTTTGTGCCACTCACTTCCAGAAGGTGGTGGAGCACATCCAGGGAAGGACAACAGAGAGGGTGAAGGCTTTGGAACACAAGTCCTATGAGGAGCAGTTCAGGGAATTGGGGTTGTTTAGACTGGAGAAAAGGAGGCTGAGGGGGAACCTTCTCTACAATTACCTGAAAGAAAGTTTCAGGGAAGTGGGGGGATAATCTTTTCTGCTACGCAACAAGTAAGAGGATGAGAGGAAAGGACTTCAAGTTGCAAGGGGAAGTTTAATTAGATACTAGGAAATTATTTTCCTGGGATAGGGTTGTCTAGCACTGGAATAAGTTTCCCAGGGAAATAAATGAGTCACCTTCCCTGAAATTTTCAAAAAACCTGTGAATGTGATNCAGGTCCTGCACTTCAGTCACAACGACCATATGTAGCACTACAGGCCAGGGGCAGTGACTGGAAAGCTGCCTGGCAGAAGAGGACCTGAGGGGCCCTGGTCAACAGCAGCTGAACATGAGCCAGCTGTGCCCAGGTAGCCAAGAAGGCTGATGGTATCCTGGCTGGGCAGCGATCTTTCCCCCTGTGCTCAGAACTGGTGAGGCCACACCTTGAGTCTTGTGTTCAGTTTTGTGCCACTCATTTCCAGAAGGTGGTGGAGCACATCCAGGGAAGGACAACAGAGAGGGTTAAGGCTTTGGAACACAAGTCCTATGAGGAGCAGTTCAGGGAATTGGGGTTGTTTAGACTGGAGAAAAGGAGGCTGAGGGGGAACCTTCTCTACAACTACCTGAAAGAAAGTTTCAGGGAAGTGGGGGATAATCTTTTCTGCTATGCAACAAGTAAGAGGATGAGAGGAAAGGACTTCAAGTTGCAAGGGGAAGTTTAATTAGATACTAGGAAATTATTTTCCTGGGATAGGGTTGTCTAGCACTGGAATAAGTTTCCCAGGGAAATAAATGAGTCACCTTCCCTGAAATTTTCAAAAAACCTGTGAATGTGATACCTGGGGTCATGGTTTAGTGGTGAACATAGCAGAGTAAGGTAAACATTTGGACTTGATTAACTGAGAAATCTTTTCCAAACTCAATTATCTATGATTCTGTGATCAGTATCATTTGATACTGTCAGTCACAACAAAATTAACCCACTACAGCCAAGAGTCATTTTGCCACTGAGTCTTGCAGGTGCTCTTTCATGGGGCTCTCCAGACCTGAACTTCTTTGATTATTTCTGTATAAATAATTATTTCACTATGGATAATATTAATTTAATAGTTAATGGTCACCCTGTTTTTTTGTTGATATTTTTTTAAATTTTTTGGAGTAATCCTTTCTTAAAAAAATATTTATGTTCATTTCTTTTAGGAAGCAAAGAAATTTGCCTTGGCATAAATGATAGTCATGTTATAAAAATATAAATTATAAAGATAACATTTATTGTTAGTAGTAGTGCTAGTATTATTTTTTTCATTGCAAATTTTTGTTTACTGGCTGATGTCAATGTAAGCTTTGTTTAATTTCCTGCAAATGCTGAGTTCTGTTTTGTGTCTAGAGATGGTCATTGCTTTTCTTTTCAAATTACTAATATGGTTCCCTAGAAATTAAAGTGTCATCTTAATTTTCACACTGATCCAGTTTACATTTGCTTATACATTTGCTGAATTCACATTCTGACAATAATTTTCCTGCGTAAGGGATAAAAGACAAAGTACCTACCATTACTACCTACAAAAGTACCTACTATCCACAAATGTTGACTACCTTCTCTTTAAAATGCAACCAATGCAGTACCTCTGCTTCACCAAAATCATAATTAATATTCAGCAGACACTGATTTCAAGAATGGCCTTGTAATATGTTGCTCCCTCCCAAAACAAAGCAGCGGTGATTTCAGAAAAATTAAAAATTCATATATTGTTAAAAACTTCCATGGATATGGAAATGAGATAAATGTTCTTCCTTGTCATTTAACCCTATATTAAGGAAAAAAAAAATCCCACCAAGGCAGCTACGACACTGCAACCCAAACATAATAGAGAATTAGAAACAAGGCTATTACAAAATCCCCACCCCCCTCCCCAAAAAAAGAAGCAAAAATAACACTGGAGAGTGCTAGGGTCTCACCTGAGCCTCTTCTTCTCCAGACTAAACAACCCCAGCTCCCTCAGGAACTCCTGGTCCACCTGGGCACAAGCTGGCTCATGTTCAGCTGCTGTCGACCAGCAGGCCCAGGTTGTTTTCCTCTGGGCAGCTTTCCAGCCACACTTTCTGAAGCCAGTAACTCTGCTTTGGGTTGTTGTGACCTGTGCAGAGCCTTGCACTTGGCCTTTTTTAAACTCACACAATTGACCTTAACCCATAAATGCAGCCTGTCCAGATCCCTCTGCATAGCCTTCCTTCCCTCCAACAGATCAACACTCCTGCCCCACTTGGTGTCATGTGCAAACCGACTGAGTGTACTCAGTCTCCTCATGCAATTTATTGATAAAGACATTAAACAGAACTGGCCCCAGTATTGACCCATGGGAGCACCAGCTGAACTTAACACCAGTCACAACTGCTCTTTGAGCTTGGATATCCAGCCAGATTTACCCCAGAGAACAGCACACCTGTCCAAGCTGTGAGCTGCCAATTTCTCCAGGAGAATGCTGTACCTGTTGTATTCATTGCCTTTTTTCCGATAATGCGCTTATAAACATTTTCATTTCATAAAATATTAAATTTTCAGCCTAGTCTACAAGCAACTTTTGTACCATGATACTAGTATATCATTACTTTTCCTCGTCTGAAGTAGCTTCAGCAGTAGAATCTTATGTAAAGCCATCAAATGCAGGAGAAATGACTTATATTATTAATTTTCCTTTACATATTGGAATAAGCTGTACTGAAATATATCTATATATCTTTTATATCTAAAGCCACAGCAGTAAAGTATACTTGGGTAACAGAAACAATGCATCTTCTGTGAGTACTAAGCCTAAGAATTAAACCTGAAGTGTAGATAACTCCTGGAACAACATTACTTGTACCAAAACCAAACATTCAGTCTATGAAGCCTGTCAGCAGTAATGCCTTAGATATGTCTGAGCAAAATTGCACTTCTTTGTAAGTATGCATTTGCAGACCAGTGGATAGAAGAGCTCTGTTTTTTCAACATTGAGTCTGAGCTTTCTGCCTTGGCTACGGTGAGTTTTCAGTATCCACTACGATTTCTCCATGTCTAGAAGTGGCAGAAATATTTTTAAAATGTAAATATTATTGAATTTTTCTCACAGAACTTCAAAATTTGAAAATATTTAAGAAGAGGAGGAGTAACAGATTTTGTAATAGGAATGAGTGTGACCAATCATTATGGCAACCATGATGTTAAATGATGTAAGACAGTGCAGCCATCACTTCCAGTCCTCCCAGCATGGCTCTTGTGCTCAGCCACTTGAGCCCTGCCTAGGGCCTGGGGATCCAAGACCCATGCCCAAGTTCAGGAATGCTGCTGACCTGCTAGCAGGCTCAGCCAGTAGCACAACCGAGCACATGTCCCAGAGACCCACAATGACGGCACTGACGAGACCAGCCACTCTGATTGACACAGATAAGGCCTTGCCTTGAGCAGCACTGACACACAGGACTCCATTGACTATAAGAACAGTCAGGCCACTCCCCTCTTCTGAGAAGGCAGGAGGTCACTGATGCAGGCATATACACGCACATGCACGACACTCTCCAGGTTCACAAGCACTCACACACTCACAGATCCCCTCAGTACATACTTCTGTTTGCCCAACAGCTCTTCCTGTAGCCCAAGTCCTCTTATGTAATTCATTCTTCCCCAGCTCAGTAGCTAGCGCACACTTGATGCTTGCTGGCAAACTCACGCAAAAAAAAAATCCCTCATGCACCCCACATTTGCAAGTCCCCCCTAAGCGTGGACCTCCCGAGCACCTCTCCTGGCCCCAAGAACCCCTAATCACTGTGGAGTCCAGTTTAAAGTTTGTCAGGGAAAACATACACGAACCCCATGCATGCCAAATCTGAGGAGGCAATTGACCCCTGCGCTCCTGAGTCAGTAGCTGGCATTATAGAGTCCCATCCCACTCCAGTATCTGGAACCTATCCTCATTCACACATGTGGAGGTCACACCAGTAGTCGCCACTTAGTCCTTGCAGCACACATACAAATGCAGTGAGAGAGAGAGAGATTATGCAGAGATATGTCTAAGAAAACATTTATTAAGAAGATATAAGTTGATAGGACAGAATGGTGACCAGGTGCAAGGCTCAGCCAGACAAATGCACTGACTGCCCTGTTTTGCACACAACCAATCCCTTCTATATCCTTTGCTAGCTGAGCTCTCTTTGTTCCTTTCTGCATGTATCCTATGGGTCCGTACGTTTCCACTGAGTCCCCATTCCCCCAGATCTAGGGTCCCTCTAGTGTAAAGTTACAAGCCAGTTACAAAGTCCAAGTTGATCTAACTGGAATCGTTGTCCTCTGGTTTCTGGATAGCCCATCAATTATTATTAGGTTTGTTTATTGTCATAGTCTCTGTGTTTGTTTTGTCAGGTCTGTGTCTTGGTATGTTTTGTGTCTCTTCCCCCCTTTTTCTCTGTTGTCAATTGTCAATTGGTTTATCAATTCTCAAAGCCACTGATCTGATGGAAAAAGATATTCCCAGACTTCCAGGTGCCCGCATCAGTTATCATATCTGACCAGGCTAGGTCCTCATTATCCCCTCTCTTTATCACTTGACTCTCAGGTTTTTGTACCAGTATGTTCTTGTTTATGACTTCCTCTTTTTCTTGTTAACTCCTGTTGCACTGGAAAAGGTCCTTGACCAGGTACCCTTAGAAGAGTTGACACTCTTCCACCACACAACCTTAGATATGGCCAGTACAGTGAATTTTTCTTCATCAACAAACCATTATTTAATTTTTCCTGATTAGTTTGTTGCTTTGTTTTGTTTTGGTTTGGTTTTTTTACATTTAAATCCATTTCTTATTGGGTAAAGAGAAACATTAACAAATCCAAAATTTTACCTGGAATATCTTCTTTCAAGGCATACTATTATAATGGTATTATATTATTATAATAGTATAAAAAAAAATCTATAGGTCTTTGTGATTATTTTCTTCCCTGAAGGATATAGGTAAAATTTTCTAGTGTTACATTCCTTTAAAATATGTAGCAGATTATTTTTAACTTTTTTTATTTCTGTCTTTTTTTAATCATTAGGAAATCCTGAAAAAATTTCAGAAGCAAATGTGTATGTCGAAGTTCTCGATGTTAATGATAATGCACCAGAATTCCCTAAAAATTATGAAACATTTGTTTGTGAAAATGCGGTTTCTGGACAGGTGAGCATGAAAAAGTTAGCTGCCATTTTTCTCACTACAGTGAAGATTTGGTCTGAGATGTTTAGCATTGATTCTTTTAGTTCTCTGACTATAGACTGCATTTTTTTTTATATCCAAAATTAGTTCTGTTGATATATGCATAGAATGAAATTTAAATTTCATTACAATGATGCGTGTTTTTTCCCTCTTTAAAACAAAACCTATGTGTATTGTTTGTTTTTAAAAACAAGCAATAAAGTACAGGCAGAAACTTCTAAAAAAATACAAGGCACGGATTTGTTTCATGTTAAGGTCACAGATGAAAAACCTATGTCTGGTAACTTCAGCAATAGTATAAGTGTTGCTCTGATGTTTTCAATCTTCTCTTCTGTTTCATAGTTTTCTTAGTTAGCTTGCTCTCACGCTTGGATGTGTAAACACCGGCAATGTTTTTCATAAATTCAAGGAAAGTTTTCATTCCTGTTCTTAGAGATATGGACAGCTGATGGACAGTTGTCTTGACCAATGGGATGGGGAGAGGTGTCAACCTTCTCCGCCAGTCCCTGGCCTTTGTAGAAATACTATATAATGGAGTCAGATCTTCTTAAATAAATAGTGCATACCTTCTCACCAACGTGCATGCGTGTGTGTGTGTTTGTGTGATGAACAGCACCACATAAGAACCAGGCTTATACCAAAAACAGATTCATTGTGCCCTTCAGTTAGAAAACATTTATTGTGAACTGAATCCAAACCCAGACTAGTTCAGTGCAAGCTTGAAATGTTTAAAACACAGCCCTTACACCACCTTTCCTTGCTGCCAGCTTAAGCTATTGTTATATTAAACATCCTTCCCAGGAGGTTGTTTTCCATTTTTTACTTGATATTCACGTGAATGGGGTACCACCAGTCAACTGCCCCAGTTCCCTGGTGCACTGCTGTCTTTCCATTTTCCTCTTGCAAAAATAAACTCCAGGATGTTCAAAGTGAGTTTGGGATTTTTTTTGTTGTTTTGGTTTAGGTATTTTTTAAAGAAAGAGCTACAAAATAAACAACGACATCCAAAAAAAAAAAAAAAAAAAAAAAAAAACTATAAAGAGGAAACTATGTTTTCATTCCATTCTAAGGCATTATTTGGACTTAAAAAAAGACCTTTGGGATATTTGTGATGGTTCTGTTCAATATTCTGTTATGTTGATTTCTGAATCAAAGAGTCTCTCTTTTTATGCCATTTTGATTTACTTTGACCTCGATAAGTCTACAGTTAAATAAAGCTTTTCCTGTTGCTCAAGTGATCTCTTTATAACCTTTTGAATCCATCTATATGTTTCTCTATCGGCAACTACTTTGTTCGTTCTGCGTTTGGAAATCCTCCTGCCTGCAAAGGCTTCCTCTGTTTAGGAGGTATTTGGAGCAAGTAATTTCTATTGTTCTTTTGGTATCTTATTGACAGATAAAAGTGCAGACATTAAATCAACTGCACTTTATGTTCCTTATGTTCAAGACACCATGAATTAAATATGGACAGTTATAACATGGATATTTGTTATCCATGTTTTAGGCTTGCCTACAAGATAAAAACCCAGGTGATTTATTTCTAAAGGTTTTTCATATTCCATAGTTGCCTACTGATAAATAATATGTGTATGCCAACCTATCAATAGCTACTTTTCAATATCAGTTACATATATATTAAGTATTTTGAGAGTCACTGGATAAAATGATTCTGTAGAGAATAGCAGTGTCAACAATAATAATAAATTCTTTAAGTATGGTACGCTGAATAATTCTTTGACATTGTAATATATGAATGAAGGATGAACGTGATATTTTTCTCAACTTACAGAAAGGCAAAATGTTACTTTAGGTTTATTTTTTTCTTTCTTTTATTGTTACAGGTTTTTGAGAGTCACAGGCATCTTTAGTTTAGCCTGTTGAGACTGTGACAGTAATGGCAAATAATTTTCTCATTAACAAATTATCTAAGGAAGAACAACAGGAAACTGCTACTGAAGTGCATAATTATCACAGTCAGAGTTTATGATATTTTATTCAGTGTTTATGATTTAAACAGGATTGTTAGCTGATGTATCTTTTTTGGTGTTATTAATTAAAAAAAAAAATATTTACCGAAAAAAATATCCTTTCTTTTTCTCAGCAAGAAACCAAAAGATTCAAATGTGATTCTATAGGTGGCCTGGCTTTCTACTGAATAAAAAAAATTACATTTCAGGAGAATCAGTTTAAGCAATTAATGGACTTAATCAGGACATTGCATACCTTTTTATCTTAACCATATTCTGCAGTCAATTTCAAACAACTATGGAAACTGCTTACACACTGAGATCAGAGATTGCGTAGCTACACTATTGCATTTCAGTTGGTAAAGCAGATATGTCTACCCTTTTAGCTGGAATCACTGTGCTGAGAGATGTTTTCAGAGATATTCTACACTTCTGCATTTCATTTCTTTCCCTGATCTGAGCTGAGATGTGTCTATTTCATGAGATATTCCAAAATATATTAGCATCAGTTGACAGTAGTTAGGAGAAAAGGAAGGAAATGCACTGCAGAGGGAAAGATACCACTAAAAATGAATTGTCTTACTCAATCTAGACTTTATTTTGGTGTCAACCCAGTTTACTATAAAAGTAATTTAGAGCCAGGTCATAATTAAGTTTTTGGTTTTTTTTATAAAGCCTAAGAGTATGCTGATTTGCGATATAGAATATAAAACACATCATGAGTAAAACTAATTGTTGTCCTAATTATCCAGACTCAGATACAGTTAATGATAGCTTCTGTCTAGATGAGAGGGCTTGCTTTGAAGTTTTGCATTTTCTGAAAGGTTATGAAAATTCTTGGTCCGCTTTTCTTGATTGGGTTCTGACCTTCGAACCTCCGCATGGTGTTTCTGTGAGAGTTACAGCTATGCTTAGCTTAGCCTCCAAAAGTCATTCAAACAAAAGGATTAGATTTCAGTCTGGGGGACTATTATCCAAATTTGACAATAAAAATGGATGTAAAGAAGATAGATAGGTGTTTTTGGCATCATACTGAATGCCTTCATCATGTTTATTAGACATTTTAAATGAATTCTCACTATCCATTTAATGTTATAGTTTATTACTATCCCATAATACAGAAGTCAGCTGTATACTATACCACAACTGAAGTTTTCTTTAAAACATTGAAAAAACTTTCAGTGCACCACTACCATTAAATGAATTGTTTTCCAAATGATTTGAACATGAAAGTTGTTAAACAGCCTTCTACCCCACTGCAGCTATAGTTATCGTCAGATAATTAATAAGGCATTCAAACCTGTGATTTCCTTTTGATTGAACTTTTGACTTTGCAACTGTGTGTAAGCACAGTAAATGATGCCCACAATGTTCTATTATTTTTTTTTACATTTACCATTTATGGGTGTGTACAGTAAGTATAAACCTTTGAACTTCAAAGGAAATATTCTTTACAAATAGCCAAAACACCAAGATGACCAAATCCACCTCAAAGGTAACACCAGAGACATCTTATCAAGAGTCGATCTCAAAACAGCTTTATTCCCAAGATATTAATAAATTAGCTCATCTGGAAGATGCAGCTTGAAAGTTTGATGTAGACTGTATCAAAATCCTTACATTTTATGTAAGCAAGCTGATCATCCAGAATGTACCTATGCATGGTTATTTCAGCCCTTTTGTGAATATTGATTTTTCTTCCTATCACAGAGGAAGCTGATTTCAGCTGAAGATAAGCTATACTGAACATTCCTATATTCTGAATTAATGGTGTCATCCCTAATGCATATTTATTCTGGTAATTCTGAGTTCCTCTAATTTAGGGATCACATATGAAGTGACTTAGATATTGCAGCTTGCTTAGCAATTTTTATTAGATTCAAAGAAGTGATTGAGTATGCAGGAACTTTGAGTCAGAGATAAGAAAAAACCCAAATTTATTTACTCAATACTTGGCACATAATAAAATAATAAGCAGTTACAGTGAAAGTGAAAAGCACTCATTGCTATTAGTTCTCTACATATTGAAATGTTGACAGAAGAAAAGAGGGGAAATCTTTAAACAAAGTCTACGAGCATATGATTAATGTTAAAAAATGAGTAGTTTGCTAAAACAGATCCTTTCTAACAAATCATGATGCAAAATGATTTTTCCTAGCAGAGAAATAAAATTGAGGTAATACAGTGTTCATTATTTCATATTGCATGTTTTCTTCAACATTTACTAAAAGCATCTGAGCAATAATGATAAGAAAATAAAAAGTTTTAAAAAAATCCCTAAGCATGAATGCATCGTTTAGCATGTAAAAACGTGATGAATCTGGGAAAACAACGTATAATGGAACAGACTCTTACACTAAGCTATACCTGTAGATGCACTGAGTGTAACACGTGATGTTTCGAAACAGTGGGCACAGTAGCCCGTGGAAAATTCCTTTTTCTGTTTTATGTGGACCATGACTGCACAACGTTCCACTCTCAGTAGAATGGCACAGGTGGGAGAAGTTTATTAGCATATGTGAGCAAATATAAAAAAGCATCTCAGTCTCATGGCATGAGCTTTGTAATTGTTAATACTTTGCAGATAAGTACACAATTTTATAGCTGAGCAGAAACATTTACAGTAGACCCAGACAAATCAGTTCAATACTGTGTCAATTTGCTTTTCAAAACAGAAGCAGTCAACAGGAGAACCTGGGTTTTGAGGTAAAAGGTCTTCCTGGAACATGCAGTACTGACTATAGTAATTAAGACTTTAATCTTTTACCTGCTCTAAACTCTGATAACCAGTAAATATTATGAGACTGAGAAAAAACTTATTGCTTATAAATTTGAACAATTTGAACAAAACCAATTCTGTACTCCCAAAAGTTGATTAGATCTCTTACATCCAATAATCCACAGCAGAACTGCTATTGTAGGATGTTTTGTGGAAAACAAAATAATGAAACTGAAGTGGAAAGAGAGAGGTGGCAAATATGTTTCTACTTTTCTCCATCTCTCTAATGGGATTAGTAAAACTAACACTCAAAGGACTCAAAATTCTACACTCAAAGTTCTCTAGCATCAAAATTAAGAATACTGGTCGCTATTCAGATGGACAATTTATGCCTTAAGTTTAACTTGGTTGAAAGCTCATAGAAGCAGAAAGGGCTGCAAAAAGGAAACTTTGATCCTTCCTTCTGGACCTCTCCATAATTCCAATTCAGTAAGGCCATTTCAAGTTGAGGAAATAAATTTTCAATTAAGTTTTATCAAGATTACCTGGAAGTCAACTACTCCATAATCCACATTTTTTTTTATTTACAAGATAAACAGAGCGTAGATGCCATTCCCACGACCTGGGTTGGAATGTGTATAAGGAATTTCTTCATTTTTCAGTTTACCAGGGTGGACATTTTTGTTCAGAGAAATTACTCACATCTGACTTAGCAGGCCAAATATCTTCCTGTTGTTGCCGTCCGCACCTATCACAAGTCCTCACAGTGGAATTTTGTCGTGTGCAGATTCCAAACCTTTACCTCCTTCATTTAGTCCTGAAATTACATCTTCCTGTTTCCAATTCATGCTTGTGGTGGCTTATCTTATGGAAACTTCCTTCTTTGATAGCACATTGAGATATTTTCATTCTCTAAGTCTCCCAGAGCCATCATAAACTTAAATCAGTTTTTCAAAAAGAGTAAAGTGAATTAATCTCTATTTAAAATAAATACCCATTTTTAAATGAACTGCTGGTTCTTTAAAGCTTCTGTACTAATGAGATTTGAAATAAGAATTTTTAAAGCAATTAAATTTCAGCCACGTCAACACATCTGACATTACCTTGCAAAAGCAACAAATCATTCACGATATGTTCTTTGTTTATACACTAAAATGTAGAGTAAAATGTAGGAGGTTTGTAAACCTTAACACACAAGCAGTAAGTGCATTTTTGAGTATGTGATGCCAGTTTCCCTGGTAAAAGGCTAGAATTTCCTTGGTTAGATGTACAAAAACCTAGGAAACTGAAAAAAAAACCAAAACAACCTTCACGCGGAGTGATTTTTCCTTCAGAGTCAGTAAATTCAGAGGTACATATTGCTCTCTGATTATTTTGTATACTAGTCTGGACTTCATTGAATCTTAGTTGAAGTGATATAGTGAGAAGTAAACAAGAAGGATTTGCCCTGTCCTTACAAAATGTTCCAAATCTTTTCTGCTGCTAAGGCGAATGCTTGAAGGCATGTGAATATATCTCGAACAATCATAGGAATCTTAGGTTTGTGCAGAACAGAACAGCACAGATCTAAGCAAGGGAAAGTGTTTTGTGGTTTTTTTTTTTCAGTTAGCCACATTCTCTTCAGAATTTTCTTGATTGAATCAGATATAGATAAAATATACAGAGCCAAACACACTCTGTATGTAAAATATGGAAGTCCATAATGAAATAGAAAAACAGCATCTAATCCACAACTGCAGTAATTTCTTTATTTTCACACATGATATACACCTAAAAATATGTTTTCAAAAGACATTGGTGATATCTGATTGAATGAAAATCACATGGGGTTTTTTTGGTATGCACGTAGGTATTTTTTCCTCTACCAAGCAACTGAACTAAAAACAAAACAGAACAAAATAAAACAAAGTAAATGTGGCTAAGATGTCTTTGTAGATCATTATATTACTCTGCATATTTAGTACACCTTAATAGACCCTGAATTTTAAGACCAGGCATACATCCATATCAAGATTTATCCTCATCTGCAGCCATGAACAGGCAACCATCAAATTTTCAAGAAAAGTCAGTACGGTCCTTTTTTTTTGAGGTAGGTGGCAAAATATGATAAAATGTGTCCTTTGTATTTTAGACTGGATACATAATTTTGTACCCTATTGCTGTTCGTATTGAGCGTATTCTGGGAACTACATTTCCTTATAAAAATGAAGCCTGTGGTAATCAAGAAAATGTAAAGCAGTCAGTTTCTCCTAACTGATTTCTTGACCTGCATTTTTATTCCTGTATTTGCATCACCTCAGCTATTTTGTTGGTTCTGAGGAAAGAAAAAAAAAAAATCCCTCAAGAATCTCTCTCCTTTGAACACCATGACATCACTGAAAAGTTATTTCTCTTATTAATGGCAATCAAAAAACATACAAAAAATTTCAAGGGTCTTCATGTTTCCACAGAGTGAAAATATAGATTTAATATAAATTTCACATGTGAAGAGGGAACAGTGTTAAGGATACAAAGCTTTTGGTGTGTAAGCCACATTTTGCATTCTGCTGTGATGATTTAATCAAATGTGGCTTGCTTGAAAAGAAAAAAGAATGTGTGATGAAGTTCTAGATCTTTGACTGAAAAAAATTTGACCAGAAAAGAGTTTTCACAGGCACAGATGGAAAGCAGCAGTAGTCACTTCCATTGACTTACTGCTTCACTTCTAAAGTGCTGCTTGTATCATTCAAATGATCTGTGGTTTGAGGAAAGTTGAGGGTTCAAGTTCCTGTGTACAAATATCTACGAGGCATGAGATACCTGATAAAGTAGAGCTCAAGTTCAACTTCAACCCTCTCTTATCTGAAAATTCTGAAAATTGTGAACATTGGTGGACTTCTGGCAGTTTACTTTCCTTCTGATCAGCAAGGATGTTCACTAATATATGCTGATAAATAAATATTTACTGATAAATATAAGAAATACAGTCTTTTTAAAGCAGAAATATTGGTACTTATGTTAACTGTGTGGTTGTTTATTTACAGAGGAGAAAAATATTTTGAATGCTGTTACTTTTTATCTTGCAATGACTGTCTGGTTTGACATATTTCTAAATGAAGGCTATTTTGTTTTCTTAAGAAAAATCAGCCAAAAAATTTCCATACTCAATCTGTTATAATATACAGATTCAACAATTCAGCATGCGAACTTGTCAATGTTTGTCACTTATTGGAGCTACAATGTACCAGTTGAATGATGTCAATGTGTTTGTGGACTCAAAGGGAACAAGTTTTGCATAGAAGGATTTCTTCAAATGTAGAATGATGTACTGTACACCTTCGATTAAAAAACAAACAAACAAACAAACAAAACCCCAAAAAACAAACAAAACAACAACAACAACAACAAAACAACAAAGTACTCTATATATGTTTATTTTTTTCTTTTTCGGAGATTTCATTCACTCCTGGTCCTTTGATCTGGAAAGCCTTTTACTTTTTCCCAAGATTTTAATGCCTGCCTGTCTCAAACAGATGAAAATTTAAAGCAGAGGACTTGCAGAATATGTCTCAATAAACCTATCTGAGTATTTGGTGAATATTTGCATATTATGCACACAATACAGATTCACGGATCACATCTTCAACATCAATAGTTTAATGTACCTGTTATATCTTTTTCATTGTTTTAAAGGACAAGGAAATTCTTTTACTCTAAAACAACTCTGTTCTCTTATTTTTCCAGCAAATTCAAAGCATCAGTGCTGTGGATAAAGATGACTCAGCAGAAGGTCACCATTTTTATTTCTCATTGGCTCAGGAGGACACAAACAGCTCACATTTTATTGTCAAAGACAATCAAGGTAGTGTCAGTCATGCAGCTCTTTAAGACCTTCCTAATGGAAGATGCATGCTTCCAGCAGGCTCTTAATTTCTGAAAACTTTCCATTTAAATAGAAATTTTCATTATAAGAACTGGAAAGGTCCTGAGGTCCATCTCAAAACAATAATTCAATAGTATCAAAAAGTTTATTTTCCTTTTCAAGTGAGTAATATAAACAGCAAAAGGCAGTTTTATTTCAAGGAAAGAAAAAACAGCTGAGATGAAAAATACTTAAGTATTCCTTTAAAATTACTTTCTTAATGTTGAATGTGGCAGTCAATTCCAACTTTCTAGTTGAAATTATTTGCCTGAGAAATAAGATAATTAGAAAGAGATGATTGATATAAATATAGGACTGTTATTTCATTAATTCAGCAAGAGCAACATTATAAAAACAGATAACTAGGAATGCAATCCTATTTCATAATATGTAATATCAAGCAAAATCATAATGAAATGAAAATATAGGTGCAATATCTCATAGAATTTCAGTGAGGTGACCATTTAGAGTCAGTCTGCTGAGACTACAAAGAAAAGCTTCTTCAGACTAAGCTAAAGTACACATCGTTCTTATTGACCACGCTAATTATTTGAATGTTCTGGCTAAGGAAAAAAAATCAATGGAAATAAGTTTTGTAAAGTTCCAAATATGTTAAATGGCAAACTGCTCCTCAATTATCTTCAAAGTTAGTCAATGTATCAATAAGAATTTCAATTCCCATCTTCATTAACCTCTCACTCCCTTCCAGGAAGAGATAAGTCATTACATTAAGGTCAAACTTGGCACAAGCCATGCACTTTTTCCACTTTTCCTCTTTCTGCCCAAAACCCAAGCAGACTCTCACACAGAGCAAACCATTCAGTTCCTTTTGATGGCTACTAATGAGGAAAACAAAACGTTCTGAAATATTATGCAATCAGAATCAATTTACCCCTTTCTGCCATATTCCAAAGAAATGGTTGATTGAATTGTGATAGCCCTAAGGAAGAGAAAAAGCGACTGTAGAACTGCATGATTTTATCTCAGAGTTACTTTCTGAACTGATAGAAACCTAGAACAACTTATATGTGAGGGAGTTAATTTCAGTAGACTGTTTGTATAGATGTATTTTACAAATAATGGCAGAAACCCTTTTTTTTCCCCTACTTCTACATATGCACACATGCAGACTTTTGCTCTGCCATGAGAAAAAAATCCGACATGGATATATTTCTAGATTCTTTTTTCTTCTTTTCATTACACATGCATGCAGACAGGACTATTTTGTTTTACAGCAAGCCAAGATACTTATTTGAATTGATTGATATGCAGCAGGACCTGAATTTAAGCTGTCTACTGCGTTTTTTACAGGACAGATTTCTAAACACTAACAGTTAAATACAAAGCAAAATGAAAACATTTAAATCGTTTTGCTATTTTAGGTGATAGAATTCCAGCTAGCTCCAGTTTTTGTGCCAGGGAAAGAAATAAAAGACTATTTTAGTGGATTTTTTTCTTGCTTTCTCTTGTCTCCCTTGACACCTATTTTCACTATGTTCTGCTAGACACACTTTTTAAGCTTTTTGATTGGCAAACTGTCTATATTTTATCCGTGAACTTCTGCCTTGGTAGCAGCTGGATACATAGAACCATTTTAAGAACCAATTAATTAGCCTGAGCAGGTGTCAGGTACTGAAAAGGATGTCAATTTCTTTAGCTCTGAACATTAAAACCAGAGCTCTTTGATCAAATTTTATTATTGCCCCCTGGAGTACATATATCAAAAATAAATTCAATTTATTCACGATTAAAAAAATATGCACCAAATGCCAGTGCCTGCTTTACTTTTTTAACTTTCTTAATATGTAGCTTTGCAGAGTACCATTGCTTTTAAATAGATCAGATTCCACTCAATATTATTGCTGTGGTTACAACAAAATATAAATGCATATCATCTTAATAATTTATCTTCTAGATAATACAGCAGGAATTTTCACAGGAAAAAGTGGCTTCAGGAGGCAAGAGCAGTTTTTTTTCTACTTGCCAATCTTGATTCAGGATAATGGAACCCCACCGCTGACGAGCACAAATACTCTCACTGTCACTGTCTGCGACTGTGACACTGAAGTTAACACCTTCTACTGTCGATATGGAGCTTTCATGTATTCCTTGGGTCTCAGCACAGAGGCTTTAGTTGCTGTTTTGGCTTGTATATTAATATTCCTAGGTAAGTACAAGCACGAAAAAATGACTTTGCTTCCTGTTGCAGAGGGGTTGGTTAAGTAACAAAGATGGATCCTTGACTCAAAGACTGGAAGTACTGGGCCATTAGGAAAAATTGAAATAAGGCAAACATTTCATTTGTTTCCCATTTTCTTAACTATAATTTCTCCCTTCCTCTCCCCAGTTTTCAGTAAAATTTGAATTCTAACACAATTTCCTAAAAGTTGGGTGTAGTTCCATTGTGGCCCTCTTTACTCTCCTGGCATTGCAATAATAAAGATTTCAGAGCCCAAAGTCTGTATTGATCACAGGTAAAGCTGTAGACAGCATTACACAAGAAAATTTGCTAGTGCAGGAATATATTAAAAGAAGTAGAACGCTACTCATTCTGCCTTAGGGATGGCAAATGTAGAACTGAGATCAATTATGAATAATAAAAGGAAAAGAGAATCTGACATCAGTCAGAAAGCTCCAGACACAGGGAGTTTCTCTGCCAATTACGGTTACATCTCTAGATAGCATTTTCTCCAAATGTTAGGTGTCTCCTTTTTCCTCTCAGGAGACACCAACTTAACCTCCAATACATTTAGGAATTTGTGGATGTAAAAACTGGGATTGAGAGTGGTTTAAATGCATAGGAGTTTTTCTAGTACCTCTGTAAGGGTCCTGCACAGCTGGAAAACAGCACTCAAAATCAAACTAACAACTCAAGCCTGGCTGTTCTAGACACCAGCCATTTCTTGACTCCGTAGCAAAGCCCAGGGATGCACTAGTTCCCCTACATCCATGTCCTGGTTTCCAATCAAGGACATGGGAACATAGAGTGAATTTGTTTTTTTCTAGACTTGGCTGCACATCCAGAGTTGTCTTGTTTAAATCTGAGCTTAAGTATCTGCCTTGTGTCTTTTAGTCAGTTCAAGCTTACAGGTCAGTGTGCATTTCAAGTTTTGTTTGATAGTTGTAGGGTATCTGAATAGGTTTACTTGGTGTTATTGACCTCAGGGACTAAGGATCAGACAAACTGCATCACTGCATTATCCAGGACATCAGACAAATTATTCATCAATGATTTCTTGGGTACTTGCAGAATGATTCTCTTTCCAGGTTGAATAAACCCATGGTGTCTAGTGGGCTTATTCATATCAAAAAGTCAAACCAGTGATACAGATAAATATATTAGTCCAAAAGAAGAAAAACCCCCTAATCTACTACACTGTTTTCAAACCCAAATACTTTAAATTCCTTCATTCTTTTAATGCATTTTTGCAATTATTTTAAATTAAATAACAAAATGTTCTATATATAATAAGTTTGCCATTTATCTGTGAAAACTAATTTTCAGGTAGGAAGTATACCATCAGAAGAGTTCACCAGGCAAAGCATTTGGGAAGTTAAAACCACCTGTTTTGTGATTACACAGTAGAAATTCTTGTTTTCAGTGCTTTCAAGACTTGTGTTGGTATCTCCCAAGCAAATAGAATAGTTTATTGTAAATAAGTAGAAAAAAAGAACTACTTCAGGTTCGTCATATTCTTAAGTCAAATAAAATGCTGTAATTCTTGGTAGTTTTATCAATTTATGTCCTGAGTAAAAAAAAATACATAAATAGAACTGCAGCAAGATATAGTTTAAACTGAAAGAATTAATCTCTCTGAAAGTCATAGAGTAATTCAAAGGGGTTGTTCAGTTAAAATGAAATTATGTGAGATTAAAAAAATAATGCTTTAAAAGAAAAATTAAGAAACTTTTCACATATGAAAGAAATAAGATCATCTGATCCATAGGCCTAGAGAGCAAAATGACACAGAATGTAGCGAGTCTTCAAATTTGCAAACCAGCACAACAGAAATATAGTTGAACCATTTTGCATAGTCAGTGGAGCTGAATGTTTAACCAGGTGAGGAGGATATCTTGCTCATTGTCTCATTTTTCATTTGATCTTGATGGGGCTTTTATCAGAGAGACTGATAGAGATTAAGAATTAAAATTCTGAAGGTGAAATGGATATATTGTGTGATAAAAAAGGCACTTTCTAAAAGCATAACCTGTGTTTCCATCAGTTTCAAATTTGCATCTACCAAAGGAACTGCTCCATTTAATTTGTCTTTTTTATAAATCCCTTTGTAGCCATTTTCCCAACACACCCATTGCTCATCTCAAAACCATAAAATCCATAAAAATTACAGCTCTATAAATTTGTTAAGATAGCTTCACTTTGCAACAGCATTGATACTAAGATAAGAAGCAATTTTTTTAATCTTTCCAAGCACATTCAGAATCTCTAGTTCTGTTTAATTTTTTCTTGTCCCGTCTCTTTTTATTTTGTCAGTGTTCTTTTTGGCAATTTTAACCATAAGGCAGCAGCAGAAGAAGAAGCCTCCCTTTTCAGAGAAGATGGAAGAATTCAGAGAGAACATTGTCAGTTATGATGATGAAGGAGGAGGCGAGGAGGACACAGAAGCCTTTGATATTTCAGCACTGAGGACACGCACTGTCATGCGAACACACAAACCTCGGAAGAATGTGGCCTCTGAAATCCAGAACCTTTACAGACAGTCTCTGCAGGTTGGCCCAGACAGTGCAATCTTCAGGCAATTCATTTCAGAAAAGCTCGAAGAAGCAAATACAGATCCTAGTGTTCCTCCCTATGACTCACTTCAGACCTATGCATTTGAGGGGACTGGCTCCTTGGCAGGATCCCTCAGCTCCTTGGGTTCAAACACTTCAGACATGGATCAGAGCTATGACTACCTTGCAGACTGGGGACCTCGCTTTAAACAGCTTGCTGGCATGTACTCTTCCCATAGAACTGTGGGGGATTAGGTGTCATGGTGGGACACAAAAATAGGTTGACTCCATACAGTGGTCAGAAGAGAAAGAAGGCTTTATTTACAATTCCAACAATTTCTTTTATATCATGCTGGGCTAAAAAGGTATTATTGGTCCATGGGACTGACACTTCTCTCTATTGGTTAAGTAATAGGAAACAACACCTGGGGACAGTTGTTATGGGAAAGGGAACACTGTTTACTTAACCTGTTTTGAGAAACGGAGAGAGACGTTTTGAAAAGAGAAAACCGTTGAGAGCTTTCCCTTGGGAAAGGAGTTTGCAATAGTTAGCAAGCTAAAAATTCAGACTCAGAAATGTCAAGCTCTCATTAGGCACTCTTTGAATTGTTCTTTTGTTTTCCTAAGTCTCAGCAACCAAAATGCAGCTGTGGATTTTAAAAAAAGAGATCATCCCACATTAAAACATGAGAAATAAGAGCTGAAGGGTTTAATATGGTAAGTTTTGGATGTGGAAACCTCTTGAAAGGGTAAAACACACCAGAGGTGTTACCACATGAAAGGATGAAGGTTATAGTTTTTAAACCTTGTGGTAATCCAAATGCTTAAATGCAAACTTTGCTGCTTTGGATATCTAGATCCTCTTCTGGATAGTGAAAATCTGGATCTTGCTTGTACAAAAGGAGGAATAGAAGCCATAAATGGATGTTGTAAGCATTCTGTCATCCATAAGCTTTAAACAGTTTCCAAAGCTGACAGACTTTTGCTGTTGCAGTTGAATACATACATTAACCAAAGTTAAACATGCCTATTTGTATAATGCTTGATTATATAATATAATTGTGTGAAAAAGTAGACACCATATGTTCTAATGCCGCTGTCAGAAGTGCTCATAAAATCATCTATTTATTGTTCTTAGAATGATAAAACTAAAACAAATGTCTTTTCCTATCAGTGTAAAAATAAAAACCCATTATGACTTCAGCAAGTATTTGCTACCATTTTAGTTTTTAATGAAGCTATTGGAAAATGTGTAAACCAATACTTAATTTGGCAAATAAGATAGGAAAAAGAATCAATATTTTACTTAAATACTGCAATCGACCACATTATATATTACTGCACTTAGAACAAAATGCTGTCCAAATACAGGCATTTTTCCTTTTATTAAGAGTTTAAAGGATGACTGATTTACCAGCACAGATTTATTTTTTTATTATGGAATATAAAATTAGCTGCAGTAGTCAGTTTTATTATAACAATATTAAGAATCTTTAAAATGCTAAACTGATGGTTATAAAACTTTATGTATGACATTAGATAATAAGATAATAAAATGCTTTAAATGTTAATTCAATTTTTAAAATGATCCTGAATCATTCTGCAAGACTCAAGTAAGATTTCAAAATTAATTTCACACTGTATTTTTTTCCAACCATTCCATAACAAATATAAAGCTACCTCTGAATATTTCTTTACTTATACCACTACCTATCAGCACATTTTGGAACTGAGGTCATCAAATGTTTTCAAAATGGTCTGTCTGGAGAAAACAACCTGCCGGTATTTTACTCACCTCTCATTCACTGAGTACTCAATGTACTTTTACAGAAATTATATCCTGCAATCATCTGATTCAATCACCTAAAAGCTGGCATCATGATAAACCAAATTATGCAACATAATTCTTTCTGTTTTCCTTTTTTTTCTTCTTTTTCTAAGTAAGATTTTAGGTTAGTGCAACTGAATTACAGAGTCAGGAAAGCTTATGTGAGGAAGAAACAAATAAACCAGCCCCAACAAACAAATTCTGCAACGTTTACTGCAGTTGCTCATCACTGAAGAAAACCAAGGTATGTAGGCTAAGTGGAAAAGTGCCTGTGCAGAGTCTAAATTCCTGGTACCTAAAAATAAAACATGGAGGTGTTTGAAAATCAGGAGAGATTTCCAGAGTGAGGACTGGTAAGGACAGAAATATTATTCATTAGATTGATAGCTGGAAAATTATGGGTAGGGGGGTAAGGCGGCAGGGTGGCCATCTGACCAGGTGCAGATGAAGCAGCACCTGCTTCATATGAAAAAAAAAAATATTCTTGCCTGTCTCATGGTAGGATGCTAGTGTGAATGAGCTTTAAAAGATGCACAAGTAAAAAAGACTGTGTTAATGACTCCAACGTTGTATTCCAATGGCTTTCAAACAGATGTGACAAAATTACTTTTATTTGAGAAAATATTTTACATACTAATAATTTGCTCCATGGAGAGGACTAGAGGAAGAGAGAACAACTACACCCCACTGGTTGTTGACAACAGTGAAAACTACATGTTTAGGATTAGGTCTATAGATTTATGTGGGTTATACCCTAAACAAATCCTTATTCCACAGATGGTCCCAGCAGCTTTAAGAGAATTCTTTGTGCTTTCAGGTTGTATTTAGTATGAAAAGGATAACAATGTCTGATCCTTTCTCAATCCAGAGATTTTGTCCATTTATGTGGGAATATAGCCTTGAACATCAAACCATTGTGTTTATAATATTCTGTCTTTACTGTGAGGTATTTCAACAATAAATAATTTTTTGTAAGTAGTGCACACAACTAACACAGTTTTTGTACCCCATGTAAGCCATTGTCAGTAATTTCTATGTGAATAAGAATAATGGCCTGTAGTGGATCTTAAATGACTTTTCGCTGAAAAAAGGGACATTAGATCATGTTTACGTAACAGAAAAAGGGCACGTTTTGTTTTGAAACAAGGAGTTATTCCTAGCTGTTACTGGACCACACCTTATTAGGTTCCTGGTATTTAATCTAAGCCAGCCTTGTCAATTTATTTCCACATGTGTGAAAAGAACCTCTGAAATTACCTAGTCACTTCAAACTTCCTTGAAGTTTGCCAAAAAATGTGTAGAAAATGGTTAGTTAGAATTGTCTTCTTTTATGAAAGAAGCAAACATTTTAAGAAAAAAATTATCATATAAGAGATCACAGTCATGAGTAACATAAAATTAATAAAGGATAAGTTATAAGGTGGAGTTTCTGATGATGAAATCTATTAAATTGTGGTATGGTTTTCCCAATAGAATCCTCCATTATCTTTATCTTTCAAAATTTGATTACTAGCTATAATTCTCTATGTTATTGGCTGAACTTAAGAGTGCAGCTATGGTGACAGATGATAAATAAATATTCAGCTGTTCATGACCTGCCCAAGGGAATATAAGGAAGACTTATTCACTGGAGAAAGGAAGTATGATCACGCACACTGCATTTCTATATGAACACTTTAAAGAGATCTTCCTACAGATGTCTTTTTCTGTAACCTGGTAAAGAGAGAGTTTAAGAACAGGTGAAATACCAGACAAAAGATTGGCTTTCTGTTTCAGTCTCACACATATGGATTCAGAGTGTTGTGGGGTTTTCTTAATTATATAAAAGCCAAGGAAATTAAGACTATGCATATATAATAAATGCTTAGCATTCAGAGGTCTAAAGTTAAAAAAAATTACAAACAACTTGATAGCATATTGCAGCTTCAGACTCATTGTTGTGAAGGGAAAAATATGTTTTGGTTATCAATTAAGCCAAAATAAAAAGTTGCAGTTTAGTTTTGACTTTATACATGCTGATGCAGGTTTTTTATTATCATAATGCTGAGAAGAAATTTTGCATATTACTGAGGATAGTCTTGGTCTTCAATTCACGTAATCTTCCTACCACATTTTTTCTCTCAGGTATTGTCATTACACTCCTAGCTTTTCTTTCAAAATTTGCAATGGAAATCAGGTTGTTTTAACACTCATTCTTAATTATAAGGGGTCACCCAGCCAGGTGAGTGTAAAATTTGTTTGAAAAGACAGTGTGCATTTTATGCTTGAAAGTCAGATCTAATATATGCTCTCCAAGGAGCAGAAGTTGAAGAAGTTTATGTGATTTTACATTCTGGAAAAGAAGGCATTTCACCCTTGATCCAGATTAAAAACAAATAGAATAGAATTTATATGAAAAAAACCCAGTAGCTATTAGAAAATCTGTTATATTTTTCTACCAGGAAACTGGTAAACTTACATCTTAAGTATGAGAAAAGAGAGAATTAATGTTTATTAAAAAAAAAAGTTGACACATTTGAAAATAATAATTTGGTTGCTTTCATATTTGTTTAGGAAAAGAGAAATTCTTCATACATGATCCTATATCAGCCTACTGTCTCATACATGGAGTTCAAGGAACAGTAACATTTAACTCTAATATGCACAGAAAGATAAAACATGCATACAGAGAGATTGCTTACATCAGTCGGCATCTTACCTGCAGCAAACAGATAATAACATTAGTCAGAAATATGTATAGGACTCAACAAAATGTGTGCCAGCAAAGTTAGTTAGATATATGGCACTAAGCATAAAAATTAATAAATACAATTAGAAAACATCAGTGCTTCAAAAAACTCTCAAATAGCAGAAACTGAAACAGGGTATCCAAGGTTCTTAATTCCCCACACATTTTAATTATTATTTAGATAAAAATTTGATAATATCAAAGTTTGCAATTCAAGTAATACTCCAAGTATGGGCTTTCAAATAGATTTGGTTTGTAGAGAGACAATAAATTCTGCATACATTTATCTGACCAAATGGATACTACAGAAGTTACTAGATAAAAGCTTGAAAGGATACAAACTTACCCATGGGAATATACATATATTTATATATATGTGTGTATATTTATATATATTTATATTTATATATTCAGTCTCTGTCATTAGAAATCCATCTGAAAAGATTTTAAAAAGACACTTTTGACAAATTTTTAGTAGCTTGAGAGTTGGAAAAGTAGTTTTTTAGTATAATGATTTGGTAATTTGGACTTTAAAATGTAAAAAAGAACCTGCATTAATAATAGTGAGGACACCTGAGAGATAAGCAAAAATCAGATGACCCTGAAGAAAGAAAAATAGAAAATGGTTAAAATGTAATGACAAGAATAAAGATCATCCATTCTAGAAATAGTGCTCAAAAAATAAAAATCTGCTGTTTTACTGGGCACTTATCCAGTAGACAATTAAACAAGATAAGGATAGTCTAGCTGCTAAAATAACTATGAAATTGCAACATTCATGCCAGAAAACGAAAAAAAAAAATTGAATATCAATAAAACCTGTACGATACAACAGATAATATAAAATGTTGACTATGGACCTAAATTGATATTAGACTACCTGTTTAATTATTTGACAGCTGTTAATTACTGTTTGTCAGACTCTGACCAGCTACACTAGTATTGTTTCTGAAATTCCCACATTCATTTAAACAGTATGCCAAAGGTTGTCCCAATATTATTAGGCAAGTATTTTCATAGGACAAAAATCTATTTTCTAATTTATTATTTGTTGCATATATACAAACACTTTGGCAAACCAAGAGAAGGCGTCCAAGAGATATAAAAGAAATGCTAAAAGAAGTTATCCTTAAATGTCTCCTTCTAGACTTTCAACAGTCTAATTCGATATGCCCACATTTCATTGGTATCTGATAAACCTCATTTCATTAGTTGCAAGTGACAATTTACTTATATCATTTATGAATTCAAAGTATTATTACAATTACTTTACAATTATTTTACAAGAATTTTCATCGGTTAGTGTCTAAAGTAATACATCTTCTAGGTTCTTTCTGTAGCTTGTCATCTCAGAAGTCTTACTCTGCTTTTCCACCACAGAATGTAAAAACATCCTAGACAGCTTCTGTAAGCACTTGCATCCCCTGTGGTACATCTCACTCAACCTCAGCCACCTAAAAACTGGAGTAAGCTACTCAAACTCCTTCCCCTCCTGTGTTGCCACTACCTCAGACATCATGGAAATTCAAGGCAGGCTGGACTCTTCAGGACTTCAAAATGAGAGAGACATCTTTGCTTATGGGAAAAGTTTAGACACAGCAGACCTTCCATAGCAAGCAACTCCTCCTAATACCTCTCCTTCATCTCACTGTGGACACTAACTCACTGATAATCACTCCCAAAGCTTCATCTACTTTCCTCTATCTGATAGGGGTATAAGGACTAATCATAGTCCTTTTACCTTCATGTACATTTGGATTAGAAAAAAACAAACAAAACAAACTCAATATTTTTTCTTTGGTGATAGCTCCTGTCTGTCTTGAATGATTATTATTGCTTTATATTTTCCTACTAACAGCTTAAGGTTTCCAAGTCAGCTCCTTGTGGAGATAGCTATTTTGATACCGAAAATTTCAGGAAATTCAGAGAAAGGTGCATAAAATCAAGGCCAAAAGAGGTCAAACAATTTCTGTTGTTGGCTAGGTCCTGAGCTGGAAGCAACTTGTGGATCCTGAAATATCATGCATCATTTTTCTTTATCTCAGTGGCCATGCAGAACTGAGTTAAGGTGGCAACCATCTTTTTTGTGTGTAAATCATCCTCTCTTTTGTATATTTTTGTTATTAATGTTGTTGTTACTGTTCATTATTCATTCCATTAATGTTTGTTTTCAGTAAATTTTTCTCTCAACTCATAGCCTCTGCCTTTGTCCTTCTCTCATCAGAAGCGGGCGCAGGGAAGGGGGGCAGCTTATTTGGTATTTAATACACTGCTGGTTTTAAACCACAACATTTCATATAAAAACTCTATATCCACCTGAGTTGGTCAGTTCTGGTTTTGTAGCCACTGGAAAATTTTTTTTGACATGTAACCAAAATATTTGCTCTAGGACTTTTTATATGTTTGCTAGCATTATTTACATGTTAACCTTTCTTCGCTGATCTATACGTCTGATGGTATTTTATATGGATTGTTCTACATAGATTGAATACTTTTTTAATCTAAAGCTCATTTTAACACAAGTCACAATATTGCATCCATTCAATGATCAGAAGCTTAGCACTAGTAAGCTGATTACACCTGGTAGCATCCTGTTCCAATGGCAGAATCCTGGGACAATATTTTCAAGGACTCTTTTCATTTTATGATTTTATTATACTCTGAATTTAAGATCATAGGTTCATTCTACAGCAAATAACTTTCAAACAAATACAAAAATACAAATACAGATATATAGAGTTACACTATATGATTATATAAAGCTGAAATAAATCAGATAATAGTTACCTGAAGCTTACATAATTCTTTATAGTTAAGAAAACAATAACATATCTTCTCTCAGGACAAGATAAATCCAGAGAATAGCTGGCCTGTGTTATCTAAATACCAAGCCACTCACAAACAGTAACAGCTCCACAGTTGCTACCTACACATCTACAATCACTGGAATGTTTTCAAAGGGAAAACACATTCAGAAACTAAGAATTAATCTCCTAAAATTTTAGTAGTTCTGGAAGGGGAATTGCCCAGAAAAGAGGTGAGAATATCCCTTACCCCTCTGTTGGCCAGCATTACCAGAGAAAAAGTAAACAATATTAGAATAATATAATTTGCATGTAATTTTCAGAAATGTATTTTCATCTTTGCTATTTCTTCAGAGTATATTTGTAATATGAAATTCCTAATTGTTCACCACAGGTTTTGATTCATGCATCCCTTTCCAGCAGAAAATTTGCTGGTCTTCTGCTGTCTAACTGCTCCTATGTAGTAGATGCTGTGGATTCATTAAAAAAACCCAACCAACCAACAAACTACAAGTAATCTTCAAGATTTATTGCAAAAGGATTAAAATATTTATTTTCCATTATCATTGGAGAGTGGTAGAGACTATGAGAACCTGATGATTAGGGAAGTAGTCTTCTAAAAAAAGATCCACAAACTAATCGCTTCTGTAAAAACCTGAAAAATTTTGGAACAGCAAAAATTCAAAGAAGAATATCCTTGGCTGATTCTTTCTTTTTCTTCTGTCCAAGAGAAGAACTTTGTAATGCAAGTCAGTGTAGGGACAGCCAAATGTACCAAATAGCTGTTGCAGCAGAGCTCTCTGGAGTCTTCATCACTTAGGGATAAAGCAGATATTTTCAGGCTATTAGTATAGTTGATATATTGGGTTGGTACTAAATAGCAGTGTAAATGGAAACAAATAATTTCTGCGCACTGAAAATTAAATCCAGTTTGTACCATATTTCTAAATTTCCTTTGCATTATCCAGGACATAAATTAACTGTTCCTGACATTCCTTGCAAAATATGCACTGCATTTGTATATTGGTTTTCTCTAAAGATCATGCAGGACAATTTTAGCTTTCCAAGTTTCTCCTCCTTATTGATTTACTGGCTTGTAGAATTCTGACAAGTGTGCACTTTTTGCTCTGAGCATTTTCTTGATGTTTCTTTAATGTGCACCTTTAAAAGAAAAAAAAAAAAAAAAGAGCAAGAGGGAACCAAAACCTCAGCAAGTAGGTAGAAGTGTCATTGTGAAATGCAGCTTGAAAGACAATCAGAAATGGAACCTACTGGGAGTTATACAACTTAAGCTGGAATAAAAGAAGAATTTCAACCTTTTTTTTAATCTTTGTGGGATGCAAAAATACCCTTAGAGATACCTAATGACATTCCTGCTATTGCAGAGACCTGGGACATTAGAAATGCTTTCCATTATATTGTTCTCTTAGAGTGACATGTTACTGTTATTTCACTATAGATTTTAAGTTCATGATGGTGTGGTGTGAAGCATTTTTGTAATCCTTACTAGGGTGTTGACAATGGGAAAATTTTCAAAGATGTAATCAGGATCATTAAACAAAAAAACGTCGGAACTCATTATTTTGATTTTTATTATTATTACCTTTTCATGTATTAAATAATAATTTGACATCTGAAATCTGGCAGTTTTGCAGTCTAAGAATGAGTACTTCTTGTCTACAGGTAATGTTTCAGGAAAAGATAATGAAGTCTTTATGTCAATTTGCACAAAAAACCAAGAAAACTCAAAAACAAACAAACAAGGAAACAAAGAAAAAAACCCCAGAGAAGTTCCATTGGTTCTTGTAGTGGACCTCAACAGCCCCAAAATCTGTTGGGTTTTTTTAATTATTAAATAGGTGCAAACAATATTATGCATATGTAGGTGAAGAAAGTATACGAACTGTTTTCTTAAATAAATAACATCATCCTAATCCAAATAATTCTTGCTTATTTCTTTTTTTGATCATAGTTGGGCAATTTTCATATGTTTTTTTTTTTGCTTCCGAGTTCCTTGGAAGTTCATATTCTCTACCATTTTTCAGAAGCTGGCATACCCCCCAAAAAAGTGAGATTCAATCTAGGCATACCCAAAGAATTCTTGTATTCCTACACGTTTACTGCTATCTCTTATAGTAGATGAACGGAAGCCCTGCAACCTGTAGCTGAGAGAAGAATGTGGGAAGACAAGAAAGAAAACTATGGTCATGCATCTCAAAGCCATAATAAGAAAATTAAGTCATAACACATATTCAATAACAAAGCATTAACACAAAGAAACCAGAAAAAACTAAGAAGTTGAAAAGCCATTAAAAGGTAAGCTTTAGAGATGAATCTGAGTCAGAAACACCAATTTTATTTCCTCTGTGATTGCTATAAAATGACTATACCTTGAACCATCTTTTGAGTTTTCAAAAGCACATACGTGGCAACAGTGTAAAAAGAGAAGAAAACATCAATTTCTGACAGAACAACTATTTTTTTCAATGCTATTTACACTGAGTTTTTTAGGCAAATCTTTAAGCACATTCCAGGCAGCAGTCCAGCTCAATCTCACATTATAGCTTTCAGAAACTTCCTTCTTCTCGTCTCAGATGCCTTTTTTGACTGCATTCTTCCTCATCAAAACAGCTAATTAAGAAAACCCAATTATCCAATTTACAGCACATGTTTTAAATTCCTACCACCTGAAACTGATATGCTGAATCCCTAGTGCATACTTAACCCTGTCTTATGTAAAACAAGTAGAAAATAAACAAGTGTCTACCAATTTTCTTGGAAGGTATTTTTCTTTTTACTGAGAGTATTCTTGGCTGGAACAATCCACCATCCATATACTGAGAAACCATATTTAAAAAGTCCTTAAAATAGTGTCATTTGGGGGCTATCAATATTGGGGTTTTTTTAAAGTGTAGAGCAATTTACTGGGGGTTAGGTTTCATGCAGATTTGCTTAGATTAATGGATAGGAAAAAGATCACTAAACAGTTGCACGGCTGGAAACTCTGTGTGTCTGTAGAAACACATTGGCTCATTAAGGCTATACTGATATGCTTCAACAGTGAACAGTTTTTTACAATGTATACTATTGAAAGAATATTAAAAATGTTTGCCCAACAGTTTTATATAAACATTCTGAATTTCTGGACTAGCCTAAACACTTAACTAAGAACCTTATTATTTGTCCATTGGATTTCTGCACCTTATTGCAAAACACTGGAGTAAAGCAACAGGACAAGCTCTCGAATTTTGAGCTACTACTCTAACATGTCTTTGTTGTTGCAGTACAGTATTTGTGGTGTTAAAATCTTCCATCAACTGACCTTATCTTGCAAAGTTATTGAAACTATACTACTGAAATATACCTAGGTCTGCTTTATTTATTTATTTATTTTTCTGATGGTTGCAGAAAATATTTTTTTCATCTATTTAAGCAATGAATTTTTATTGCTTTACAGAAGACCTGAAAATCCAGTGCTTCTTGAGAATTACTGCACAAGCTGCTTCCACTAAGTAGATGATTATATACATCCTTTCATGCTCCTATATTAACTTAAATGCTGATTATTGTGGTTCTTTTTAATTTTCTTTCCTTCTTTGTATTTATTTAATTTTTTTTAACTTAAGATGGCTCATATGGGCTCAAGTCTTAGCATGTAAAGCATAGATGTGCTACTGGAGGGCCTACTTTATATACCATGGAGCTTATTGGCGGGAAAATCCTGATATCCAGGATTAGCTTCACCCTGTGATTAACTTTTCAGTGGCAACAGAATGGGATTTTTAATTCTAGGTTTTAATAAGTTTATGTCACTTATCAGTTGAATACTTTGGTTAGAAATACACTATTCTCACATAAAATGTTTTTTATTCTACATCCTCTTTTTCAGCTTCTAGTAAACCAATTCTGCAAATAATTCTATTTCTTTCTTAAATGATTCATTTCAGAATAGATTCACACAAGTCTTTCTAATGTTAATGTTTCAGTTATTTTCCTTTCCAAGTGATTTTTCTATCAAATAACACATAACTTAATGCAACATCCACTGGTAAACAAATTAGGCTTATTCGTGGCTTACTTATATGGGTTCAGCTGCAGGAGGAGAGGAGAAAAATGATAAATATTTTTATTGATATTCTGTATAAGGAATACTAAAGTATTTGATATTCTTCTTGAGATAAGCATGAATGTACTGTAGCGCTCTTAAGACATATATAATTCAAGGTCATTCCAGGCAGCTGATATTCCATGCAGTGATATTATGTCTCAGAAACAACCATGAATTCAATTTGCTTATAGGTATACAAAGTAATATCTTTTCTGCTTGGTGGGTTTTTTTGTTTGTTTGTTTGTTTTTGTTTTTGTTTTTTGTTTTTTTTTCCTTATCTAGGCCACTGTATGTACAACATCTTTCTGCCTCATGAACTTTTTTACTTCCGGTCTCTAAAAGTATAGTCATAGTAAATCTAACTATAACAATAAGTTGCCAGTCTGGATATTGATCCCTATCCTTCAACAGCTCAAAATTATTTACTTTGCTGTATACATAGACAATAAGTTTCTGTGCAAGGGACTAGGAATATTTGACAAGTTCGTCAAAAATTCTGTGAAAAGTGGCACCTGATGCAACATATGGAGTATGCTCTGCTTTACGAGACACTACTGGGAAGGTGGCAAAAGAAGTCTGGGACAAATGGGATCTTCACTGGAGGTTTTCTGCTCATGTGACTCTGGTTCATGTGTCTGCATGTGTGAATAAGGAGAGTATCATGTGAATATTCCCACCATCCCCTCACCTGTCCAGATGCCAGCCAGCTGTAGATATAGAAACCATATTACCATTCAAGCACATAAATAAACCCTTATTAGAAAGAAATTGTGCTAACTTGTTCTAAAAGCAGCTCCACTATTCAGCTCTGAAATTATACCAGGCTTACATGTGGCTGCCTTGACATATCTACACCTGCCTGCCAGCACTTCTCTGCAGAGAAGTGTTCTAGTATTAGCCTCACCCTGACAAATTCTGTGAGGATTATTTTACTGTTGTAAATTCAAGACAGCAGTTTTTCAGTATTTTGTGGGTTAGCTATTTTAGCAGCATCCAATAACATTGCAAATTGCAGAAGTGAACCTTCCATTACAAATCACTTGTTTCTTCAAGTGGTGATCTGTTTTATAATTAATTGATCATGAAGACTTAAAGAAACTCAGGCCCAAAAATTGCTGGAAATTATGGCAGAGTAGTTGAGCACTTTAAACCAGACATGAAAGGTTAAATTCTGCCTTTGAGCAGTACTCATGTCAGGCATACTACAGCCTGAAAGCATTCACATTATAAAATAAGCTTCAGCTATTTTTATTCCGCACAGAAAATGGAAAGCCATATAATTTACTGCAGTTAAGCAGATGTTTGTTTTGTTTTGACATTATTATTGTTTTAAAAAATGAAAAATAAGTGATACCAGCCAATGGAGAAATGTTATTGCTATAAATAAAGAGCTTTGAAATACTGCACAAATTGAGGAATAAGACCGAGAGAGAATTACTTGAAAAGATCTCTAAAAAAAAAAAGAATAGAACAAAAATTCTTATAAAAGAATAGAAAATGTGTTATGATATGAGTTTCCTTTGTGTCTTCACCACAATAGGTCTCATGAAGGCCAGGAAAGGGAGCTGTATATGAAACAACCAGCGTCCCCTTAAAGAAGCCAGAGCTTAGGAGAAGCAAGGAGCACCCATCTCATCCTCCTCATTGGTAATGAGGTCAGAGCTTGCACTAAATGCCTCACTCTAAGCAGCATGGTCAGCTGATGGTAAGTTAGGCTTGATGATTAATCTAAAATACCCAAATCTTGTGCTTAAGAAATTAAACTGAAAGCCAGAAAGCACACGTTTCCAGAATGAACTGCCTGCCCTACAGCGTGATGAGTTTTGTCTGTGCAAGGAGCATGAAAACATTCCCATATATTTATTCCAAATTGCCATAAAAGGCCATTCAGATAGAAGCTCCCATGTAGTTGGCATCTCCTCCTTAACTTGTTTTACAAAATTTGCACTAAGGGTCTATTGACTATCTATCAGGTTCTTAGCTGGTAGGTCAGGGCAGATAGTTGGCACCAAGTAAGAATGACAAATTCTGGTTGTTTAATATGTGACACCAGCTATCACAGCTGATGGTATTTGCTCAGTCAGTTTCATTTATATGACTCTACCTTTGTTCTTCTTCATTACTCTTCTTTGTAGAGGATTCTGGAGTAAGGTATTTTACAACTGTTGCATCAGCTCCATACATGTGTACGTATTTAATATATATGTATTCCTGATGAACATTTGAGGCAATGTCATGATTTTGGTTTTTTAGCTATGCTGGGACTCCAGCATGAAAAATTAGGCTGTCTTAGCCTACAATAATGGTTGTTTTGATGTGCTTATCTTCCATACATTCTAATCTTTCAAGCATTCTTTTTGGTATTAACTTCCTCCTCAGTTGTTTTCTTATCATTTCAATTGGTATTGCTTTAAAACATATTTTTGTTCTGTTATATATTAACATCCATCTCCAGGAATCAGCTGTCAAAGTCATGAAACTTGTTCTTTTGCTTTCAGTAATAGCTTCTCCAGCTTTAATATTTTGTAGCATTTGGTTTTACATCTAACTCATAACCCTCTGTTTCTGCAAACCTCACATTAGGGATAGAAATGAACCACTCTAGCTCATCAATATGAAAAGGGTCCCAGTTTCTTTTTCCTCACCTGACTCCAACTACTCACTGATTCTGACTACAGCAAGCTCCCACCGTAGGCTTCTCTCGCAGACTCTGACTGAAGGTATTTCCTGCTAGACTCTGACTTCAGGTATTTCTTCGTAGACACTGGCTACAGGCTTTTCCTGATAGATTCTGACTCCAGGCTCCAACTGCAGACCCAGACTGACCTCTCTGCAGATTCTTCACAGCAGCAATTCCCTCTCCTGTTTGACCAATCCTTCAGTCCTTCTGAATCAGTCCTTCAGTTTCTCCTTCCTCAGGATCCTCCCCTGACCAGCCTACCCACCCTTTTATCACACTCGTCCTTATTGAATATAGCTGTGACACATCAGGGACCATGTCGTTTGTAATCCCTTCTCCTACAAGTTTTCAATCTACTACTCCTTTGAATGACTTTTTTTTTCCAGAAAGATTGTTATTATGTAGATGATTCCTTATGAGAGTCACATAAGTTATCTTTGGCCTTCATTGTCATATCTAGTGTTGGCAGGGGGTTCTAGGTTCTCCATCTTACCTCTCCACAAGCCAAATATCTGTTTTGTGAAACAGAATGTGAATGTTTTCAGCATTTCCCTCAGATCATTAATAGGATCTTGAAGAGCACTGGATCCAGTATGGATCACTGGGGTACACTGCCTGATACTGGCATCTATCTAGGCTTTTTTTATTCCACTGATCACAATGCTTCAGGCTCAAGCGCTCAACAGTTTTCAATCCACCTCCACCCTTATCCAGCCCATACTTCAGCAGCTTGTCTTTGAAGACCTTAACAGGAGACAGAGCCAAAAGCCTTCCACAGGACAAGGTATCCACTGTCCACTGCTCTCCCCTCATCTACCACTGAATCATTTAATTGTAGAAAACCCTCAGAGTAGAGAAGTATGGCTTTGTGAATCTTGCTGACCACTTTTAACCAACTTCTTGTCTCTCGTGTGCCTGGAAATGGTTTCCAGGTTTAGTTATTGTAGGATTTTACCTTTTGTTTATGACCTATGTTCTACTGTATTTGAGCTCCCGTCTCGCAGCCGAATCTCAATGAAACCAGTGTTCAAACCTCTAGAATATTAGTGACTTTGAGACAATCTGGATTGATTTTTCTACCCGTAAAGTAGACTAAATAAAATTTTACTGCTCCGTATGAAACAGAATACATTTATTTTAAATTGGCTCCTGAATTCAAAGTAAAATCCAGGTATTTTTTTCTTTTTTTCTGATATATCTAGGCAAGTGGCAATTCTTTCTCAGTTTTTCATCAATGAATTTATTGTACAGTTTTACTCAAGACTAGGTTAAAATAATGCAAAATACATTAAAAAAGGGTAGTTTTACAATACAATTTTCTGTAGCTTCTAAACTGGTGAAGTGCCATATTCCAAGTTTAGCAGAATCATAGAAAATTATCTGGGCTATCAAAGAAGAAAATTATTAGCTTGAACTTGTCATTCACTGAAATGTCTTTCCAGTAATTTATAAAGACATTGATTTCATAGGCTAGCCTCCAAATTCAGGTTGGCAATAAATTTTTAACATCAAATTGTAAATATGAAAACCAGGGAACATCACTAAACTACAGAGAACTTGGGAAGTTTCCAGAAATTTATTTACAAATTTCAGATAGTTAATTTGATGGAAGGCTTGTCAGTATTCAATTTTCATAGAAAATGGTGGCTTCTATCAAAATTGTCTATTTTCAAGTGCTCCATTTCTTTGTCTATCCACAATCACAAAAAATGAGGGTTGAGAGGTTTTTTATTTTTTTCTGTGAGTGGGTGGTGGGTGTTACTTGTTGGCTTCTTGTTTGTTGTTTTTTTTTCTCTCCTGGTTTACAATAAAACATCTGACACTTGCAAGCAGTAGCAGCTATTGCTCTAAAGATGTCTTGATTGGCATCACTAAAATTATCCTGGAACAGCTAATACATTAACTATTTGAGGAATAAACCATCAAAAATAACTAGAAAAACTTTATCTTCTTATTTTCAGAATTAATTAATTGATACCTACCATGTTAAACTTGAGTACACATCATTTTTTTCCAAGAAAAAAAATGTGTTGCATTTACAGAGCTGTGGGTTTTAATCTTTTTTTGGCATTATTTTCAACATTCTGCTCACAATTCATGTGCAGTAAAGTGTGTTCTCTGCAGAACCAGTTTTATGATACATGTGCAGAGATATATTTTAATTTTAACTTTAAAAATGTACTTTTAAATACTTTATCATAGCTCCTAAAAAGCCAGTGATGGCTGAGTTCCTCTTGCACTTAGGAGCGAAGAAATTGTGATCCAAATGATCATATCTGCTTCAAAGACTTCAGAGGTTAACAATGCCTTAAAAACCCCAAAAATATTGTTTATCTACATGCAAGGACTTCAGGAAAGTGAGACAAACTCTTAGTTATATCTTTGAGTCTTTTGGTGGCATTTCCTGTTAGGAGGGGTCTTTTCCTTTTATTCAGGTCTAGATTTCACTTTTAGGGTAAATGAATTGGTGCGAAGTACTGACAAGGAAAGAGCTAGTGAATTTGGAAAACAGGCTTGCTTCCTTGCTTTTTTATATAGTAGTGCAAAATTGGAGACCAGGAGAAGAATATGCCTTTTTCCATGAAAGTATAATGTGCTGCAAAAACCCTGGAAAATTTAAAATTCAACACGACTGCCACATATGTGAACTTGGACTTTCCAAATTGATAGAAAAATAAATAATGTAAATTTAATACCTTTTTTTTTCCTCAGGTCAAGTTTCAATCCACAATTTAAAAATAGTGCTGTGTGAGCCAAGCAAAGTGATCTCATCTCTCCGATAAGGGTTGCTTTGTGAGATAGATTATTTATCAACAATATTGAGATTTTTTTTTCTGGTATTATAGAAACTACTTCTCTTTGTAAAAATTCCACCTTGCCTCTCATTATTTATGTTGTTTTTTAAGTGATGTGGTTTTTATATTATGGGTTTGGTTTTTATACAAAATTATCTTTCCGTGTTCTACAAAGTGTGCATGGAAATTTTCCCTGAAGTCTCTCTCTTAAGGATTATTTCTGTCCAGCCAGAATGGATAAACACAGCTTCAAACATAGTTTTGAAGGTAACAAAGACCCTTCATAAAAAAAATATTTGTCGTATGCGAATATTTCAAAATTTTATTTTTCACAGGTGCAGCCTGTTTTTCTCCCAGGATTGTTATGCAAACTGTTTTTCATTCTTAGATTGTTTTTCATGGAAATTAACAGGCCAGTTTTTAATTCAGCTGAGCAAGGCCTGATTTTATAAAGCCTTTCGTTGATAAAGTTTTACCTGCATGCAAGAGGTAGGAACACTTAAATCTAGACTAAAACTGGTTTTGAGTAGAAGGCCAGAACTTTAGTATTATTAATGGCATTGTACCTCTTTGTTCAACTGAAGAGACCAAAACCCCTGACTCTTGGAATTAATCATAGTTGGGGGGCAAAAAAGAAGTAAAATATTAGAAGGAAAATGAATCTAATGTTGTTCAATATTTGATTAAAGCTCAAGGAAGGCCCTGTAGCTGAAGTAGGGCTTCTAATGTTATGCGTTCCTTTTAGACTGGACTTTATTAATGTTTTCTTTTGTACCACAGTATGAAGAGACATAAAGATTTTATCTTTTATTTTAAATTAATGAGAAGTGTATTGCTTCACTGAGAAAGTCCATCAGAGGAAAAATCTTTTCCCTAGCAAAAGGAAACAGGTTTGTAAGTAGATTTAGGTTTTGGTTCTGCATCTTCCTGGTTTGTGAGGTGAACTTTGGGAAACTATTTAAAGTGCTTGTGCTGAAGTTCCTGCAGTTTTATGCTATACTGAAATACGCAAAGTAAGCTCTTATGTGCACTGCATGCTTTGATTAAAATCTACATTGAGCGAGTAAAGTTTCAAGACAATAACATGTAATTTTTTAATGAGTCAAAGGCCTTGACCATGTATCTTCCATTCAGCTCAGATGTTCTGAGGTAATTTCTTGTAGCTAAAAGATATTAACACCTAAAAATCTTAGAAGATGTTTGGTAATTTCAATTTAATGGGTTTCCAGCTGAACCTGAAACAAACTCAACCCTCCCCATAAATACTCATCTTGCAATATGCCAGTCACTTCGTATGTCGCAAGGGAAATACATCAGAGCATCATAGCTCTGACAATAGGAAACCCTAACGTATGAGAGATCCCCAATACTGGCATTAATTAAGTATCCATCCCATGAAAATTTATGAATTAACCAGACTTTCTCTAAAGACTTAAAATGTCTTTTCATACAGTAGTTGCAGGTATCATTCTCCAGTAGTAGAAGGTGCTTGAGAACCCTCTGAATGCTCCAGAAGATTACTGAGATGCTGGGACTGTATACGTGAAATGTAGGAACCACCTCAGTATTTCACCCCTCTCACCTGCCTTCTCCACCAGCCTTCCCAAGATCAGTGTTGTTACCAAAGTCTCAAAAAACTCTCTGTGAATTTCACAGGACCAGTAGTGTTCATAACTATGGCAATCAAATGGAACAATTCCAAGATTAGAAAAGCAGTAAACTAAGTATTTTGACTGTTTGGCTTTTTTTAAAGTACCCTAGGAATAAAACTGGTCTATCTTCTAACCTTTTTATAAAAGTCTATTTTATCCTGAATGATTGGAATACAACATAATGCATTTGTTCATCTTAGCAATTCACTTTTAGCTTCATCGCTACAAAATCTGGGGCAACTGATTTTAAGAAAGACATATTTTAACATATGTGATTAAAATAGGCAATATATTATGGTCTCAGGAAAACAAAACAAGCACACACAGCAAAGTAACAGGAATAGAGGCAATAAGATATAATAAGAAAATTGCAAGATGAATTATAGTTCACAATATTGTCTTCCTGAAATTTCAGATAGTAAAGAAGTTGTCCAAACTATGTTTTATTTGTGTGAGAATGGAATTAACAGCAAGGAAATGTAGGCATGATAGATAATGATCCCCTCAGCAGATAGGGAGTCGTGAGATATGGATGAAATCTGATTTAATAACTTCAAAACTTTACATTGCAGATGAAGCCTAGCAGAAGAGATTCAGCAATCTCTCATTATTCAACAAAACTCATATTCATTTACTTTACTTCATCCTGAGTTTCCATGTTAACAAAGTCAATTACTTTCAATTATTTGTTTCTAGTTTTTCTGAAATGACTGCCATAGCCCCTAATTACCACAAAGTTCAGAAAAAAGATGCTCATTAACAAGTTGCATTGGTATCGGGAATGTCTGCACTGTATTGGAAGAAAAAATTAAAGAGATCCAGCATAGGTCGACATTTAACAGAGAATTTATTTGGAAAATAGTAACAGTAACAACAAGAAGATTCTGACTGTATTTTGTGTCTGCACTGATTTTTTTTTTTCACACCACCATATATGCTGTGTACATATGTTCACTGAATGACCTTAACATTATAAAACGCGAGCATGCAACTTCTCATCCTCATTCACAGCAGTTTTGGTTTTTATATCAACCAGTTTCATTTCAAATAGCTTAAAATTGTTGTTTTCTCATCTGCTGGCAGACGATTATAGGTTTTTATTCTAACATATAAAGGGAAGAAAGTGCTGCAAAACAATCTGCTAAATACTATAATCATCTTGGTTTATCACTATTCTTATTAACGTAGATGCACTTGATTTATTATTCTTTCTTTTTGAGCTGACATTTCAAGAAAGCATTGCTGTTTATTGCTCACATAAAATGGATCTTCTCATTTCCTTTTCATATTTATTTATTTTATTTTTTGTCTCCAATAAATACTGAGCCATGTGAGACATCTGATTATTTTAGGTTATTTTACCCATCTCTTTCTATCCAGAAGAGACTTAAATATTTTTTTCTTGGTTGTGTAGTTTTACACATTTTCTGATTAGATAATTATTACCGAATTTTCTTCCTTAAGATTTTCTTTTGGTTTGCAAGGGTAAAAATTAATTAGGATAACTCTGAGACTGTGCCTGAAAAAAGTCTGGGTCTTCAACATATATTTAATTCAGCCATTTACTTCTTTAAAGGCATATTTTACAAAGATAAATCCTTAATAGTCACTGCTGAAAAGCATATAGTGGCAAAAAAAATTACAAACCAGCTGAACAGTCCTCCTCTACATTCCTTGGACACAGTTTTATATACATTTCTAAGACTATCTTCATACTACCTGTGCTGCAGCATATGAGAAAATGGATAGCAAACAGGTTTTGAGTATTAGGAATTCAGAGGAGATGACTGGCCTTTGTAATCCAGGGTATTTCACACATTTATGATATACCTTTCATTTGTTTGTGAAGAAAGTAAGTTTATTAAGGGCAGAAAGGCCCCAGAAAGCCAGTTAATATTCAGGTTTATCCAAGCTCAAAAGCCATGCGTCCCAAAAAAGAGGAAGTCAAGCAAAAAAAGGCTGGCAGTCCAGCGTGGATGAACAAATAGCTCCTGGACAATTCAAGTGCACAAAAAGGAAGCCTATAGAGGGTGGAAGCAAGGACAGGTAACCTGGGAGGAATACAGGGAAATCATCTGAGCAGCCAGGGATCAGATTAGGAAAGCTAAATCCTGGACAGAATAAAATTTGTACAAGGACATCATGGACAACAATAAAATCTTCTGTAGGTATACTGGTGATGAAAAAAAGACTGAGGATAATTTGGACTGTCTCTGAAAGGAAATGGGAGATCTGACTACCCTGGTATGTGATGAAAGCTGAAGTAGTCAATGACTTATTTGCTACAGTCTTCACTAGCAATTGCTCCAGCCACCCTGCCCAAGTTACAGATGGCAAGGCAGGGACTAGGAAAATGAATAACCAAAGTCCATTGTAGATGAAGACCAGGTCTGAGATCATTTAAAAAATCTGAAGGTACACAGGTCCTTGGGAGTTGATGAGATGCATCCATGGTACCTGATGAAATGTATCCACGGATCCAGAAGGCACCTGTGGATAAAGTGGCTGAGTTATCCATCATATTTGAGAAGTCCAGACAATGCAGTGAAGTTCCTACTGACAGGAAAAGGAGAAACATAATGCTGATCTTCAAAAAGGGAAATAAGGAGGAGATGGGTAACCACTTACTGGTCAGTTTCACCTCAGTGCCTGGCAAGATCATGGGGCAGATCATCCTGGAAACCACAAAAAAAATGAGAATGTGGCTGATGATAGCTTCACCAAGGCAAAATCACGCCTGTCAATACTGGACATCTTCTGCAATGGTGTTGGTGGATGAGGAAAGAGCGACCAATATCTACCTGGACTCATGCAGAGAATTTGACATTATACTGCACATCATCTTTGTTTCTAAACTGGAGAGACATGGTTTTGATGGATGAACTACTCAGTGGATAAGGAATTGGCTTGACTGTCACACTCAAAATTTGCAGTAAACAGCTCAATGTGCACATGGGGACCAGTGATGAATGATCCCCCAGGGGTCAGTATTGGTACTGGTGCTGTTTAACATCTTTGTCAGTCACATGGGCAGTGCAATTGAGCACACCCTCAGTACGTTTGCTGTGTGGGAAAGGATGCCATGCAAAGGAGGGATCCTGACAACCTTGAGAGATGGGCATGTGCAAATTTCATGAGGCTCAGCAAAGTCAAGTTTAAGCTCCTGCACCTGGTTTGGAGCACTCCTAAATACAAAGGCAGGCTGTAGAAACAATGGATCAAGAAGAGTCCTGAGGAGAAGGATTTGGGGGTCTTGGTTTACAAGAAGCCCAACATCAGCCGACAACGTTTGCTTGCATACCAGAAAGCTATTACAGCAACCTGGCTGCATCAAAAGCTGTGTGGGCAGCAGGAAGAGGGAGGTGATTCTGCCCCTCTGCTCTGGTGAAACCCCACCCAGAGCACTGCATCCAGCTCTGGGACCTATTATGTAAGAATGATGTGGGAACTCCACCAGTTGGAGGGGGTCCAGAGAAGAGCCATGAAGATGATCAGAGGACTGGAGTACTTTTCCTATGAATACAGGCTGAGAGAGCTGGGGTTGTTCAGCCTGGAGAAGAAAAAAGCCCTGGGGAGTCTTTACATCAGCCTTCCAGTACCTAAATGGACCTAAAAGAGTGACAGAAAAGCATGTTCTACAAGGTCGTTCAGGGATAAGACAAGAGGTAATAGCCTCAAAATGAAAGAAGGTTGGCTTAGATTAGATATTAGGAAGTAATTCTCTGCTGTGAGGGTGAGGAAACACTGGAAGAGATTTCCCAGGAAAATTGTGGATGCTCCATCCTTAGAAGTGTTCAAGGCCTGGTTAGACCAGGCTTCAAGCAACCTGGTCTTGTGGAAGGTGTACCTGGCCATGGCTGGGTGGTTGGAACTAAATAATCTTTAAGGTACCTTCCAACCCAAACCATTCTCAGATGATTCTATGATTTCGTTATTCAGAACACACAAGGACACGTGCTTCATTGTGCTATTTTTTTTTTTCCTAAGTGAATCCTACTGGGATTAAAAGAAAAGTCCATAAAAAGTTATAAAGAGTGGAAAATGTGGTAGACAATTAAAATAAAATGCACTCCAAAATTATTCTTTCTGTAGCACTTTTTGGGTTTTTAAGATTGTTAGAAGAAAATATTGTCTAAATAATTCTACGCAATTTTCATTGGAAAATCAGAGCTTGTCTGCACTGCTGAGAAATATCTAAGTTAAGAACAACTGCCTTTGAAGAGAAAAAAGCAGGATAATGAGGTCATAATATCATTAAATGAATAGAGCATGTATATTTTTTGTTAATGAATCATTACTTGCCACAAAAACATTTAGGCTTTCTGCATGCAGGTTAGACTACCGACAGCCTAGCCTTCCTCTGAGCCTATAGACGATTATGCTTGTACTTTTGAAATAAAAATTTCAAATGTCACACTTGCTTTCTGGATTTCCACTGAATATATTTCATAGCAAAACAGTGGTGTTTAACTTGACCACTACCAGTAAACCAAAAGCATCAAAAACTGGCCAAGAATAGTGCAGTGCAATTTGTGGGTTTATTTTTATGGAAGTCTTTTCCTGTGGAAAATTGAAACTCCAGTTATTTTATTTGTTCACTACAAATAAAGCCTAAATATATCAGGTCCTTCCTGAAAGTGAATACAAATGAAAAGCACTATTTGCATATTCATCAATTAACCAATCTACCCTAAGTAGCCGATGACAATTACTTCTGAAATTAGAAAAAAATGTTACTAAACTAGTGAGCCTCATTATTCTTATTTGCATGAACTGTAAAAAAACCCTATAATCTAATAGAAACACTGAAAAAAACATATTTACTTGCAGTTACATTAGAATAATTTCAGTGTTGTGCAGTAACACATCATGCTTTTATGTAAGTCTGTAAAATATGGGAATGTCGCTGGTGCTATTTCACATGTGCTATATTTCCACAAGCAACCAAACTGTGTATCATATTGTCTAAATAAGGATGGGCAAGCAGATGCTTCTGAGCTGCTATTTTATGAATGAGATGTTTTAATCTTCATTAGAGATAAGATGTTGATTCATTTCCATTTATTGTGTAAATACATGGTAGAACATTATGTGTACAAAGGAAAAACTTCACTTTACTAATCAAAGAGATCTAAAAAGACTCTGCTGCTATCTGCAGTCTTACTAACACTTCAGTGTATGCCCTATACTGAAGTCATCATTCCTGTGCTTCAAATGCTCATTATTCATCCTTCTCTTCACAGAACAGAAAAGACTCTGGAAAGAAATACACTTTTAAAAATGTGTTTTATTTTACAATGTAAATTTGTAAGTAATTTTTAGGTGTTCTTGTAAAGACATTGTCCTATACAAGAAGTTAATAAGAAAATGTGCTTTTCTTTTTTCTTATTTTTCTTAAATAATAACACATGCACGGTCCCAGTTTACCCTCTTATTTTGCATATCAGTAAAGGAACTCCTACCTGCGGATCTGAGGAGGTTTTCAGCTCATTCAGCTCCTTAGATAGGGAGGTTTGAGGACTGTGTGCAGGTTTAACTTGTGGGGGATCCTCCTCTCGATGCAAAGTCCTGGCTTCGTGTGAAGATGGCATTTGCCAGCCCAGTCTGAGAGCCAGATTGTCAAGATGTGCCACCAACTGAACCACGCTACCTGGAAGAGCAGAACCACACAAACACAGTCCTGTAACTCCTCAGGTAGAGGAGCCTCCTCTCAAAGTTGCAGCATCACCTTTGCCTCATTCTAATTCTACTTCAAGAAGTCTCTAGCATCACTTAATGGAATTACCTAATTTCAGTCTGAGGACTCTTTTTCTGCATGGTTGGATCCCTTTGCCTTGATTTTTATCACACTTCTCTAGAGGCTATTTGAAGTGCCAGAATAGCAAATTCAGCACAGCTCTCTCTCCAGCTGGGCTGAAGGCCTCTTCCATTAATCTATGGCCCTTTGAACAGCTTTCTGTGAGAGGAAGTATTAGCTCCTGCTGCAATTTGGATAGAACCAGACTCAGCAGGCATGAACGGACCCACTCGTAAGAAGAAACCCCTTATTGAGCCTGCAATACAAAAGTCAGGCTTGCCTGGAAACAGAGACACAGGCACCTCAGGAAATGCCATGGAGAAGACTCAAATGCTTCTCGGGATTAGGTTTGTGACAGACATGCAACACTTGAATGGGGCCCGTGTACAAACAGGCCAACGGTGACACAGTGGGTGTCTAATGGGCCCATAATCCTTGGTGAAAGATTCCATTAAAGATAATGCTTTTAAAAATTCCCCATATTTTTTTTTTACTTTTAATTTATTAAAAAAAAATCTTAATTTGATTGTACTTAGCATATTTGCGCTGACCAATATGTTTTACACAACAAATGAAATTTTCACTTTTACCTTGACAAAATCCTCACAGTATAAATCAAGCAAAAACTAAATATATATTCCCTAAAAATGGCATTTTGTGCAACCCAACTGAGTTGGTCTCTCAACAGGCAAGAGAAGCTGACAAGCATTATACGGAATTCTGTTTGACAGATGTTAGTGTTTCTGTATGTGTGTACAAGTGTGTGCATATGTTACATCATTCAGAAAAAGCAGGAAAGGAATTACTTTTTCAACAAGTCAGAATTAGTCTTATTTCCTCTGTTTCAATTTGGCTGTTTTTAAATAAATAGTTAACACACAAGGACAACTTTTTTCCAGACTGTAGGCTTTAGAAAAACTTTCGCCTGTTTCTCTCTTGTCTTTGTTCTACTTAGTGCTATGGCACTTAAGAATGAAATTAGTTCATAGCTACCCATCCTTTTTCTAACATCATGCCTTAGCACTTACAGGCTAAGGTTAAGCAATTGTTTTCCATTCATCAAAATACAAACAGTCTGTACAATGAAAACCACAGAGGTCACTTGTTGGTTAAAGCCAGCAAAACACACTTAAATTTTTTATCAGCTTCACACTATGTAGAATGACTTAAATAGCTTTCGTATTTCTGTGCTAGTTTGAAGGCCCTTGAACCGAAGTACTTAAAGCTTTGAGAATATGGTGCGGTTTTTGTCCTCCCCTGAATAAAGCAAACTATGAATAGCTCAAAACCTTTCAGTAAGTGTTTATCTACCCCTTAAGCTTTTTGGCTCTCTCTGTGTCAGGAGCAGAGGCATAGTCCCATCCTGCAGCTGTCTGATCCAGAGACCTGCCAGCTCTTAGCTTTCTCCCCTGTTGCCATTCAGCACAAGGCATCACAGAAATTCACCAAGGTCATTCTCATAATGCTTTGTACTTGATGGGATGCAATATTTGCCTGTTGTTTTGAAGTTTCTGTTTGCAGGCAGCTCAAAGCAGTGGGGGATAGTAAATGCATAATATATTTTCCAAGACTCTGATGGGTCTTTTCTATTTACACAGTTTCTATCACACTTATCACAATGGCAGTTAAGCACTTTTCAGTGTTAAAGATGACAATTACACTGATGGTGTTTCTAAACCTATTGAAGCCTGCCATCAGTTGGCACAGCTTCCTCTCAGCTGCTAGATACAGTGTATGAGATTGCCAATAATTTCAGAGGCTGACAGACCAGCAGTGTTTCAGTCCAGGGATTACCCAAATGAATACCCCTTTGGCTAGTGTCTTAGCTTGTCAGTTATAAGATTTCATCTCAGAGTGCCTCTACATGCCAGTTTTAATTGCTGTCACAAAGCTGCTGCATGTAGATGCAGATGCATAGTGCTGTGAAGTTTACAGGACAGCAGACAACAGTAGGATAGAATTGGTGAAATGTGGAAGAAGTACGGCAGTATACAGTTGCACTGAGTTTCTATGTAATTATTTGAATACAAACAAAACAGACACGGTAGGACTTCATTCTTTTTTGCATTACACTTGTCTTTCAAAACAGATTTTTTAAAAACGTAGCAATTATTTGTAGCTTGTTTGTCGCTCCACATATGTTAAACAAATTTGTCTTCGGGGAGTGTGATCCTTTTCATGAAGAAAACAGAGAATGTTTTCTTCTCTATTTACCTCATGCAGCTGTCATCCCTTTACCTCAATAATAGAATTTCAGTGCCATTTCAAAATTACATTCTGAAAAACACCCTGCTTATCAAAATGCTGATTTCCAAATGCTATCCTTGGGAGATTCTGAAATGTCTGCTTTATGGAGTTGAGAAGTTCATCTTGCCATGTAAATTTATGTATGAAAGCATTAAAAAAATCTCTCTCCAAAAAGTTAATGATCCAGGCAATGACAGGTTAACCTTCTGCACTCAGCAGGATATGGAAACACAAGGAAAGCAGGGGTTTTGGTGCCAATGGGATTTTGTCTTACTTGGTATAAATTTGCATGCTTTATGAAATCCACACTGACCTTTCAGGATCTGATGATCTTGATCAATACGTTAAATATCCCATTCCAGCCTATCTAAACTATAAAAATAACATTGGCACTAAGAACATAAACAAGGTCTCATATGCTGTTAAGTGTATAAATTAAGCACACTGGATGATCCAACTTCATGGGGCATTTTTAAGATATCTCACAACTCAAACTGATCTCCTTGAACCTTAATTTATTAGGAGCCTCTCCCATTCACTAGGATTGTTCAAATGTTATTGAAAGTGGCCATGAAATTACATCAGTTACATCTCTCATCCTTTCTGGGATTATTGTGCCAGGCCCAGGGACATACAGGTGTCAGGTTTGCTTAGGTATCTACTTGATAAACTGAGCTACCTTGGTTTTTAAGTTTGCTTAGAGTTTACTTCTGTTTACCGATACTTGTCCATGGCAGATTACTCTCTGAGTAAAGAGACTGGCCTTTTTTCCTTTAGTTTCAAGGCAATTGATCTTCCCCAGAAATTGCATGAGGAACAAAGGCTGTTTACTTAGGACAATGGATTGGGTAGGCAGCAAGACATGTGAAAGACATCTGCTGCTATGGTGTAAAAAATTACAACTGCATTTTAAGGTTTCAGAATATATCAAAACCTAAGGCAAGAGAAGGATGCAGGAAGTTTGTTTTGATTATATTTTAATGCACTTTATATTTTAATGTACTTGATGCAGCTGCAGTATAATCTTTGTGATAAAATATATTATACATTAAATTATATTTATTATATTTGTCACAGAAAGCAGACAAAATGAAATCAAAAGTTTTGTTACCAGCTTACATGAAACTAGAGTTGCATCTTTTGTATTTTTTCATTCATATTTCCATATTTTTTGATGTAAGAAAGACAAGAAAATTGAGTGCATGTATCCAGAGAAAAATCTTATTTTTCAATATTGATCTTGGCAGATTTATGACCTATGCTAACCCTGAAATGGGGAAGTTCAACCTTCTTAGCACTTAACATATGCCTACATTGTTGGTAATACTATGGTTTTCAAATATGTCCTAGATATGTCACCCTCAAACATAACACCATGAACTCCCGTTTGTTAATCTGAATTAATGAGCAGATGATGTCCAGCTAAGGCCAGAAAGAATAATAATCTTATGTTGTTAGGGATGATTCATGTGCACATACATTGAGTATTTTCTCATGATTAAATCCTTCATCACAAAATTTTCTAATTTTTTGTTTTTATTTAAGCATCCTTAAAGATTTTTGGGGTGTGAGGACAACATTTAGACTAAATAGAGAAACCACAGCTATGTTATCTTTCTGGGTTTTTTTTTCTTGATTTTTTTGGTATAATTTTTGGCATCAGCAACAATAAGTATTGTGACATTTTTTGTAGGTTTGTTTTAACAGGAGCATAAAAATTTTGAATATTTGTTATTGAATATTTTCAAATATCAGTTTAATGCACTACTTATCTATTTTAAATTTTTTTAACAAAGCACATGAGGTTTACTGAAGATAAACTAAAAGTATATATGACATTTTCTCATCTCATCCATGCTGATCCATGTCTGAAATTCAATGTTTCCTTGTTTTTATGTTAATGGAGCATTTTTAGTTATTCTTATCTTTTAATAATGTACAGTTGCAGCAAATTAATACTTCTCAGGACAGTTAAGATGTTTTTTCAAAAAAAGGAGCAGAGAAACAGTGCCTAGAGACATATTTGTTTAAATTATAGTGCAATTAATTTTCTGCTGCTTTGTGAAATAAAAACTGATTGAAATATTTAGCAATATAGCCATTGTAAAACAGTAAAGAAGCACAGATAATTACCTTTCTTTAGATAAATATATAGCATTATTTTTGAAACATTTTCTGTCAGTATAGCACTTTTCTTCAATCTACAATGTCTATATGTATTATTATTAAAATTGCATTGCTACTTCCCATATGTCTTGCTACAGATTCTGTAATTATGATATGAACAGTGCCTCAGAAGTATGCATTTAATTTACACGTGGTGGGATGGTTCAGCAAGTCTGCTCTAGTCCAGATTAACAGAATAAAGTGCAAGAGGGATTCTGGAGCATTAAAATTCACTTCCCCCTCCCTAGTTATGGATTGCTTCAGCAGTAGGAGCTGTTCATGTAGCAGAGTGTGCAGTAAGATTAAGAACCTTTGCAATGCCTTTAATTTGCTGTCATGACTCCTCATAGCCCTTTTCATACTAGATCCCATTTCATACTCTGAGGATTTGTGCTGGAGCTTTTGAACACCCGTGTCCTGATTAAAAACAAACAAACAAACAAACAAACCAAAACAAAACAACCTGAAAAAAGTACTAGAATGCAAAATGGAAAGTTAGAGGTTTTTTTGTTGCTATGTCTTTTATCACTATGTGTTTCAGACTGGAAAAGATTGTGTCTCAGAGAGAGGATAATAAGGAGAGGTGACTTATTTGTTAATAACCTGGGTATTTTAAAAGTTTTATTCGTTTCCACCTCCTTGGAAACAATTTCCTACATTTAGTTTATGAACCCATGCCAGTATTTTGAAAACAAACTTGCTTGTCTTTGCAGTGCTCACTGCATAATATTTTTCTGACAATCTTTATGTTGGCATATTTTATGTTATTATTATAACTTGAAACTAATAACTGATGTTTTATGTCATCAAGAAATGATGGACAGAAGTGTTTTGACACTTGTCAGAGAGATGTGAGAAAATGGGAAAGTGGAATTGTGTGTTATCTAGAGCTGGATTCATCTGGTCACAAAAGAAAAAAAAACAAAATCCATGAATAATAAATAAGCAAAATGTGTTTTATTAACTAAATGTATTATAAATATGTATGTGTCTTTGCTTTTCATGTTTCTTTCAAAAGTATTTTCAATTGTAGCTTTAAAAAAATTAACTCAATAGGCAAGGAAAAAATCAGCAAGGGAAGAAAAATCTTTTAATACTCAAGAACAGTCAGAACAGGTAAAAAAGGACTTAGCTGCACTCTACCATGCTCTTCTTTTACTGGCTTGTTCAGTAAAACAACTGTGTCAGAGCAGCCCTCTGAGTGCTCTCTCGCATGGTCAGTAGGGCTGGGGTAATGCCATTCTCTTGGGGCGCTGGCCGTTCTTCCAGCTTCGCCTGTGCTGCAGAAACGCTCTCATAGTTCAGAACTCTCCAGATTTCCTGGTTGTATTTCCTATTCACCACAGTCTGGGACAAGATGTTTGCAGATGGGGGCTCTCTTTGCCCGTTTACACAGACCCTCAGTGCCATGACTCTGAAATGAAGCCAAGGGTCCAAGGGTTAATCTTTGCCATAAAGAGCAACTCTTTGGCTAAGGTTGATTGCTGCTGATTTTCCATGTTTACCAGTTAACTAGTGCATCTCCAGGGAATCCATTTGTGTCATTTCCACAGTATATTATTCATGTTCTGTGGTAGGTGTTAGAGAGTGTTTTTGTGTAAAAAAGCCCCAACGAAAACAACAGCAACAACAGCAACAACAACAACAACAACAACTAAAAACAAACAGAAAAGAAACAAACAAACAAAACTACAAGCCAATACAAACGCTAAAAATCCAGATTAAAAGCTCTAAAATTAATTAAACATGTTTTGGATATCAGAGTTTTTGCAGCCTGTTGTCTTCAGACCCTTTGTAGAAGTATATGTTACACTGACTGAGACTTACCTTTAAGACATTCAATAACTTCTAGACAAATACATGAGTTGCAGGACTGCTGAAAACAGATAAGCTAAGAGATATGACAGAATAGAACATCTTATTTCTTCATTTAGCATTTGAAAAAATTACCTTGTCTGAAATGGTTCAGCTGTGTTTGTTATCTATGAGGGAACATCTTGGGAAATCCATTTTAAGAAGAAAATTAAATCTAATTGTTATGCTATCTGTAAGTCCTATTGTTGAAGGCATTATTGTAGATGAAGAAAGGAAAACAGATAACAAATCAGAAACAAAATTACAGGAATTCAATATATTTTTTCAATTGAAATTCAGTGCTAATGGAAGAATACATGTTGAAGTGATATACCTTCTCTAATTTATAAATCAATCCTTCAAATTTTTTTCAAAGTGTTTTATGGTTAAGTGATTCAATTTATTATGGGATTTCATAACAGATTTAAAATATATTATTTTATTAAATATGAGCTATTCAGCTTCACAGCTTTATTTTGGTGGTAGAAATACAGATTTTAAGTGATCATACTAAACTCTCTTCTCCAAAATGTACTTCTACCAGAATTAATTATAAATATTTAAACTGCATAGGCTTTCATTAAAGAAGTACCTACTAACTTTTAAGGAGCTTTTGTAAGACTGTATCTTGGTTGCTAGAAATCTGGAATAATGTTGATTTATGTTACATGTAACCTATAGATTTATCTTTCTAGTTTCACTCTTGCAAAATATTGAGTACTTTCAATTTTCACAGAAATCAGAGCTAAATATAGGGGGAAATTATATTATCAGACACCTCAGTAGGTTAAAGAAACAAACTTCTGAGCCTACAGGCTATATAATATATGCTAATGAAAATATTGTGTTTCACTCTTGCATGGATGTCACACTATAGTTTAAAAGATAAAGACAAATAGTCTATAAATCTGTGTTCTATTCCTGGATGAACCATTGATTTACTGCTTTTCTAGCACACAACGTAGATCTTAACCATAGTCTCAAATCCAGATCTTATTATCCAGCGGGCAACAGTACTCTTTTGGTTTCTCCAGAATCCAGGAGGGTTAGTTGTTATTGCCCAAAGTCTCTCCTCAGTGTGGCATGAAACCACATGATGGAGCTTGGAAGACTGCTATCATTTAAAGATATATTTTCTATGAAATTAAGAAAGTCCTTTTGTTAATCCTTGAATTTATTTTTTCTGTCTATGAGACTGGCTTCCTGTCCATGGAGTATGAATAACGTTTGTATGTTTACATCCTCTGTTTGTATGTTTACACATTCTCTATGAAAAGAAGAGGCTAACCTCAGACGAGAGCTCTTTATGCATTTATAGAATAGAAACACTACAGCATAATTATTTTAAGTGGAGCCAGTTGCATAGGTACAGCATTAACACCTCCAGAACACTTTCTTGTTGTTTTCTAGGATTTTACAAAAGATGTCTGCATCTAGTCATTCTGATTTGCTTTTTGAAACTGGTGTTTCTATTGAACAGAAAAATTAGTGGAATATTTCTTAAAAGAAGAAAAAACAATAATAATTTTGAAAAACTGAGTTAATGAATACTCACCATGAAAACCTTCTTTAAAAGGATACAGAAGATTTTGCCAGGACTATAGTTAAACAATTTGTCAAAAACACCCAATGAGCTTGAAGTACTGGTTTCAGTTTGTTCATAAAGATTGCTAATTTCTTTGTAGCTCTTAAATGAACATGAGTATCTTTTACCCCTTTTTTGTCATATAAGTTGACCTACAAGTGTGTGCCTACAAGTCAATGTGCTCATCGTTACTAACGAGTTGTCTGACCGACATTTAACCTGCCTATGTGACAACTTCCCAAATGCGTCAGATGATACTCACTGAAATTGTCTTGACCAAATAAAGAGCTTTTATTATCAGTTAATGGGCTGTATCTGCCATATTCAGGGCGAAATATGTGTATAGAAACGGAGTTCTGTAGCTACCAAGTAAATCTGGCAGCATGTTACAGATACATCATCTTCCAAAATATCTGTCATACTGAAAGAATGTGAATCACAACAAAATATTTTGTATATAAGTAAATTCAGTTAACAGAAGAAAACAAAGAAAATAAAACTTTTGAAATATTTTTTCTTAAGAAATTTATCGAGGATGCCTATTTCTATTTTTATCTATTTGAAATGCTTTTCTGATATTTTAATTATTTATTGTCTATAAAAGAAAGAAAATATTTCCATGTTTTTTAACTTAACTCATAGAAGCTTGTAAAGTAAACATACAGTCTAATTTCATTGAAAATGTAATCATCCTGTCTCATTATAAAATTCAAGGCACTTAAAACAACTTTACTGGAGATTGATAGTCATGTTGAAAATGTCAGCACAACATTTGTGTTTGTTATTAAAAATAAATAATAACATTTAAAAATAATTTTATATTGCCACCAAGACCTTTACTTTGAAAGGATGAAAAATATTTATTGTTATAATTATTAAGCTCCTTCATCTGAGACCAAGAACTTACTTTTTCAAAAATACATAACATTTATAACATTTATTTTCATGAAACAAGAGTATTTTTGCACAGTTTATAAGAGTCAGAATAAGAAGACATAATAGAATGCAGTCTGGTGAAAAGATTATATTAAATATGTTGAATTTTATAATTCCTTAGGTTTTTGGTTTTGCCATGAAAAACTATTTTATGCATTTCTTGCTATTTAGTTTTCACTACTCTACAAAATATGTCCTTTTTACTGGCAGCATTCTTTGCTTTCACGATTTTGTCTTTGCATATTGTAAAATAATAGGGCAAATTTTCTATTCAAATAAATTTCTAAGATGCTTTAGAAAATATTGTTCTAATGGTTTAATATGGGTGAGCAATATTTTCAAAAAATTAACAGGGTAATTATTGATAAACATTTTTGAAAATCATTGAATTTTGAAAGAAATATATTTTATTACACATCCAACACACAGAGAGAAATTATAATATTGACAGAATAAATAAATCTCATTTTGTACATTCTGGGGATCACCTGAATAACAGCACCAAATGAAAGAAGATTAGCGATGGACTCTAAGATGGGGAAAAAAATCAAACACCTATCCAAACTGAACATAATTTTACCTCTGGCATTCTTTTCACATCTCTCTAACTCAATCCATATTCTTCCCATTGAAGCTTGTTCTTTTAATTTCATAAATACCTGTAAGAAAGTAGTGCTGGTTAATGTCTCATTTTATTTCCTAAACTATTCAATTATATGTTAAATATCAATGACCACTCATAGATAGAGATGAATGAAAGACAATGCTGGGCACAAAGTTTCATTACTATAATTGAAAGAATTTGAGGTCATCCTCATATTTAAAATCATGCACAAATGGATGATTTGATAAAAGGCTCACAGATCCCCTGCTCATATTTTTTCCACTAAAAGGGAGAAAAACACTTGGAAAGTGCCTTTAGAGTTTGTAAATTCTTTCAGAAACTCAGAAATTCAATTGGTGTTATGTGATCAACATATTCTACCCCAAGAGTCAAGACAAATGAGGTTTCAGCTGCTACACAATACTAAAATTAAATAATAAATACTTTTGTTGAGTATTTTTTGAACCAGGAAAGGCATTTTTATTTGCTCAGTCCCTAATTCAAATGTGCTTAAGATTTAAATTTATTGACTTCGACATTAAGCCTTTGAGTTGAAAGGTACTAAAGGAGATTATTTTAAAATAAGGTCATATCTCATTCTGGGCTCAGTGTCTGCAAATAGAAACTTTTGTAAAGAACTCTGTATGCCTTGTGCACTTGTGCACCAGTCATAGCTTTCCTATGGACATTATATAAAGTCCTCTGTGCATTCGTAGGTCAACTTTAAGCACAGACATTCCAACACCTCAGACAGCAACCTGTCTTTTCCTTTCCACCTATGGTATGTCCTTGATACCGGATCCCATCCCTTAAATGTAAAGAAGCACAGCAAGGCCAGTTCCTGTGTCTTGGCCTAGATCATTAATTAACGTAGTGACAAAGAAATACTGTTCATCATTTAGAGATATATGAAATGTTACATAAATGTGACGGGATCAAGTCACATTAGAGGCCCCTGTCAGAGAATCAATTACATATTTGAGGGGCAAAACAGCTAAATATGCGTTCCTGAGTTTTTACCCTCCTGCACATTCCAGAATTGCCAATTCACTTGCTTTTTATGATCTCAAAGAGAGACTGGGCTCATGCAGAGAAAGCAATTCTGATAAATACATACTTCTCAAACTGCACTGCCTTATAAGCCATCAAAGCAATTTGAAATTCAATTTGATGTCTGACAGAGAGCCAGCGTATTCCCTTCAGGATACATTGACATGCTGAGGCCACTTAGTGAGAGGAAAATTTGGACGATACCGTTTTGCCAAAGTTAGTGTCTGCAGTGTTTCTCAGACAGATCATAGAATAAATACGTTAGAAGCCAAAAACTGCAAGCCAAAGTTCAGACCATTGGTAGCCTTCAGCTGTTTTCTGACTAGATGTTACCATTGTGTTCTTTTTTTATATCCCGCAGATGTGATAGACCTACCAAGAGATGAAGTGAAATTCTCAAAATTTTTTTATTAAGTAGTAGACATAAGTGAACTAAAGCAAAAATTCCATAGTTCATTGGGATCATTCATGAATATTTTAAAATAATTTCTGCAGAGATGACTAAAAAGCCTGATTATTGAGAATAGGGACTAATTCCTTGTTTTGTTTTGCTTTGTTTTTCCTATGAAATTGTCCGTGTGTACAAGATTATTGGCATATATACACTATTTCCCATCAAAAATGTTGTGGGGGGGTTTTGGTGTGGTTTTTTTGGTGTTTTTTTTTTGTTTCTTTGGGATTTTTTTTGTCTTTTTTTTTTTTTTTTTTTTTGGGGGGGGGGGGGGTTGTTGTGGGTTTT
>WBMY01013084.1:410456-448813 GCA_013397315.1 Donacobius atricapilla | reverse complement strand
CTGATTTTTTTTTTTTAGTTCTCCAGGAACAGGATATTTCTATAGTTGTATTATAATCAGTGGTATTACTTTGAATTACATAAAATGAGATAAGACCCAGTTGAGAAGTTGCAGCAAACATCCTATTCTCAAATGGAAAAGAGCAGCAATATTCTTACAGTTTAAAGTGTGTCTGGTTGGAGACAGAGAATTCTACCAAACCAAGAAAGACAAAATTTGAGGTATTCTTTTCAAAGCTATAGACACAGAAGTGGTTTTGAATGGTATAAAACCAGAACAAGTATATATCACTTCTCAAAAGACTAATCAATCAAGAATTGCTTCCAGATCACCATGAAACTGCCAAAACCATACAAATTAAAATTGTAGTTTAATAGACATTCCCAAGGTTGATCAAAATGTACGTATGTTATATTTTTAAAGCATAAATGAACAAATTACAAACTTTTGGTTAGAAATCAGCAAATGAACAAGCAATAAAAAAAAGGAAAACTTGGAAAAGCTGTAATGTATCCTTATTGAACGTGGGCATAATTGTGAATGACATTGGCAGTCTTGACAATATGTGTTTATTGTAGTCATCCATAGATCACAGATTAGAATTTTCATGGACACACTGTGATATGCAAGAGTTAAGGTATTTGTCTAAGGTCACATGGGATGTCGCTTGCAGAGGCAGGAATAAAAGTACTTCACCTTCCTATGCTTAATGCTATTTATCTTTTCATTAAGTCATTCTCCCGTCACAAGATAAACAGCTTTCCTGTTAAAAAAATATAAAAAACAGCTAAGGATCACTTTGGCACTGGCTGGAAATGAGGGTGAGTAAAGGACAGTTTGTCAGCTACTACTCCGTATTTTGTTTCAGCTAGACATGCAGCATAATGCCATTTGAACTTCATTGATTTACTGATATATATTTTCTCCTATTCATTTCCCATAGTCTGCTATGTCATGTGGGTAATTTATTTCTTGAGAGATGTAACTGTTATTACACTTGGGGCCATCTAGCTGTATTTTTCTTTGTCTTTAATGCTTCTATGCTTAGTTATAGAACTCTGAGGAAAGGATGGTGTACTTTGTCATAAGGCATAAATCTTCTTCACAAAGCCTACTTTAAACTCTGAATACACGCTCAGGGAAGGGAACTGCATTATTAGTTTAGTTGTACACCAGATAACATAGTTAACACTATAGGCTATGGCAATTGTGATTATTAGTACCATGGCAATGGTGCCTTAAATGTTGCTGTGAAACAAGGCCTCCAAAAAAGATTTGTAAGGAACAAACTGACAGTGCAAGTGAGTTACCTCTTTTGTGGTGCTCTTCTTCATTCTTTCAGAAAGGAGAACAAAAAAAAAAAAAAAAAAAAAAAGATAAAGCTTTGCTATATGATGACAGTATAAAACAAAATTATCTGTCTAATGAAAAGATGTACTACTATCTAAAGTGGTTAGTTTGATTTTAGCAAGGGATAATTTATTTCTTTTTCCCCAGTTTCCTGGCCTCCATAGTGTCTTTTTGTTGCCTCTCGAAAATCTACAGTAATTCAGTCAGGACAATTTTAGACCTACAGATCAAATTATTGTTTTAGTAAGTCCTACTGGACTAGCCATTTTCACCTTTTAGTCTTTGTGCTAATGCATTTTCAATGATTGTGTTAATTTAGGTGAGAAGTAACTCATTTTGCTAGCAATTGCAAATCAATGCAATTTCTTTTGTGTAATTTGATGTACAGACAGCCCGGTAACCAGTGGCAAATGAACAGATATTAATATTCATGAAATTTAGCTAATACTATGTAATTTTATAATTTCAGACAAGGTAGAGGTGAACAAGAAGGCAAAATATTGGCAAATAATTTAAGTGAAGAGTCATCTAAAACACAAATTTGTGTTCATATGTGAAATAGAGAACTAAAGTACATAAGGCACTTTGTACACCTCAGAAATTAGATTTTACAATAGAGTTCTAATGTAAATCAATAATCTGGTTCTTACCTATTCAATTCTGTAAAGAAAAAAGAAACACATTTAACATATTTATTCTATCAGCATAAGTATATGTGATACAAAGCATCTTCAACAAAGCAAAAAAACACCACATCAAACCCTGAGATTCCTGTACATGCAGAATTAAAATACAAGTAGACTCCACAAAGACAAACATATGCAGTGGGATTTTTCATTTGTTATTTTATGTGATGAGGAAGAATACTTTCCAGCAGATCTCTACACAGGTAACGGCACATGCTGTGCATAAATAAGGGTGAGGTCAGCAGGTCAATTTCCAAAAAGAATTACAAGTATAATCCTGTCATGGGAGAGCAGAGGAGAATATCAGTTGTCACTAAATATTCTTTTCCATTTGAGGTAACAAGTAGTTCTCCAGGTAATAAACTTTAATAGTGTTAACTAAAGAGGTCAAAGAAAGACCCCCGAGCAACTAGAGAAGCAACAGGTACTAATGTCAATAATTTAAATGCTGAAATGCTTGAATGCTTATCTTTAGTCCTAAATTCAGGTTAATTGCATTTTCATTTTCTTTGTTCACTATTGAGTTACCCGTATTTGGTAGGAACTTAAAACTCAAATATATGTAGTTAATGAGAAGATATTATTCATCAAGGATGAGAGCAATCTCATTTAGTATATTTTTTGATAAATCGCAAAATTTTCAAGGTTTAAAAGAAGAGCCATGAATATGATCTCTTATTATCAGTTACTGTCAGGAAGACCCTGCATGATTGTCAATCATCAGGACAATTATCAATATAGCAATCTCAAACTGAGGGTCAAAACTTGACACATAGTAAGTGAAGAACTAAAATGTGAATGTATTCCAAGTTTAAATACACAATGGCATATTTCATTTAATGATGAAATTTTACTTCAGCTATCATCCTTATCTAACTATAACCAAATGTTATAATTTATTGAGAGAAAACTAGATGACTGTGATGATCTTTAAGGGGCAAAGACATGATGGGAAGAGCTCATGTAGTAGCTTTCTATAACTGCCTGAGAGGAGATTGTATCAAGGTGTGCGTCAGCCTCTTCTCCCGGACAATCAGAGACAGGAGAAGAGGACAAAGCCTTAAGATGCGCCCAGGAAGGTTCAGGCTGAACATCAGGAGTAGTCTCTTCATGGAAAGGGTTGTTAAGTGTGGGAATACACAGGACAGGGAATAAAACAGATTTAATTACCATAGCTGGTTTGATAACCAAGATGCCATGCCAGGAACAAACAGAGCTTTGAAGATTACAGAAGATGGGATTAAACATGCTTACGGGAAGAGAAGATATTCAATTAAACTTCTGCAAGTAAAAGATGCTGTAAAATGTATGAGTTGTCTGTATGATCTTTAACCTGATTATTGTAGTAGAAAATTATTAAGCTTCCGGAAATGGTATATAAGTTTTTGGAAAATCTGAATAAAATCAAATTCTGATCACCATATCAGTCTTCCCATCTCTCTATCAATTATCAATAGTTAAGTATCGGTATGGAATGGCCAAGGAGGTGGTGGAGTCATCATCCCTGGAAATGCTGAAGAAACAAATGGACATCTTATGTAATGATATGGTCTACTTGACAAGGTGGTGATCATTTTAAATTGGGCTTGATGGTCTTGGAAGTCTTGACCAACCTAAAGAGTTATGTGATTCTGTAATTATTCCTTCCTGTTCTCTCTGCATTTTTTTTTTGTTTGTTTGTTTCAATCATTTGAAGAAAATTAGGAGTAATAAAAGGAGTTAGCAATTTTTAAGAAAACAATATTTTTATTCAGTGTCACACTGGCCAGCGAGTTGTCCAGAAATGATAAAATAAATCAAACATCTGTTTAAGTATTTACCTGTCTTTGGTTAGGCATGCATACAGTTATCTTTCTGATAGGATTAACGATGCCCAGGAAAAGTACACTATAAGATTTAAAACTGGCATTCTACTACATCCAAGAAAGGAATATAAGGTCTACTCCTCTTAATCACGTAGGACTAGCTAGATTACACTAAAATTAAAAAAAAAAACAACCAAAAAAACTAACAACAAACAAACAAAACCCCAAAACCAAAAACCCAAACAAACAAACAAGCAACCAAAAACAACAACCAAAAAACCCAGAACCAAAGCCAAAAATTCTTCTGGATGCACAAGTTGCAGCAATAGGAAAACCTTTGCATCTACCTGTAGAGTTTGCTGGTACCATTTTCTTGAGGTTGCCCTCCCCAGATGGGCAAAACCTACCAGGGCTATAGATGCAGTTTTCAGAGAGAATAAGTTATTGCGTAAGTGTCTTAGTAGAGGATTCAGGAGGAGAACTGCATTTCTTCTTTTTAATAACATATCTTCCAGTTAAAACTACAGAAAGAAAGTGTGAAGACGATATATAAAAAATATTCATGCAGCCTGATTTAAAGTTGACTTATTAATTTGGTTTCATTGATTCATTCTGGCCTAATTATTTTTAATACAGTGCCAGTGAACAGCATTTTCAGTGAAACAACTGCTGCTGGAATTCTTACTAGCTAGCAAATTCAGCAGAAAATATGTGTGCCAGAACTGTGCTGAGAATCTGTGTATGCCACAGCATGTCCATCTGCTGTATACAACACATGCCAGTTTCTTCAATATGCACTGGAAAGGCAAGGATGGAGTGTAGGGAAGCAGAATTAAATTTAGACTATAAATAAGACATATCATACATGATTACAACACCCATTCCTTTATTTTTTTATTTTTATTTTAATGCATCCTTTCACATTATTCTGTTAAGGTCACTGACTATAAGTCATTTTCTAAGCATAAGACATAAACGACAACTTTTCACTAAAATGAATTATTCATATGATTCATGATAGTACTAAGCTTTCAAAATTCCAGAAATAAGCAGAATTAGAGCTGCCAACTTCTACTGTGTATCCCTGCTTCTGTGGTCAGAATTTGTGGCACACATTTCGACAACACAAATCTGTTTTTTTAAATTTTGATATTATGTGGAAAATAGGACAACCTAAATCTACCAATAAATGTGAGCCAGGCTCTGTAAAATCCATACACTGATGAATCTCTCTGCATCTGCATGGTCCCACTGAGTATAACTACTTCTATATATAATACCCAAATCTCTATGGAGGTCAAAGAAGAGATGGTGGGCCTGTCTAGAAAAGAGCAATCTTACCAACCAACCACCCAACCAACCAATCAACCCGCCAACCAACTAATCAACCCTCCAACCAACCAACCAACCAGCCAACAGCAATCTATTTTTCAAACAGACAAAACTTGCACAGATAACAAACAAATATCTGTTTGCTGCTATACAGCTGTGCAGTGGAAATTCATATGATTAATAAGGTGTGAATTTTTGTTTCATCCATCTGGGAAGTCCTTCAATTAAGACACAATCTCTAGACACATTCAGACAGGAAATTACACCTCTCAGAAGTTGTGTAGAAAATTGATAACATTAAATCCCAAGAGATGCAATCACTTTAAAACTCTGTCAGAAAAGCAATACAGAGCTCAGCCATACCACTTAGGCACAACCTGGCATTGTGAAACTAGAGTGTATCAGAAGCAGAAAAGGAGGGTATTTGTGAAATAACTAGTTGACTTTTAAGTGGCAAGTGACCTCCTGTCTTCACTGGGGGTGAGTAAAGGCAGCCAGAGGAGGCAAAGAGCTCTTGCTCTCCCTTTTATTTTTCCTTTCTTTTTTTGTTTTGATTTTGGTTTTGTTTGTTCATTTGTTAGGGTTTTTGTTTGTTTGGGTTTTTTTGGTTATTTGGGGTTTTTTGTGCATTTCAGGGTTTCACCTTGGTTAGTGAAAGCCGTATATTTTAGTGTGCTTCTCTGAGAGGCTACATTAATTTGTCATTTGTATTACAGTAGGAAACAACCTTGATGCAGTCTGGTAGCACAGCTGGTTTCAGGGAGTTCCATCACTTACTTATGCAAATTTTTGTGCAAGAAATGAAAGACAGATTGGTTTGGTCAGTGGTTTTCATTATAGTGTCTGTGTTTTTTGCTGACAACAGCCAGATGCAAGCAGAGATGTAACTTTTTCAGAGGTATATTGGACTCAAAATTGAGGCCTAAATTCAGTGTTCATTTTGTTCTCATGAAAACAGTTCTGACTGATTGACTTCATGGTAAATTTCATTCAAGAGGGTCTGAGTTAAAATAGAGTGATAGTTTTCCAAGATAGCTTTTCACTTTGTGTCGTCTTTGGAAGGCTAAGCATCTCTTTGTATAAGTGTAGAAAATTTGTTTTAGAATATGGGTTTCATTTTATGATACTATGCTTGTAATAATATTAGCTTTTATTGTTTACATATTTAAACATATAATTTTTTTTTAAAAAACAGCTTTTATTCCTTGATGTGTCTAAATAAAAATTCAGTTTAGGGTGAATCTGAAGTTATAGAAAAATTCCTTAAAGAAATGCAGATCATCAACATTTTCAGTTCATGCTTGATTCAACTGCATTTCTTTGCACAGAAATACTTCTTCTAATAAAAGTACTCTTTTTCTGTCTTTGGAAGAGGCATTTGTTCAAAGTGTTTTCCCACTCTGCAAGAACTCACTCTATAATGAATAGTTATTGTGTTCTCTCACCATATACTCTTAAAGAAAAGGCCCATATTTCATCCTCCCTCTTCCATAATTGTCTTTTTTACCTAAGCATGTAGAGTAGACAGTTTCAAAGTCAAAGCCAAATTGATTTCAGTGAAAGGACCTAAGTTAATGGACACAAAGTAAAACACAGGAGGTTTCCCCTGAACATCAGGATTCTTTTTTTTTTTTTCCAGCGAGGGTGACTGAACACAGGCAGTGTTGCTCAAATAATTTGTGAGACATTAAAAGGTCATCTGGTCATGGTCTAAAGTCGGCGACTAGAAAAGCTACTGGTTGAGCAGGAAGGTTGGATCAGGTATATTCTAGAGGTATTTTTAAACCTCCACACTTCTGTGTGTCTGTAGTACTGAGCTTGCATTAGAAAACTGCTTAACAATGACTTCTGGAGCAGAAGTGTGTTTTTAAAACTGTGTTCCTTCCCTGATCCTAGTTAACAGTAACTAATGAAATATCTCTGACCTGGAAAACAATCTAAAACACTGGCCCTGAGCAAACACATCAACTTTTAACTTTGCCACAGAATTACTGAGTCCAGAAATTTCACAGCATCCTTTACATCAGGGTGGTGCTTAATCAGACCTCATATGGAATACCAGCTATATGTCAAAGAAGGAGAGTATGTGCACTCTGCGCATTCAAGGCTTTTCAGGCTCACAGCTAAGTCCTGTCACTATAAATGTATACACTCAGGAAAGGGGAGGACCTAATTAAAGAGTATGTGTCAATTTCTAATGTTCCTTATGATCTTTAAAAAGCTTATTTAATTCTTGCTCATTATTTAAGTCAGAAACTATACTCTGAGCGGGCTGCTGAAATCAGTCAATGATCAGTTTTTCTTTCCTGTTCCATTGTAACATTTTTCTTATTTTTCTTTAGACATCCTGACATGTATCTTTGTCCTCGTGGCATCGACCCTCAGCCTCTCTGCTGCTCTTCCTCTGACCCCAGAGCTCTCTCTAGTGTTTTACTTTTCTAGACTCTAATATTGCCCTTGTTCTTGAAACTCCATAAAAAATCCGTTGCCACTGCTAACATGACACTTCATTCTGGCATAAAACACTCATCCTAAATTTACACAATCTTGTGCTTTCACTGGAAATAGAAAGTCTGAATATGTAATGTAGGAGGTTTCAGTTAAACACTAAGAATTTTAGTTAAACTCCCTTTTGCTATTTGAAGTATCTGTCACATTCTTCTTTTACAACTCACAGTGGAACCAGCTACACATAAGCATACTGAACAGACCTAAGAACTATGTCAATGAGGAAACCCAACTTAAAACCTTGCTCAGTTGAGAAAAATACTTTATTTTCCAAATATGATTTTTTTTTCATATTTTATAACTTGCAAACCAAATGAACAATCATAAAGGCCATAATTAGCATTTCTTTTTTATTTGATATTTTTTAATATGTCACTGGTTCCAGATAGCTCTAACTGAAAAATTGAATTAGCAATGTTTTGCTAACTGTCATGCTTCTAACAAAGATTATGCAGTCATGAATTTCAGATAAAAATTGTAAACAAATATTTTTGCAGCTATATGTACCTTTGTGAGTGCACATATCTCTCACACATCCACTTTTTATATTTCATTTTTGCCTTTCAATTTTCCATTTGGATTTTTACATGTCTCAGATGTACAGAGTTATGTATGTCTTCTTGGTAGAAAAGGTCATGGTCTCCAAATAGGATCCACAGTGATTTAAACACTAAGTACATGATTTCTAAGAACATTGACATATGTTTCTCTTCAACTAATTGACATACAGTATGAAACCACTTGGCTGTAACATTTTCCATTTACCTAAAGTCTAAACTGTACTTGTTTCCCTGTTCTCTTTCCCAACTGGCAAAATCTAATGAGGGTTGAAGCAAGCACAAAATCTGTTCTCAGAAGTCATTAACAAGGAATGAAATTACAACAATGGTATTAATTTCTTGCAACAGCCTTTCTCTTGTGATCACAGATACTTTTAGGAGACACTAAAAATAGAGTTTTCCAAAGCTCTGTGATTGCAAGTTTGTCTAGGCACAAGAGAAAAGCCTTGCAATGAAGAGCAGAAATGCTGAAATTGGAAGCACTTTCTGACAGGATGACCTTCACAATCCAACAAAGTATTTCAGCACATAGAGACTCCAAGTATGAGCAGTGAAAAATCATCAGGAGACACAAGGGATTGTGCCCTTCTAAGGCAATGTGACAGTCTGAATTTCTGGTTCATTAAACCCAACAGGACTGGACACCAAAAGCAATGATGAAACCCGTCAATAGGCAGCGCAAGCTGTAGCAGGTCAAAACAACAGGACAATTTGACCTTCTAGTTTGGTAACATCTGTAAAACCTGCCCAAAGACTCTGCTATTGTGAGCAATACTAATGGCCATATCTGGTCAGGATTTAGGAAAGGCAGCCAGGAAACAGAGACAGAGTACTGCTACCTCTGGGCGGGTTCACTTACACTTAGAGAGGCAAGCTCTGCTTTCTCTAATCAGAGATCATTAACTCACATTTTTTCTATTGTAGAATGTCCTGGTTTAGGGCAAATTTGCGAGAGAAAACCTAAAAGGCCCCTCCCCCAACCGGTCCAGGAAAAAAGAGCTTCCATGGCGGAAAGTGGAAAAAACTATTTATTTAAATAATAAAGTGCCCACAAGCGTAAAGAATGAATACTATGAAATAATAAGACCTCTCGTTGCTCTGAAGTGAGATAACAAATACAGAAAGTCCTTGCTATGGGTAGTTCAGCTCATTCAGTCTCTTATCCGTTCCTCCAGTGCTGAAAAAAATGCTGTCCTGGGCCCCGGGGTTGCAGATGTGAGACCTGGATGTCTCTGTGTTTCTCAGTACAGGACAGGTCTCAGACAAGCACAGTCCAGGAGCAGGAACGCAGAGGTAAGCATGCTGTTTTCAAAACAAGCTTCACATGTCTTCTCCTCTTTCGCTCTCAGAACTAGTCTCACAGCAATGATTTTCTCTCTCTCTCCAGGATTCTGCTACATGAGACTCTACTCATGCTCCTCAAGGTTGCTCCTCCATAACCATTCTCCCCTTACTAGCTATCCTCTTTTATCCCACTCATCCTTATTGGATATAGCTTACTCATCAGGGGTAAGGCTGTACTGGTTAATTAACACAGCTGTTACTTTTCAGAGGTTACTTAGTGTTAAAGGTACAGCATCACTGTAGGACATGAAATAGATTGACTCCATAGAGTTGTCAGAAGAGAAAGAAGGCTTTATTTACAATTACAACAGTTTCTTCTATAACATGCTGCACTAAAAAGTTATATTATTGGTCCATGGGACTGACACTTCTCTCCATTGATTAAGTAATAGGAAACAACCCCTGGGGACAGTTTTTTATGGGAAAGGGAACATTGTTTACTTAACCTGTTTTGAGAAACAGTAAGAGATGTTTTGAAAAGAGAGGAAACTGTTGACAGCTTTCCGTTGGGAAAAGAGTTAACAATGATTAGCAAGCTAAAAATTCTCCCGGGCTCAGAAATATCAAGTCCACAGTACAGAACTTAACATACAGCATAAACAGAAGAGACAATTGGGGATACAAGTATCAAAAAGTCACCCCAGGACATAGAATTAAGCTCTTTAAAAGTGTGAACAGTCTAAGAGGTCCTAGATCATTCCCTAAAAGTGTTTGTCCTTTGTGTGAATGCAATTTCCGACCTTCTTCCAACCCAGGCTGCTGGAGAATTCAATATTCTTAAAAAGCTACTAGGAACATTCTAACAAAACTTGAACTGAGTCTGTGGTAATCAATATGGTCAAGCTGGACTGGCATAGCGGTTTTCTCAGAACAATTGTAAGTAAAATATAACATTTTGAAATGAAGGATTTATTTTAGAATATTTTGACTTTTTAGTAATAATTTTAAGAAGGAAAGAAACATCCCTGCAGCTGAAAAATGAAAAGCTAGTTATTCATCAGAGCCACTATTTAGCAACCTCCTATTAAAACACCATCTATCCAACATTTTTTTATCAATATAAGTAAATGTTTAATATCAACATATATTACTATTGCATTATGATTTTGCTTATATTTCTAAATGATTTATGAACTGAATTAAGCAGAATAATAATTATGGATCCAGCTCTACTGTGATACATTATAATTTCAGAAAGTCTTTTATTTTACAGTAAAATGACAGATAAATATTTTTAGACAGTCAGGATGTCTATAGTTATATGACTATTTAAAGATGGTACACATAGGATAAAGGGCGATATCTTATGAAAAAATGTGAGAATAGATATTATTGTTATAGAATTTTTATTCCATTCTACCAAAGGTGAAATGTGATAAAGGATGTCACTGGAAAAGAGAGTGAATTTGAACATATTTGTATTCTTCAAGGTCTTAGTGCACATGGTCAACTAGAATCCTAAAAATCTCAAACTTTGCTTTTGTCAGCTTTTATGGTTATGTATTTTCTGTATTTTCCTTTTCTGGATAATGTATACGACAGTAGAGCCTTTCTCTTATTTGCAATAAGACAAGTTGTCCTGGTTTAGGGCATATTTGGGAGAAAACCCCAAATAAGGATCTCTCTAGTAAAGCAAACCCAAACAGCCCCTCGCCGCAACCAGTCCAGGAAAGAACTTCCTAGGAGAAAAGTGGAAAAAAACTATTTATTTAACCAAGTGCTCACAAGCATAAAGAATGAAACAATAAAACCATTCACTCTGAAGCGAGGTGGCAAATTGAGAAAGTCCTTGCCATGAGTGCAGCTCATCTCTCTCAGTCTTTTATCAGTTCCTCCAGCCCTGGAGAAAAATGGTATCCTGGGCCCCGGGGTAGGAGGGGTGCAGATGCAAGCCCTCGGTGCTCCTCTGGGTTTTCACCCCGGAGCACATTTAAAGAGTCCCAAGAAAAAGGGAAAAAAAAGCAGTCTAGGGAACTTCTTTGCCCTAGCTACCTAAAACTAACCAAAAGCACAGGAGATCCCTGTCGGGCTGCCTGTCTGTGCTTCAGATGAACACCCCTCCAAAGCAGGAATGTGTCAGAGGGAGTACTCTTTTCTCAAAACAAACTCAGCACTTCTTCTTTCCCTGCTTCACTTTCAGAGCCAGTCTTAAAGGTACAGAATGCAATATATAGCACAAACAGAACAGAAGATTGGGGATATGAGCATCATAAAGTCACCCTAGGACACCAATCCAACACGTTGCTTCTAGAAGTCAGCAAAACCAGTCCTCACTCAAGGCTGCAATTCTGGGTGAGACCATCGTTGATAACAGTCCTTTGAAGGATCAGGTAGAAAACCAAACAGGTGTCAAGATGCCAGAAAAGGTTGGGTGTGATGCTGTTGGTACATTATCATGCATCATGTACTAAGAGTATATTGTATAACAGTAGCTCCAGTCATTTTCTTTCGATAGATTTCAAAATATACTGTTCGTTTAGCAGTGCATAATTTGAAAAGGTATAAACTGAATAACTTGAAATATCATGTTCAGTGATACTGAAGCCAGATGACATAATGTAAACAGAAGAGTCTGTCTATACCATGCATCCTCTATCTGGTACTGGGTCCACTGCAACTAAATACTTCTGGTTTTATCTCCTGAAAACTATTTACTGTGAAGGGTGGATATAAAATGGTGGTCAAAAACACCCTACTGAAATAAATAGTGAGAACCAGAATATAATTACTGAGAAAATAAACCAAGAGATATACATGGCCATTTTCACATTTCCTTTTTCTCGTGGAATGTGTGTTGCCTTACAGGCATAGCATGGATTAGAGAATGAAGATAGATTAGAGATACAGAAAGGCATAAATACTGATTGATAGAGATATATGTAGCTGTAGTTAAAGTCTGTTTAAGTTTTTTAGTCTTACTTCAGAATGTGCACCGTTATTTCACTTCTATTCTAGTGAGTAAAAAAAAGTACAAAATAAAAAAATAATAACAACACTAAACAGGAAAGAGAATCCACATGCAGTGTGGAAGTAGAAATAGATTATTACAATGAGAAGTTTCAAGAAGACACCGGATGATACTTTTTTCTTAAAAAGAATACCATGTCCTGGGCAGGAGCATAATCTCTGTAAAAAGAGGTAGGAGCCATATTAGTTTTATCGACGCAGAGTTGAAGTGATTGAAAGCAGTGCGAGATGTTCCTTTCCCAACACCTTCCTGTGCTTTGAGTTTCTAAGATAGTTTGCCACAGAGGTAACAAACCAGCTGCTATTTTATCACCTTTAATCGCCTGATCCCAGAGTTTCACCCCTACTTCATCCCTTAACTCCACTCTAAAAGCCGTGTTGGCATTTGACCCTTTGCCATGTGATTCTGCCCAGCATAAAATCAGTTTAAGAGAGTGAGAAGAAACCAATTTGCTGAGCCTCTCTAAAAGTTTAGCCATAAGTTCAAAAACATGTTTTTCTTCTGAGGAAATTTTACTGTCCAAGTTCCCCACAGATCATCTTCAAAGTCCAAAGGGATTGATGCTAGCTGGGCTCCTGCTTCCTTTCAACAGCCCTTCAGTTCTGTGAGGCTTGTTGCCGGATAACAGCTAGGCGAATTGTTGTTCCTCACACAGAGCACCATTTGCAGCATTTGAAATGTTGCCCTGATTTTTTCACCCTTCTCTTCTGTTTCACAGTTTCATGTTGGGGGTTCTTTCTCACTCTCTAGTCTGTAAACACTGGCCAGTGTTATTGTAGTTTCAAGGAAAGTTTTCATTCTTGTTCTTAGAGATATGGACAGCTGATGGACAGTTGTCTTGACCAATGGAATGGGGAGAGGTGTCGACCTTCTCCCCCAATCCCTAGTCTTTGTAGAAATACTATATAATAAAGTCAGACTTTTAAATAAACTTAGTTTTAGTTCATGGCTTCTGATCAAAGTGTGAGTGTGTGTTTGTGTGTGTATGACGAACTGCGTCATTTGAAAGAAAAAGACCATGCAGTGCAAGCAAAACGAAGCCAGTTTATTACACTAATCACCAGTATTTATAGTTCACTAACCTCTGCAGAAAACTTTCTACTCACACCCCCTTGCCCCTGCTCCCTTACTAACACAATCTTTTTGGTTATCAAGTACAAAATATCAAGGTTATTACATCCTTTCCTGGAAGTGATGTCCTTGTCCACATTGTCTCTCATCAGAGTGGTGAGACGTGGTGTCTTCACTTGTTCTTGCCTTGAGTTTACCTCTCACACGGCTTCCACTGTACCAGGGCCAGGAGGTCTGCGGCACTCCCCAGCTCAGCTTCTGTAGCTGTCTGATCTTCCACACAGAGTCATTTCAGTTACCAGTTAGCATGTGATACAAAAAATATTATAAAACTATTTCCTAGGAAATGCATATAACTTTCTATTTTTTTTTCTTAATTCCTTGTTACAATGAGTACTTTGTCACAAATATACCATAGTTTTTAATATTCTCTTTTTCTTATATTTTAAATGAGAAAAATAAAAATCCCACAAAGCCAATAATTATTTAGAAAGGAAATAATACATCATTAATTTAGTTCATATGAACCAAAGAATAAACAAAAAAGTAATTTCTGAAGTATTGAATAGTTCTAAAAGTGGGAAATGTCGTATGAATTTTATTTCAAGAGTCAGATTTATTGCCATAAGAATGCAAGGTATGTGAAATAATCTGGTCCCAAAGGAATAAATCTGCAGTCCAGAGAGAGCTGCAAGGGATAAAAGCTTCTGCATTGATTTACTAAACTATCTCTTTCCCCTTTATCTTCAGGTCTTTTTTTTTTTTTTTTTTTTTTTTTTTTTTTTTTTTTACCACAANTTTTTTTTTTTTTTAACCACAATGGATTAAAAATATAAATGAGAAATTTAGCTGCAGTGTGGAAATCAATGAGCTGTTCAAGATGAGGCTGCAGGATTTGTTTCCTTGACCTCAGAGCTGCCTTTGGTAATCCATTTGAATAGGGTTCCTGTGTAATGGCAGGAGACAATTGGAAATGCCACAATTTATTATACACATGAATTAAATAGACAATGCTTAATTTTTAAGTTCCTTTTTCAGAATCATGTTCTGTTTGACTGAAAAACTGCAACTCTGCTTTTCACTGAGTGAAATCACTGGAGACTGACAAGACAAGCCTAATTTATTTTCTTTCTCTTCTCTTCCATCCACCCCCAACACATTTTTTCCCTGATTAATTTTAAATGCATTGATTATTCCCTATTAGGTTCAGTGAAGGCAGACTAACAACTGCTAACAGAATTCCATAAACAATAAATTAGCTTCTAGATTAAGCTCTCCTGCATTACTATTTTTAAGGCTGTGATAAGCCCTGCATGGATCTCAGAATACTAAAGCCACATAAAAGCTTACTGTAATGCCTAGTGCCCAGAAAAGAGGACTGAAATTTTTCTAATCTAATCTAATGGTTTCAGCAGAATGCTGTTGTGTTGAGCCTGATGAGATGGAGCTTTTTTCCCCACAGCAGACCTCACAATGCTGTGCTTTGCATTGGTAGCTAAAAAGCTGTTAATAACACATCAGTGGTTTGGCTACTACTGAGCAGTGCTGTCACAGCATCAGCTCTGTCTCTCAATGTTTTCCATACTCACCAGTAGGCTGGGGGTTGGGTAGGATTTTGTGAGGCGACATAGCCAGGACAGCTGACTCCAAACAATCAAAGGGTTATTCCAGACCATAGAGTGTCTGCTCAGATACAAAATCTAAGAGAAGAGAGGAGGGAGACATTAATTATTTATGTTGATCTTCCAGAGCAACCACTGTGTGTGCTGAAACTTTGCTTCCTGGGAAGTGGTTGGACACCATGTGCTGATGGAAAATAGAGAAAAAAATCATTGGTATTCCTCTGCTTCTATGTGCATGATTTTTTTTTTTTTTTTCTTTATTAAATCACCTTGATCCACAAGTTCTTTGAATGATATTTTCTCCCTGTCCTGATGAAGAGGGCTGGAATAGAACAGCTTGGTTGACACCCAGCATCCAGCCAAAGTCCACCTACCACAACTGCTTGAAGAACAAATTCTTTCTTAAATGGCCAGAGTGTTTTAATATGGTAAGATATTTCGGTAGTGGGATATCCTGGCCTTTATCTGTGGAAAAAGCAGTATAAGCTGCAATATAATCTGCAATGAACCTGTGCCTATTTTATCACAGTCATAGGAGCAGAGTCTATCTCATGTTCAAGAAACTGCCAGTCCAGCTGCTTGCTCAGATTATGGTCATGGTTGGTCAGGACAGGTTGCCCAGAGCTTTGGTTAGTTTGGATTTAAAAACTTCAAAGGACAAAGAGAGCACATTCTCTCTGGGTAGCACACTTTGCTACCTGACTGATTTAATGGGGAGACAACACTCTTACTGCAATTTATATCCATTGTCTCTTTATCCTGTCAAGAATGGTTGTAAAGAGCCTGTCTTTGTCTTCCCAAAAACCTAATGCAATGAGGAGGTCCCCCAGAGTTTTATGTTCTCTAGGATGAGCCAGTTCTGGTCCTTCAGCCCCTTCTCCCAGGGAAAATACTCATCTCTGAATACTCCATGTGATCTCTGTTGAAGCTACTCCAGTTTGCTAATACATTTCTTATCCTGAGGTCAAGGGAAATATTTCTACAACAGTTTGAAGATGATAGAGTGGCCCTGGATGGACTTACAATTATATGTATTTTTTTTAGAATACATGTATGCATATATATTTAAACATCTTTCATATATTCCTTTCTTCTGCCTTTCAGAATTAAATCTTGTAGAAGGCTACAACTGATCCTCAGAAGACTTGCAGTAGTGAGATTTGATTTTATTAAAGGTAGTTTCTGATGTAACAATCACATTAGCTTATTCTTCCTAACTTTCTGTGCTATTTAAAAACAACAAAAAAAGAGACTGATTTCCTTCCTGCTGTTCTTCCTTTACTTTAAGAAGGTCTTTAGCTTCAGAACTGTTGCTTGGTATCTTCTAGCATGTAGCCAAGAATTACATGGCATCTGAGCAGGTGCCTCTACAAGTCATTGAATTGTAAGCAATAAAGTACATTGACAATTAAATGAAATATTTATCCACATTTTAACAAGCTGTTCTGATGCTAAGAGTATTTTCAAATACTGCCACACAAGCTTGCACAGATATTGGAGTTGACCACGAACAAATTGTGATTCAACCAACTCCCTGTTATCAATTAAATACAAATGCGATACTGAAGACTATTCAAGACTGGGAGAATCAGGAATTTTTCCTACATTAAGCTTTCTTTAGAATTCTTATTTTAACAGGGTTCCTGCTGTCATTAATAGCAGACAAAAATAAAGTATCAAAGTATTCACATAATATGTATATAATTTAATAGAAAATGTCCAGTTTTGTAGAAAGCCCGGTAAAATGGGATTATATAGTTCGAAAAACTGCAACTCTGCTTTTAAATAATAGGTTTCAATTATAATTTGGTTACTAAAAACATAATAAGCAAGCTGGGACTGCTTATTTAGGCTCAGAAAAAAAATGAAAGTAAATGTAATTTTGACTATGGACACTAATGGGATTTTTTAATGATTATAAAGTTTTACATACATTAGTTTTCTCCAAAGCAGGAAAATAATCAAAATAGTTGTTTAAAATAATGTAATAAGCCATGAATAATAGAATGAGAAGCAGAGTTGGAAGTCAGTTATGTGGAGTATATCCATTATAACCTCAGTCCCTGCAAGGCATCAGCTAGAACTTGAATTGGGATGGATATGTTGAACAATTCTCAGAAGATGAAATTGATATTTTGATCTAAAGAAGCAGTATGTGTGGCCTTTGTAGTTCTTTGGTCTTGGGACATTAAATAATGGAACACCACCAGAAGAGCACCAAAATATATAGGAAAAAAAAATTAAGAAAAGGCTGGAGCTTCTAAAGAAAACAGTTAAATCACAGGGGAAGTCTTCAGAGAACCTCTGAACAAGACATTTGCAGTAAAAAAATAATCTAAGAATACTTCTTTGAACTAGTAAATTCACAGTCAATATCTAAGGGCTTCTGTGGATAAAATGACAGGTTGAACAGAACAGATTTAAAAAATATATATATACTTGATGTATTCTTTAGAACCTGGAAGATAAATTAACTTTAAGAGAACTTACTATTTTTTAAAATAAATTATGTCATTGAACTTTAATGTGGGCAAAAGTACATGAAGACAAGCTATACAAAGGCTTGTGAAATCTCAAAAGTCAAAGCAAATTCTAATTCATTACTTTCTCTCTAGTGAAGTGAATTTCTCTTAAGATGCCTGGAAATCTATTTAGCACATTGAGATGTCTTCTTAGGATGTTGCTGCGTGAGAAGTGACGTGCTGAGGGACATGATTGTCTTGTTCACTGTTGCCATATGAAGCAACAGATTAGAAAAATGCCAAATCCCACTAAAAAAATTAATAAATGACCACTGGAAGAAATTAATAAATGTGAACTTCTCATTCCATCACATTCTACTAACATAGCAGCAGCATTGATGCCTCTGGATTTTTAATTTCGATTTGTCAATGCAGATAATACTGTTTCTGGATAAGGGCAAATTTATCAATGATGACTACTTCTAGTAGTCCAGAAGTCATCTTGAGTTAATCAAGGAAAAATCACGAAGAGAAACTCCAGAAATGGAACACAGAATATTCTTTCATCATTCAGAGACACTAGGAAAAGCAGATACCTTGCTATCAACAGATATCATGTCACTGGCAAACGTTTGCCTAGGTCATGCTTTTCTCATTATTAATCAGGTAGTACAATAGGTTCTGTTGAATATATTTTAAAATTCATCAATTAAAAAAGTCTTACAATAAAACAGACTCAACAAATAGTTTGTTTTTTAAAATTTTCCCGCTCCTTTTGCTTTTTTGAGAGGTCTTGGGGGCTTTTTTTTGTTTTTAAATGGCAGCATGAAGCAAGCTACGTGTTGTATCATTCTCACTTTAGACCTGCCAAATAATTATCTACAAGAAATCCTTGCACCATCTTAAAAGATGATAGATAGATAGATAGATAGATAGATAGAAAGATAGGCTTTGAATGGAAAAAAATGGCTTTGTGGAGCCTTGCACATAGATATTCTCCCTTTGTTGTTTCAGTTACAGTATAGCTACTTTTAAAATGAATTTTCTTTCAAAAACTTCATTATATTTAGTTAAATGCAAAAGTAACTTATTTTCATTAATAGTATAGACTAAGTCTGAATGCCACTTTAAGTCTTTAAGAATGGTGTTGATTGATAGCAATAGGTATTTGGGTCTTGGGGGTTAGATTTGTTTTTTTCCTGATAGAATTTTTTCCCATAAAGTTGCTAGGAGACTAACTACTGGGTGCTTATGGGTGCTTGACCAAAACAATACAAGTGTCTAAAGGCCAGTGTATCACCGAGACTACACCCTTTTGTGGTCTCTGAGAGTTTTTCTCTCGGAGGAAAAAAAGAGATACGATGAGGTTTTGGGCAGGAAAAGGACAGGGGTGGGGACAGCTTTGCTCTCTTGTTCTTGGCATTGGAGAGAGAAGGGTCAGCCCACTCTTTCTGCGGGAGGAGTTTCTCACTGCCATCACCAGGTCCAGTCCTGAGGAAATCTCCCATCATCTCCTCGTGTGCCCGGGAACTCTGAGCTCGTCTCCTCCTGCCCTGCTGCGCTGGGCTGGTCCGTCCCACCACCGCCGCTTTTCTTCGGCCGCTTTGGATACGCTGTGTCCCCGCACTGCCCGGCCCTGCCAGGACATCCCTGCCCTTCCAGCTACCACCGCGGAGCTTTGGTACATCCCACCCACCAGCCCGGGATTCTCCACCATTCCAGCTTGGCGCTCTCAGAGTCCCAAGAGATCAGATTGCCCCGGGCTTTTATGAAACAAAAGCCCCTCGAGGTTCCTGGTTTTGTTTATTATTAATGCTGTAGTTGTTGTTGTTTGTTTGCCTTGGTATACACACTAGTAAAGAGCTGTTATTCCTATCCCCATATCTTTGCCTGAGACCCGACTTAATATCAAAGTTTTAATAATTCGAAGGGCAGGGGTTTGAATTCTCCATTCTAAAAGGAGGTCTTGCCCTCCCTAGCAGACACCTGTCTTTTCTAACTAAGACATTGGGGATAAAAGATATTTTTTTTGTTCCATTTTATTCTATACTCGGGTTTTATACTTAAGCCAAATGAAAAAGATTTTCTCCTCAAAAATGTTTCCTTACTTGTTCTACTTTTGAAAAAGTTTGCTTTTTTTCTAATATCCAAAATTACCATTTGTAAGTGTTCAAAAAATGGCTTAATCTCAAGAAAGTATATAAAGCTGCTTCTTCTCTCTGTTTACTGAACTCTAACATCTATCATTAATTGAAAAAGAATTGAAAAAGAGAATGTCCAGCCCACAGTGCTGATTTACACTGCAAAACCTCTGTATGCACTTATGGGAATCCCATTATTGCCAAGTTATTTCATCATGATTAATTTTATTACAAAGATTAGCAAATGAATTAAAATTGTTAAATAATGACATTACAATATCAACTAGAATGTTTTAAATACAATCAGACATAATTTAAGCTGCAACAAGGGAAATATAGGTTGGATATTAGGAAAAAGTATTTTACAGAAAGGGAATGGAATGGTCTTCCCAGGGAGGTGGTGGAGTCACCATCTCTAGATGTGTTTAAAAAAAGACTGGATGTGGCACTCAGTGCCATGGTCTAGTTGAGGTGTTAGAGCTAGGTTGGACTCAATGGTCTTGAAAGTCTCTTCCAATCTAGTCATTCTGTGATTCTGTGATAATTCTAGGAAATAAATCTATGATAGATTTCTGGAACTAAAATCCTTACCCTTCTACAAATATTTTAGCTTTCAAATAATGATGCATTCTTACAGAATGCAAATAAATTTCAGCTTTGACAGCTAAGTGTGTGCACCTGAGGAGTTCATAAGTGTATTAGGGTATTTTATTCTATGGCAACTCTGGACATACATTACATAAATAAATAAAAATCTTCCTTTCTTGGCCCCTGTGCACTACTTGTGCTGCATATATATAATGGATACTAAGGTGGATTGATGACTTTCACATGGGAACACTTTACACACAGAACTTACATTCCCTCTCCTCCCATTTCATACCATCATAAATTCATCTCTGATGAGATAATTCTATTTTAGCCTTCACTAGCTGTATTTTCATTGGGTTTTTTCGACAATTTAAATTATATTTTATGTCTTTCCTAAAGTTGGATTTTTTTTATCTTTTTCAAGAAGCAAATTCAAAGCTATAAAGAAAATACTACACTTACTAACTAAAATGTTAATACATCTTTACCTAACATTCTCTAAAACAAAATCAGCAAGATATCGGGAACCTAGTTCAGTGAAAATGTCATTTGATACATAATATTGTGAATAAATTTATTTCATCACAAGGCAAGCCATGTAGATCATCAAAAATCATGCATTACTTCTCTGGTCCTTTAGTCTGTATCTAAAGATATGATTTTTTCTGATACATCTTGCTAGCAGAGGAAGGGCTAGTAAGTATTAGGGCAATTTTAACTATCTGCATTCACGTCTGAAGCTAGCCCCACAGACTGTCTTTTTGATGGTTTCATTCCATTTGTCTAATAAAGTATTATTTCTGTGATATTGGTGTGGGAAGTGCTGCTGTTTCACTTGCCAGATCTGGTGGAGAGACCCTGTTCTGCAAGACAACGTGGCTACACATATAGCATCTCTGCCTGCTTTACTTACTGAAGGTTGCGAAAAAAACTCATCTGCTTGAAAACTAATTCACATTGCTCGTGATACCAGAGAACTTGTAATAAACAAGTTGCCATTTGAATGTGGAAATACTTCTCATTAAAATCTGCCATCTCTCTTCTCTCTCTTTGTCTTGATCCAAGACCCAAACGAAATCATAATGCTTCAATTGTTGTGGCTAAAATTCCTCTACTTTAAAAAAAAAAAAAAAAAGTGGTATAAGACACTTGTACACTACAGCAGCATAAAAAGGATATCTTTTTATGTATGTGTGGCACAATAAGTAATGTGGAAAGGGTTAATACAAATATATATTTAAAAAAAATCTGTAAGTGGGAAATGATTAATTGTTTCCTTGTGACCCTTTTTATTAGGAAACTCTTACATATTATTAAGACCAAAAGAAAACAACAAAAAAAAACAAAGGTCAAAATCTGAACAAGTCCACCTTCCCAATTTATTTTTGAGTCATTTCATAATGGCTAGCTGGCAGCTTCTGCTGAAAAATTGATGAATATTCTTTGTCTGTACTCTATTTTTCTATAAAAACTTGATACCTGAGCAATTATCTGAAGACTTCACCACCTGGAGGCACCTATAAAATTTGTGAGTGTATTTATTCCAGTGTAAAAGTTCACTTGAAACTTAAAGTTCTGCTCCTGCCTTTGGCACCTGGCAGCTTGAAACCTGTCTCATCTCTAAACCCCACTGAGAACTGTAAAGCAGGAATTCCTGAAACCACCTCACTTGAAGGAATCAATCCAGCAAGTGTCACAAGGTGACACATACCTTATGTATTGTGGTCACACTCCAGGGACTGCCAACTCACCTCTGAAAGATCAAGGAGAAACGTGTTTGCATGGGATCCTGAAATACACAGATGCAAACTTTGGCTTCAAATCTTGAAGCTAGGTGATTCTCTCCACTTATGAAAGAAAGCCTTCTGTGAGGAAAATTAGCACCACAAAGCAGCTTTTGTTGAAATGGTATTTTACACAATATTCTATACATAATTTCCAATGATTTATAAGAATATGTATTAAATGTTCACTGTGCCAGGATATATATTCTGTTATTTTTGCTGAGGCTGTAGGAACTGTAACCCTGTAGCCCCAGGTAGAGTTCTCATTTCCTAAACCATTCTGAAGTATTGAATTCTAGCATTTGCTGGAGAAAAGGAATAATGAAATGAAGGCAAAAGCTGTTTCGTTTGATTCAACACCTTTTAGCTCCATTACACAGAAGCCTTCAATGTGCTTCAACCTGAAAAATGCTTCATAATAGGGTAAAAATATTGTCAATTGAAATTATCATTTTTGGATAGGAATAAATGAGGCAATAACTGTTTCAAGGTACAATGAAAATGGACTAACGCAGAGACGAGAACATTTTAGATATAAACCCCCCCAAGGTGTAGCTTTAGAAATTCCAACCAATACTTTAAAAATCACAAATAAATAAGGGCTCTTATTGATTATTTACTCAAATTGTACAATTCCACTGACTAAGTGGCATCAAAATGGCTAACATTTTCTTTTAGACTTGGGAAAAAAAAAATCCCTTCATGCTCTGAATCGCAGCTGAAAGGATTCCTCTGTGCAGCAAAGATAGAAGCATCGGCTCTATGTGATGAGTTCAACTCAATTACACTATAACTGAGTGAAGTCTGCAATGCAGACAAGACCTGAGTGGGGTATTCAGCAGTTCAAGGACTGAACCATCCCATTTACTGAAGATAATGAAATGTGTCATAATCATTTCCACTGCAAATGCTCATGTGGAGAGGATTTTTCATTGATGACAAACATATGGACTGACAAAGGGAGCAGGTGTGAAATTGACTTAGTTAAAGCAGAGCCTCAAATCTAGGCTAACTTCCCTTTGATATGTCAAACTAGTCTCAGTTCTGCCCTAAAAAATCACACAGTGCTTAAGATCACTAATAGTCATAATCATACGTAGCGCTTGCACAAGACTTCATGTTTTCAAAGTATGTACGAATTTGCATTTCTATCTTATTTGTGTGTGGTCCTGGAACTGATGCTCAAGGTGAGCATTGAAACATTTGTCAGTGACAGGACTTCTGTTATTTATCATTTTTTGAAATGAAAGAGGGGTGAGGAGATGGTAAGAAGGAAAGATTGGTTTCAAATGGGAACTGACAGTCCTTCCTTTTGTCTATCAGCTCAGCTTCATCAAGAAGAGAAATATCTTTGCCTTTTAGAAGTAGATAAGATAGGGACATGGGGTCCTAACTCATCCTTCTCCTAATCCTACCATACATTCTCACAGAGGAGGAGGAGAGAGGGTGGTAAAGGGGGGTGTCACAATGCTAGTAACAGAGTTGAACAAGGAACACAGGACGACTTGAACATCAAATATAGAAAAAAAAAATATCTCAGGCTAAAAAAGGACAGAGGAGAAAATTCAAACATTCAAGAACTATGAGGAAAATCAGTTTTGCAGTAGCACAAAGAAACTAGTGTGTGGATTTCTGCTCCTTGCTATGAGACACAGATATCATACTGAGAATAAAAGAGGGAAAATAAGAGGAATAGGGTGTTTTGCTCTTACTGAGCTAAAGAAACAGACAGTAGGAAGAAATGCTTGTTAATGGAAACCATTGAACAGTGGCAGATATTAATCTGCCCTATGAGATTATATCCTACCTCAAGTTCCTGTAAAATGAAACTTAGCATAGACAGTATAAAACACAGAATCTTTTCCATGTTTCCAGATCTTTGATGTCAATTTATATTGCATATTTTTAATTGATGAGCAAAAAGTAGCATAAAAGGAAAGTGGAAGAAAAAAAAGAGGAAGGCAGGTATAAGTAGTGTAAAGTAAAAAAAAATTGAAATAGCATAGGATAAAATAGATAAAAGGATAAAAAAAGAAATAAGAAAGAGAAAAGGTAACATACATTTAAAAATAATCTCAAGACAAGCATAATTATAGAAAAAAAAACGTGCAATAGGAAAGAGTTGGGAAAGTTAGAAACTAAGATTAAGAAGTCATAATCCTAATCTCTTATTGACAAACATTCAGAAAAAAAGACGAGAAAGTGAGAAAATAGGATGTGGCATACAATCAATAATATTAGACCATAATTATTTTTATCTACTTCATCAATAATATAGTATATTTTTTTTCAAGACAGATCTTGGAAAAGGTTTCCACTCTATAATTATTTTTTTTTCTACAGGGAATAAAACTGATTTTAATTTTGAACATTTTTAGTCTCCCTAAATCATATTTGACTGGATCTGAATAGTGGAGAGTGCTGTGAAAGGCTCACACTAACAGATATCGTCCTTTTCCCCAAAAGAAGCTCCTAAACACTTCTGTAGAAAGTAACACTTATACTCTCCACAGGAATGTAATAAAATATGTGATAAAAAACATCAAGACCTAATCCATTGTGGTTTTTATTATTTACTGATTTTTCATTGTGAAAACTCAAACCTGAACTATATTCACTGAGGTATATAGGTGCAGGACAAATAAGTACAATCAATGTGAAATTATAGAGGGTATAAATGCACCTACCTGTGACATGTTTCTGTCTTAGGTTGCTCCAATGAAGTTGTTTCTACATTTCTAAAATATTTTATGCAGCAGGATGATGAGAGATATCTAGAGAAAATTTATCAATATTCTTTTCTTACATCTACACTGCAGCAATATATTTCTAGTTTAACCTATACTACCCTATATAGGGGTTTTTTAGTACTTGAGTGCATTATGCCTTGAGGGAGGATGGGGTATGCACCTCAAACAGACTGAGACAACAACTTTGAATGTAATAACTCCTTTTCATATGACCTTACCTCTTTATAGTTTTATATTATTAGTAGTATCCCTACAACTTTATTATTATTAATCTCTCTTCAGTGAAATTTTCTGACTTACAGCCACCAGGCCTACTGCAACTAAGAGAAGACCAACTAGCAGGAAGCCTTGCTTTAAACACAAACATCGTGGTTGTAGTTGCATCAGACAGCAGCGACACAAAGAGCTGGTAGATCTTATCATTTTTTCAGCAGAGAGGACCCCAACTGCAAAGACAGTGCAGCTGACTCTACCTCCAGTGGCTGAGACAGAACTCAGCTGAATTTTCTACACAGCAAGTTGCCTTTGGAGTGACCCCCCAGAAACGTCCCCCTAGGAGGGTTAGATTGAATTGAAATGCTGTTTTAGCTCCCACCTTGCCTGAGGAGACTGTACTGCTCAGCCACAGAGCATTACCATGTCTGCCTTTGATCCCTTTTGCACACTACTTTCACTACATGATGTGCTCCTCTGCTGCTCTCATTGTCATGGTTCTTAGAGAGAATTATACTGACCTTTCATGTGTTTTTGTAAACTCCCATGGGCAGAAAAATCCCCTTCTGCCTGTACTGTATAGGTAGAACCCATGTAACAACTGCATAACATATTGCAACTGAATGCCTCAGGTCTTTGACATAGAATGCCTCAGGTCTTTGACATAGAATACAACTGCTAAATATTAGTGAAACAAAGAGATAATAATTTCTTTACATGTCAGACACACACTAAAAAATAATAACAAACAGTAAAATCCTTAAGATGGTTTGATAGTTTTCAGGTATTTAAAAATGCATTATGAAATGTCATACAGTAAAATTTACAGTCCATCTTGAACTTATAAATCAAGCAATCTCTGTCAGAAACCCTTCATAGTGTCCACATCCAGTACAGGTTATTTTAAAAGCTGTTAGAAGTAGTTTAAGCAAATGATATTCAAAAATGATTATGTGTCCTACATGACAATGAAATGAATGTAACCAAACCATGTGAGTAATTTTTCTTATTTTTCAAAAAAAGTCATAACACATGATGTTTGGATAGCTATTGACAGCTTACCAAAATTAAAAAAAAACAAAAAAGAAGAAAAGTCGGTTTTGACCTGACTCTTGAAAGTTTTCTCAGGTAGTAGAAGCAAAGACTCTTAAACATCTCATTCAAAATCAATCTTTGTGTAAAGACGGATATCAATGACTGGAAAAATACAGTTATAGACAACAAATTTGAGAGGATGTCTTAAGTCTAGAGAAATCTGCAAAAGACAAACCATGTGCTTTTTTTCAATGCACAATTCTTCTTCCCCCTCTCTAAGTTATCATGATACACATGAGAAGATGATCACAGACTTAATTCTTAATAACTGATTTAAAATCATGCACTATTCACAAGAACCCTGAATATCTTCACTTATTTTACTCGCTAGCAGGACTTTTGTATTTCTCCCAAAATGTTTAATGTCTCTGTGTGAGACAGAGTAGACGTAGGCGAAGGGAGGTGGGTTGCAGAAGGAAAGAAGTGTTCAAAAGTCAGTTTAACTGAGGGAATAATGAGATAATATGAAAATGCAAGTGTTATTATGTTTCTCTGTGTCTGCATGCAACATTCAAAATAGTGTTTCTGAATATAATATTTCAAAATAAAAAGATAATAAAGAAGTAAACAACAACATAATAAAGAATCAAGGGCCTTGAAATACTGAGTTAACCCAAGCACAGAAAAATCAAATCAATTGAAAGCCTTGAGGTAACTTGCATCTCTAATACACTGTATGTGCAAGAAAACACTCTGTCTCTGAAGTTTCTTTCCCCTCTGGAATGATTCTGCTATTGTGATTTATTTGTTTTTCCTAATATTTCTCTAGGCAATTATATCAGTGGTATATCTTTTTTTCTCAGATAAGTGAATTCATTTCAGATTTTACCCCCAGATGACTTTGAGGAATCACATGAATATATCAAAAAAGTCTGCACTAAAATGTCAAACCCTGTTATAAAACAAAACCAACAAACCAAAACCAAAAGCAAAACCAAACAACGACAACAACAAAAAATTTCTGGACAGATTTCAATTATATAAATTGGAGAAGTCCAGTTTATATCAGTTGCATCATCCAAGTTCTGCTTTCTTTTGGCTTTGTTTTGGGTTTTTTTTTTCCTTCTGTTAAAATAATTTTTCTTTTTCTGTTCAGCTATGAATTAACCCTATTACAATTTTCTAAGATTTTGGTTTTTAACCTTCTGTAATGTCTTATGGAGACCAAGGAATAACATTGGAGGAAGAAACAGGAAATAGGATATACGGTCCCCACAAAACCAACACTTTTAAATTTGTTTCCAAATTGTACTTGAATCTCTACTGTTAGCAGATAAAAAAGATGCACTGAAATTGAGGCCATCTCAGGACAAAATCTCAGGATTTTTATACTAACAAAAAATACTAATGGTCTTCATACCAGAGCTTCTCTTTACTAGAGAGCTAAAACATGCAGCTGTATGTCAGGTAAGGATCTCCTTCATATTAAGTAGACAGAATCATCTGTAGCAGCTAAAGGGACTCATGAATAGTGTGGACACATCTATCTAATCAAGAGATTTCATCTTAAAATTAATTTTTACTTTCTTTTAGAAACTCACTGACTATGTTCCCTAAACAAAGCTCAAATCTGAAAGGGTTTGTGTTTTGGTTTTTCTTTTTGCTTTGTTCTGGGGGTGGCCTTTTTGTGTTTTTTTTTTTTTTTTGGGGGGGGGGATTTTTTGTTTGCTTGTTTGTTTGTGGTTTGTTTGTTTGTTTGTTTGTTTTCTCCTGACAGGCTGTACTGAAATATCAATCAACAATATTTTCCCCCATATACAAAATTGGGTACTGTCAACCAGTTAAGACAGCCTCTTTCTGATAAAAGCTCCAAAATTGTTCAGTTGGTTCATTTCCAGTTATAAGAACTACATAAGGACAACTATGAGGTCTAGAAAAGAGCATTTTGGAATCAATGGAAAAATCCCAATTTTTTGTTGGCTTTGTGTCATGCTCTAAGATAGGATGGACCACTGAGCAGACAGTCTCATAATTTCTATCCTCTTGTACAATGGAAAATTTATTGAATCATTAGTTTCCTTATGTCCCTTATCTGGAAACTGATATTTTGTGTCTCAATTAGTCTCTTTAATTTTAAGAAGAGGCTTAATCTAGATAAAGACAATCTATTAAAAAATGAAGACGTGCCTGATTTAAAGTTTGCCTTTACCTTCAATAGATGGAGATGAGAATGAGCAGGTTTTTATTCATATTTTATGATATTATAGCAATTTGATTTTGTATTTGCTAAATGAATTCATAACCCAAATATTTCTGCTTTAAGTGTTCAGCAGATCACTTTACTTTTGAGTTCTAACAACTCTTTTATAGATCAGATGTTCAGGAACAATGCTACAAAAATTCTGTGGTCTGTGTCTGAGCTCAGGCATTTTTCATGCCAGCTGATTTTCTGGAGCTCAACCAGTGACCTATAAAGTAAGCAATTTTCCTGTCAGCTTCCCTTCCAGATCTGATAACAGTAAAAACAATGAAAACATGGCATCATAGACAACTGACACTACCTGACTAACAACATAAACAAATAAACTGCAATGTTCCATTTTCTATCCAGGTTTATTTTATATATTTCTCTTCCCCATATAGCTCAGAAATAAAATAAACTTAGAAAATAAGCTTTGTTATCAGTGAATAGTGTTCTAAGCACAGATAATGAGAACTAGAGCATGTCAAGTGATCTAGAGTGATAGCCTCAGAAATTAAGAAACATACAAAAGCCTGTTAGGTGTGTTGTTTTCTCTGCTACTCACAAACATACCTCCCTGAAGCACACTCAGAATTTTACAAGGGCCTTTGCCATCCTTAGAAAGAAGGTTAACTGAAGTCATGTCATGGCCAAAGTATTTGCCAGCAGTGAAAGAATTGAAGTTGTGTCTATTTTACAGTGTCCTGTGTTGGAGTGAATATAATCCCTGCACGCTGCTCTGACTCTATACATCAAACAAGGGCCACAGACTGCAATAACTTCTCCTCTGGGCTGTGAAGTAGTGTTAGAGGAGTACAAGATGGCATCACAAGGTGGTGAGTTTTCTTGGCACTGCTGCTGAGACTCATATCAAAGCCCCCCACAACAGTATGGGTGAGAAGGTTGAAATCAGAAACAGAGGTATTCACTCTGATTCTCAACTTACTTTTTTTTCCTTATAACACACCATGGCTCTGAAAAGCTATTCACAAAGCTAACACTTGTGTCAGATGTACAAAAAACTATTCCTATCTTTTCCTTATCTCAGGTAAAGAAGTCTATCTAAGTGTCAGGGGCTTTGTGTGCCAAAAATATTCTTGGGTTGAGCAAGATTTTCTCTTCCAGAGGGAGGATGATGCACCATCAGCCAGCAGCAGCCAGATTACATTGCAGTTTATTGATACCAGGTGTTACAACTGAGACCAGAGTATTTATGGTTAAAAACGCCACAAATTTATTTATCTTGAGTTTCCAGGAAAAGAATCACACCAAAAAATGGGGAAAAAAAAGATTGCACAGATTTTTTTTTCTAGTATTTTCTCTATATGACTTGGATTTTATAATGATTTAATTAACATGTGATTAGTGATGTTCTGTGCAATACTCCCAGATCTCATAATTTCTTGTAAAGGATATGTGGTACCTATAAGGGCTTTTTCTAATATTTATGTTACTTAGGCTAATTGACCAAAGTGTCTCACAGGGTAAAACTTTTAGTAGTGATCTAATATGAAGTCTGAAAGAGGGTTCTTGAAGTTTTCTTAATATGTCTTTGGTGTCAGGAACTTTGATCTAATTCTAAAGTGTCTGGAAATTTCACTATTGGAAAATTGAAAAACTCCATTCAGAATCATGGAAAGTAAAATTTTTTTTTTTCTATAATTTTTCATTGTCTTGTCATAAAGATCATTAAGAATTGGAAATCCACAAAAAACTATGAGGCCAATTCCATTTCATATTTTCATTGGTATAGGATGATGAAATATATCGATAGCACAAAGATGGAGAAATATCAATACAAGGATAAAATCATATAGAAAGACATTGATAGATGAACTATATTAAAAATGATGACAAAAGATCAAATAGTCCAAAGTGCAGGATCATGGAATGTGGATAATAGGTTAGCTTCTATAAACTGAAAGCAAATTACAGGTAGGAAAAAAAAGACTTAATTACATTATCGTTGAAGATGTAGTCAGGTTGGATGGGCTTTAGAAAAGTAGCATAAAGACAATCGAAGAGCCACAAAGATGACCTTAGGATTAGCATGCCTGCCATCGGAGAACTATGTTTGATCAGCCTTGAGAAAATAAGGCTTAGAAGATATCATCATGTTCCAGTATTTAAAGGGTGGCTACAAAGAAGATGGAGATCCTCTTTTTCAAGGAGTCCCATAGAAAAGAACGGATGTATTGGGTACAAGTTACTCCTGTGAAGATTCTAATTGGATAGAAGAGGAAAAGTTTTCACAGGGAGAGAAATCAGCCATTGAAATAATCTCCCAAGGGAAATGGTGGATTCCCCAGCTCTGGATAATTTTAAGATTCATCTGAACAGGGTATTGGGACAGTTTTCTAGACCACACTTTTGCCAAGAAAGGTTGAACCCGATGATCCCTCCAACCCCTTTTGATTCTATGAATCAAACAAGAATGTGGAAAAGTATGCATGCTCATACAAATATTAAAGTTATTAACAGAGTTAAAAGGATACTAGAAAAATATCTGTAGAAAAATGATATATGATGCTACACCAAATCGGAAGGTAAACTGGAATCTTTTCCAAATCTACTTTCTATCAGTCTAGTGATCCTGTTGAGATTTATTTAGAAATATTGTGTCAAATTTCTATAACTGAAATTTAGAATACTGGAAGTTTAACCTCAGGAAAAAAAAATCTTTTGATTAAGCTCTGCAATAATCTCCCAGATGGAGCACTTGTTCTACGGTAGAAACTAAAGTTTGGCAAAACATAAATCAAGAAAGGCTTTAGTTCCTCTTTGCAATAAAACAGGAGGTGGAAAAACACCATAGGCATATTTAACTGAAGTTAGATAGTGGTTTTTAGATATAATCTTTTAGCAATAGTCTGAGAAGTAGCAGGTATCAAGGCAATGAGGTGTTGAAAGATTAAGAATGACGGCATACAGAATTGGAGACATTTCATAATGGACATTGGTACCTGAAAGGAAAGGATGGCACAGTACAATGATCCACAGAATCAAGTTAATGGAGGTAGAAAATAAAACAATCCCTGGATTTTCATATGCTGAAATGGAGTCTTTGAACTTTGTTTTAAATAATACTTTTAAGTAAACAGATGATAGCATAATATCATATTTAGATGCTTATAATTTCAATGCTATAGGCAGGAACTGAGTTCCTTTTCTACAGTGAGAAAATCGAGCTCAGAGAAACCTTTCTGTTGAATGAACACAAAAAGCTTTTCAGCAGTGAAAATGTTTAAATATTCTCCTAATCTAGATGTGAAAAAGTAATTTCTACTTTGATGCCGCCATGTCTAGGCTGGTAGTAGGGTAACAGGAAACATGAGCTTTCGTGTCCTCCCTTTGTCTTTTTGCGGTAACTTTAATGCTCTCTGTAGTTCTTCCAAGTTGTGCTTAACAGCTGAGAAGCTGATATTAATAATTAATTAAAATATTTAATTTTTTATTATAGACTTTGGAACTTCTTAGTGTGATACAGCAGCACTTTCTTCATTAATACTTCCTTGCAATATTTCCAAGACAACAAGGTCTTTACCATTTTGTAGGGTTTCTTTCAGTCATATGTATCTGTTAGTGTATTCTCATAGCATGTCAAACCCATTTGCTGGTTTTTGTCAATCAGTTTTGTCAGTTAAAAATAATTAAAAAGATGTGCACATTTTGGATAAATTCTGGAGCAATTCTGATTTCAGATACTAAACAGAAAAAGTATGAACTATAAAAGATATGCTGATTCACAGCTCCATATAGTACCACATAGATTTTACTGTGCTTTTTTCAAAAATAAGAAAGTTCCTGTAAATAGTCATATGTAGGAATGCAAACATAGCCCAGGATGTTACTGCATCTCAAAAGAAGAGTATGTTCAAGAATAATAGATGTGCTCATTTTGCATAATATGAAAATGATATGTTGGAACTGACTGGGAAAGCCATAAATGCTGCCTTCTGAAAGGCAGAAATACTAGAAAGCAATATACTAGAAAGTAATGGGTGGGAGGGTTTTAAAAAAAAGCAGAGCATGAAGCAGAACATTCGGAATAGAAAATAACAAAGGAAAGAAATATGGAAAAACTATGGGGAAAGGATATTAGGCAAGGAGAGAGAGCTGTGACAAAAACGATATAGCACATGCAAGTTAGGTTCTGGTTATATCTTGGAGACCTAAGCTCTAAATATTCATGCACTGCACTATATATCTTACACTGTTCCCCATCTTCTCTATTAGCCTTTGCTGAATCCTTTGGAATTTTAAACTTATTGTTAGAGTTCCAAGTATGCTTTCCTATTTCTGAAATGTAAATCATTTTGGGGAAAAAAAATAATGTACACACACACACACAAAATCAATAAACATTACACAGTATTTTTTACCACAATAAAAAACAGGTTTTCTAAACCACTTTGGGCTTCAAGATCATTTCAAGGTACAATACATCTTCATCTGTCACAAATTGGCATAGCCATTATGGAAGCAGAGGAGATATGATTTGCAATGATGAAAATCTGCCCCTATAAAGTTCACAGATTCTACTTCTGTCTAAATAATATTTGAAAAAAGAAAAATCTATATTATTTTGGGCATCAAATGGCCTCACTATCCACTTTGAATTGCCTTTGTACTTTTCTATCCTCTTTTCTTGCTCTTCCATTTTCTTCTACAGCTAAGTTGCCATATAACTCCCTTCAAGGAAGCCAAGAATTTGAAGACTGGCCATTAATGTACAGCTGTGATGGGTTGACTTTGGCTGGCTGCCAGATGCTCCTCAGTGGAACAGGGATAAAAAGTTAGACAAAAACTCTCATGAGTCAAGATAAACACAGGGGGACCATTTACCAATTACCACTATCAGGGACAATACAGTATCTACTTAGGGAAATTTTATTTCATTTTTTTGCTAAAAAAAACTTTCAAATGGTGAAAAACAAAAAGTAAAACACCACCCATCCTTCTTCCCAGGCCTGACTGAACTCCTTCATTCTTGACTCCTCTACCTCGCTGCCCAGTAGAGCAGGGGAATGGGGAATGGGAGCTGTGGTGAGTTCCTAACAAGTTCTTCCATGCTGCTCCTTCTGCATCACAGTTTTACCCTCCTCCATTATGAGTCCTTCCCATGGGATACAGACATGGACTCTCCACAGACTGCAGCTTCCTTCAGAAAATATCTACCCACTCCATGGCTTCAGTGTGGGTATCTGCCCCGGTGTAATCTCCATGAACTGCAGGGGAACCTCTGCCCTGCTCTGACACCTGGAGCACCTCCTCCACCTCCTTCTCTCACCCTTTTCTCATTCACTCCTCTCCCTCAGCTACTGTGCAGTGTTTTGCCCCTTTGTAAGTGCTTGGCTGAAGGACTGAGCTGTGCCCTGTGCTGGATCCACCGGAGTCAGCTGGAACCAGCTGTGCCCAGCACAGGACAGGCCCTCCTCTGCACTCCTCTCCTCACCAAGGCATTGCCACCTACACCCAATACCTCAGATAAAACATGTGCAAAGGTACAAAAAAAAAAAAAAAATACTGATACCAGGATGTTTCCTTGGGGTTCTTTTTCTTTGACACAGATATTTTCTGACTATTATGTGTACAGTCTGCTTCCCTGTCTCATGTAGAGACAAATTTATGAATCTAATTTTTTACTAGATTGTTGTTTCTTTAGCTGATAACAAGAAACTGAGGATCAGTTAAATGCCTTATGTTTTAACCATCACATTTCTTGGCAGAGCAACTAGGATACTGCAAAACTGAAAATATTCCAATATTTAGGAAGTAGTGCTGCTGAAATTATATTCAGAGAAGTGTCAGTAAATTAGTGTAATTAGCTCTGAGAAATTTCTCTGACCTATTTCAGACCATCTATTCATTTCCATTCAAATTATTTTGGAAAAGTCATCATGAATTTTACTTGTTAGGGTGAGTGAGCAAAAGAAATATACCTTGTGTTAATTAAAATAAAATCAAAGGACTTGGCAGATAGGAAAAATCTAGGATAGACCTATGTTTCTCTAACTTGAAAGCATATATCACTTCTGGAAACTGCTTTATTTTCCCTGAGACACAACCACTGATAAAATCTAGTGTCACAGTTTTGGGGGTTTTTGTTTGGTTTGGGTATTTTACCTTTTCATAAGAGAAGTGTACATTTTAAATGTACAATCCATGCAACTATCATGCCTTTAGACTTTTCCAGTGCTGAAGTGGTTAAAAAAATACTAAACAAAACCCAGGACATTTTTCATCTTCTGCCATACTTTTCCTGTCAGGTAGAGAAAGAAGGGAGGAAAAAAAGGATTGAAAAAAAGTGGTATTTGTTAGGAGGTTCACATGAAGTACGCCTGTACTAGTGGTGAACCATGATCCTTAGCTTGCAGACTTGTACAGGTAGCTTATAAGAAAAAAAAAAAATGCAACATGATATTGTTATTTGGCATGTGTTTAGACACCACTGGCGAACACTGAATTTTTAGGTTCGACCGCTGTGCTGCATAGTCCAGCAGTAGGACCCTTAAAGTTAGCTTTTTCGCATAACAGACTTCAACTCTGCCATAATCAGTCAATGATAAAGGCATTCCTTCATCAGGAGCTGTAGCTATAGGACAAGGAGTAATGGTTTCAAACTGAAAGGGGGGAAATTTAAATTAGATATACAGAAGAAATTCTTTACTGTGAAGATGGTGAGGCAGTGGAACAGGCTGACCAGAGAAGTTGAGCAACCCTGGCAAAGCTGGATGGGACTTCGAGCAACCTGTTCTAGTGAGAGATATCCCTGTCCGTGGTAGGAGAGTTGGAACTAGATGATCTTTAAGGTCCTTTCCAACCCAAATCATTCTGTGATTTTATAGAAACCACATGAGTTTTGTGGCACTGTGTCTTGAAGACTAATCTTCAGCCTGCTATATATTTGGCAAAGTAGGTGTTTTTGAGAACTAAAATTGAAAATATCAAGGTCTCATGTATCTAAAAATGTAGTCAGCATCCAAAAATGGCAAGGAAGAGAAAAAGGTTATACATAGACAAGATGGTAGTAAAAGAGCAATGCAATCTCTGTTTGGACAAAGAACAGTGAAAAAAATATTCTCTCATGGAAATAAAATGGTTTCATACCAGAGGTTCAACAATTTGTTAAAAATTACCTTCCTCAAAGAAGATTAAGCCTCCTTTGAAGCTCACTTATCAAAGTGCAGCTTTTCATTAAAAAAAAAATTGCCTATTACATGACCAACTTACACAATTTCAAAATAGAAAAACAAAACAAAAAACAAAACAAAACAAAACAAATAACACCCCAGAAGTACCCTTTTCAATATCAGCAATAAGTGAACAAGATGATTTCTGCCCACACGGAGAAACTTGAAAAATTCCCTTTACTACACAAAGGTATGCAGCATGTTGAGAAAACCTGTGCTTCAAGAGCACATTGTCCCACTGGGAAGCAGCTGCACAAGGCTTTTTAGCTTGTTACTGAATGGGAATATGGAAATCTGTGGGGTGTCTATCATTAGTGCCTCAGAACCTTGTAGGATTTCATGGTATGCAAGCACCTACATGAAGAGAGAACCGTGTGGTAACATTTGTATCATGCATCAAATGTCTCATTTCTTTAACAAGTGAATGTATTACCCTACAGTGGACATAGTACCAATTCATACCATCTCATAATGCATCATTGCAGTACAACCTTCCTATTATGTCACTTGGTGATTTACCTATCCTGTGTTAGAGATAGCAGCAGCTGGTGCCATCAGTGATTCTTCTCTGAACTGTTTTGAAATTTCAAAAAGATAGTTGAACAAAAATAAGGAAATATTTTCAATTCATGTATGAACTAGAAGAAATTTCCTGTCATCATCCTTGAAGGCTGATAAAGTGCTCCTTGAAGCTAGTCTGTGGGGTTTAGCATTTTTAATTCATACTGTATGTCTTAAAATATTTTCTTTGAGTGTTTGGGATTTTTTTGAGAGGTTTTTTTTTATTATTTGTTCTTTAGGGTTTTTTTTGGTTTTGTTGCTTTGGATTTTTTTGTTTGTTTGTTTTGCTTTGTTGTTTTGTTTTGTGGGGTTTTTTTTGTGATAGCCTGCACCAATTTGAGTTATCATAAGCATCTTAAAATTGTCCAATTTTATTTGCTTCATAGAGGAACAAACACTGGAATATAAAGAAAATTTTCCAACTAGGCTTGTTTTTTTGTTGAAGTCATGGATACAATTCAGTTTGGGAGAGGGTCATTAGGTCTTGGCCTATAAAACATAAACAGTATGCATCCTCTTAAAGCATTCACAGGGTAGCCGATTGCACCAGTGTAGTGTGTGCTAAACTATCAGAATATGAATAATTTGTAGTAAAGGTCGGCCATTGACCAGAGGGATGGAGCACCTCTCCTATGAAGAAAAGCTAAGAGAATTCAATTTGTTCAGCCTCGAAAAGAAATAGCATTGGGATGACCTAATTTTGCCCTCCTGGTACCTGAAGGGAGCCTACAAGAAAGATGGAGAGGGACTATTTACAAGGGCATGTGATGGCAGGACAAGAGGACAGGGCTTCAAACAGAAATAGAGTGGATTTAGATTAGGTGTCAGGAACAAAACATTTTCTGTGAGGGTGGTAAGTCACTGGAACAGGCTGCCTTGTGAACTTGAGGGTGCACCACCCCTGGGCCAAGGCCAGGCTGGATGGAGCTCTGGGCCCTATGGTCCAGTGAAAGATGTCCCTGCCCATGTCAGCCAGGTTGAACTAGATGATCTTTAAGGTCCCTTCCAACCAAAGCCATTCTATTATTTTAAAATTCTATACTTTCATTACTGTCACCGAATGAGTTCTTTAGGGGAACAATATATTAAATTACTTACAAGGTGGTATCTACTTATATCGTACTTCAAACCGTTCTGTGCAGACCTACCTCTTTGATACAGCTGATAATGTGATAGAATTGGGAATAGCCCAGAGGTCTTGAGTGTTCATCTACTACTATTTCTACGGTAATACAGAAAAAGTAAATTTAATTGTTTGATGTTTTGACAGTTTTTCTTTTCTTTATGCTTAAACAAAAAAAATAAATCACAAAATACCCTTTATTGGTCATGAAAGTGTTAGCCTTGTCTCAGTGCTGGCTGTAAGCCAGTATGATTTCTGTTAGTCCTTTCTAAATATCAACTCCATGAATTTCTGTGGTTAGCAACATATAATTAAATACAACTCTTCCTAGCGATGGTACTTGCTCCTTCACATAGCTGTCAACTTGTTTTCCAACATCAGCTATACATTAGGCAATATGTAACCATGACACCAATTAAAAAGAAAAACATACAAAAGCCATACTGATTTCCTGAGTTTACAGTCTCTGCGATCTGGTAGATTCTTGAAGCCTATAGGATAGCAACATTTTCTGTAAATTTTCTATGGAAGTATTTTTGGCATTGTTTTGAAAGCTGTTTGCATAGATGCTGTTTGTTATCCATGCTAGACAAAATGCTTAGTAACACTCTCTAAAATACTTGGAATTTAACTGTCAGTATTATATAGTACGCAAAACTGTTCTTTACTTACTTTAAATGTAAACTCTTTGAAATGAAACATTATATTTTTTAGAATTTTTTTTATTATTATCTTTTTGAATAAAAGCCAGAGTGTCTTCCTTACTTCATTGAATAATTAAAGCTTAATGTGTCATGTCACCATTCAGTGTTCAAAGTTAACTTAAATCTTAAATAATTTAGGGGAAAAAGTTGTTACCTTTGACTCTTCTTTATATTGGGAGTTTTGTATTTTATTTAGAGTACTACATAGAATATTGGCAATTATTTTTTTTTGCATATACACAAAGAATGGGCCAGTAATAGACAGGAGAGCTCAGTAATAGACAGGAGAGCTGCAAAGTAGTTTTTTTTTTT